>OZ008369.1:50247825-50720325 GCA_963931995.1 Phaonia tiefii | reverse complement strand
TTTTACTACGCTATACTCTATATGTTTCCCAAGTATTCCACGGAACTCGTTAGTACAACAACGAACTAGTGCTCACTCTTAAAGTATTACACGGTGGTCGAAACTGGATTTTGGTTTCTTCAATTTTGATCCGCCGTTGGCCAGGGGTGTTGGCTCATCCGCCTTCAAAGGACAGAAGAATATGCCCACTACTTCGAAGAGCTTCTGTGACAGGATCACCTAATAAGCCTGAGATGTATCAGAGATAAAATAACCAATCATTCTGCACGTTCTTTTCGCCTTTTCACTTTAGCTAGCTAACGGAGGTTTCCGATAAGCCATAGCCCAGGACATACTGCGTGGAAGTAGTGAGGAGCTGCTTGGACTACCCAATGAAGGAATCATTTCTGGCCACTGCGAAGTGAATGGCTATCAGAAACTTTACACTTCCAAGGATAGTCCCATGTCCGAAAACTGAAAAAACGGCCGTAACATTATGCACGAATATTTTTTGAAGGTTCGGACATCCATACACTTACGTGGAACCTCCATATACTTACATCAATATACTCCATATACTTTCATGAATTGAAGATCTTCTGCTTGGTTGTTCCTTTTTGTCTATCACGTTTTTGTTTTCAGCATTTGTCAACAAACAAAGCAATATTTAGGGCACAAAAACATATATTATAACAAACTAATCATTGTGTCTCCAACATGTAATATTGAATAGCAGGAAACACAATGTGTTTGGGCACAAGTGTAATTTATTTGCAACAAACTACGAACTCGTTATATTTGCAACCAAACATCAACAAAATACAAATACATTCAAACTTGTAGAGAATAAATATCCTAAATAACATTCCTAGAAGGGATTGGAGAGAGCGTCTCACAACTACCTGCGCGTTTTCTATTTTCACACTCACTGATTGGGACTTTTCATGGCTACCCCGCTTTTCCGCAGGCAAATATTTCAAATTTCAAAATATTTCTGTATATTTTATTAATTTGTGTTTCAAGTTCTTTGCACCATATTACAAATATACACAAGATGCTACTGTTGGCATGGGTAAGACTCTTTAACTTAACTTGTAAAAGATGCTATTAGGTTACTTTTTATTGTATCGTGATACAATCTTATGAAAGTATTACAAGAGTTGAAACATCATGGTATCTTAGGCGGGGTACACTTTCTCACCAAACAAGATGCAATTAAGATACAACTACGATATCGTATACGATGATTTTCATCCAGACAGCGTTACAGTCACGTAACTTATGCGATAGAAAATGTTTGCAGGGTAAATACTCGATAGACTCGCTGTCACTAAGCGAGATGACCGCCGTTGAAAGAAATATAAGGTGGTCCGAGTAGGGATCGTACCCCTGTTGAAATAAATATAAGGTGGTCAGAGTAGGGATCGTACCCCCGTTCTCATGTATAAAAGCCTCGTACACTATCATTGCACCACCGAGGGGCACTATTATTTGACCTCAGGTATTAGTATTATTTACGTGTAAATGTTTAACGATCCCTTGGTTCGTTCGAATTCGTTTTAGAAAAACAAATAAATTTTTTTTTTTAAATTTGTGGAATTTGTTTCAAAGATGTCGTTCTAAACACAGAAATGTTGTGCAACTTTGTATGTAATGAAAATGTGACTTCACTTTATTACTTAACTGCGCATGGAATTTGACTTTCTCTTTATCTGTCAATTGAGTGTCTACTAGGGATGCGAAACGGAAAATCCCGAATCCCGGAATTTTTCGGGATTGATGAATCTGCAATCCCGGGATTTTAATAAATAAATCCCGGGTTTATTATTAATTTTGAAGAACATAAAACTAAAAACAATGACAAAAGCTCAGTGTGGTGTTATTTTTTGGAAGAGTCGAAAGGTGCATCTCAAGCAAAATGCAAATTGTGCAAAATGGGTTTAAAAACCAGTAGCTGCTCTACAAAAGGTTTAATAACAGATCTTAACTTAAACTAATTTTGGCATATGTATATCTATTATACGGCTTACTCTCCAAAAATTACAAAATTTATTGCGTTGCGTAGAACATGTTATTCTAAGCAAAAAAAGTAAAAATATCAAAATCGGGGCAAATGCATAGTTTCGGAGTTATGGGCCTCGAAATTTCGGATATGTGAGAGGGTTATGGCGTTAATGTACCGTGTAAAGTCATTGATATCAGTTTTTTGTATAAAACAAGTCAAAACAAATTCAAAAAATTATGTAGCATTTTTCGACAAGCCGCTTAGTTATCGAGTTATCGGATCGGAAATTTAAAAATTTTTTTTAAATAATTTTTAATTTTGTTTGAAAAAAAATAATATTCGAAAAAATAATATTCGCGCGATGTTTTTAAAATTATTGTTGTTTTTGTTTGAGAAAAGTAAAAAAAAAATCGATAATTTTTCTAAATGTCAACATCCGATAACTCGATAACTAAGCGACTTATCACAAAGTGCTACATTATTTTATGAGTTTGTTTTGAATTGTTTTATACAAAAAACTGATATCAATGGCTTTTCACGGTACGTTAACGTTCGTAAATCCCGAATCCCGGGATTTTTTAAAATCAACCCCGTTTAGCATCCCTCGTGCCTACTCACAATTAACCTTTTTTGTTTCTTAACGCATAAAGCGGGCATTTTTTGTGTAAATTAGTTTTTAATTATTCGAAATCTTTGTTTTTGAATTCAAGTAGAAAAAGAAAGAAAACGCGAGTTTGCCAACAAGGCCATAAAAGCTGTGGTTTGTACAGGGAAAATTTAAAACAATTTTCAATTCGATTTCCGCAACACAGTCAATATATAGTCTATTTAGTAAAATTCCCTTGCTGCTGTGCCACATTTTTCTGTGGCAGCATTAGCATTTTCCAATATTTTCCTTCATTTTATTGGTGACCATTATGACCATTATGGGTGTTAAAATTCCCAATGCGTTTCTTGTAATATCTTTAAGTACTTCCAGTATTTTTGTTATTCCAAGAACATTCATTCATTATGACCAGCCGATGACCCTTCATTTGTTTCACTTTGCCCTATGAAGCCGGGGCAAGAAGTGCAAGCAACTCATTTGAATCTTAAGTAGGGTTAAAGTAAATATGTTATATTTTTCATGGACCAATATTGGTACTCCTAATGAGGAGGAGGGGTATCATTGTAATGAGACCATGTGTGTGGTGGCACTTCATTGGGGTTCTTTTTTCTTTCCAATAATCTTTAATGATTTCTTCCATAGTCAATTAGTGGGAACTATAAGTGCGAGCTGTGTGTTCATTGGACTTTTTCTGAAGACAAATGAGAAACATCAATAGAGGGGGTTAGGTTATTCTTGAACATATTGTATGTCCGTCTGATAGTCTGTCGGTGGGTTTGTCGGTCTTTATTTTCTTTGCCTTTGCATTGGCTTCAGTTACAAAAAAAAAGCGTGACTTTTTCCATATTTCCCTAGGCCTTAAATAAATACTGTTTTCGGTTCTCTTGCACTGACTGAGTGTGGTGGTTGTTGTTATTCCTGAAAACAATGACATTTGGTATTCCTTCATCAATGAATATTTTGTTGTGGATAAGTAGAACAACAACGATTTATCCTGGGACAACTTAAAGGGGCACATACGTTACTAATTTACTCCGGCAACATTTCACACAGCAAAGAATTGAAATCTTAATACTTCAATGCTACTACTCGTACTACTACTGTGTTTAGAGTTGTTTGTTCATTCATAGATTTGGTCGAATTGCTGTTAAAGAGTAGATGGGTTTTATGTTAAGAGTTCGTCCCTTTTCCTTTTTTTCTTTGTCCTCTAGCGCGATTGTGTCAAATAGGGCGGTTCATTTGAATCAAGGGAAATGACTTTACGAGATCGTAAACAATAATTCCTATGGCAGCCCTTCAGGGGAATGTTGCTCGTAAAGATACATGTGTTATTGTCCGCATACTGAGATACAAATTTATTGATTTCGAGAACTGGGTATTTCTAGCATGAATGGCAAAAACCAATAGTTCATCTACTACTATGAGAAGTAGTACTTAATACCACCCATCAAGTTAATAGGAAGAATTATCTATAACAATAATACAATTAGATCTGGAGTTAAACTAGAATTCCAAGATATAACACCATTCATTGAAAATGTCAAGTCGAGAATAATTTTTGCATTTATTTGAAATTTTCAAATCGAACAAATTATTCGGTTTGTGTGTGCAATGTAAGTCATTCTAACTGCTCTTGGGAGATATAAAATATGAATATTACCAAAGACACTCAAAAAAATATGTTAGAAAAATCTGAAGAAAGGGCAAGTCAAACAAAATTCCTATGGCAGCAAACATATGTTTGTTTTTGTAGCAAACACATGTCTTTTGTTTTCACAAACGATTTGTTGGTTTTGGCCGTCGGTGATGCAATGGTTAGTGTCCGCGGCTCTTGTACATACGAACGTGGGTTCGATCCCTGCTCTGTGATGGCAACATACTCGAGCATTTAGCCATGAAAATCGCTTCTTAAAATAACGTTCGGAACCGGTGTAAAACCGTGGGTCCAAATTAATGAGTGTAAAACTAGAAAGCACACAGGTCATTGGTAGTGAGTAGGTCTCCGCAATCCCTTCATGGGATCTGTCATATGTTATATTATCAATACTGCAAACAATTTGCTGTTATATCAGTACATTTGCTGTTATAGCCAACAAATTTATAGCTGATAAATAACAAAACATTGATTGCTGTTAATAGCAAACTTCATATTTTTGATTGGGTCCATATTAATGTTGCAGTTATTTCCATTATATAAAAGCAGTTAGAAAACTGGGTAACAGTTTCCTTCGTACATGCTGAGAAACTTGTCTCATTTTGTTGTGTGGCTAATGTGTTTGTAGCTTGTCGCAAATTTAGTATACTTGTGTCCAAACACACTGTGTTTGCTATTCAATATTACATGTTCCAATACAATGATTAATAGATTACAATACATATCTTTAATGCATGAAAACAATGCTTGCAAGCATGTATGTGGTTCCTGCAATATGTTAGTGGGGTCGTTTTTCCAGAGTGTAGTCAATTCAAAATCAAAACTGCTTTGGTTTTGTTTGTTGAAAACTGTTGAAAACAAAAAAGTGACAGACAACAAAACAGCAGCATATCTTTAATGCATGAAAACAATGCTTGCAAGCATGTATGTGGTTCCTGCAATATGTTGGTGGGGACGTTTTTTCCAGAGTGTAGTCAATTCAAAATCAAAACTGCTGCTGTCAACTACCATTTGTTAATATACTTCTGAAAAATTGTAAGCAAACTATGTCGTGTAGTTTGAGTATGACAGTCATTAATGACAGGCAATCTCCTGAATTTCGATGACAATGGGGAAAAATGAAATCATCAAGCATTATTTTCTGCATGAAACAACCATCACCGAAACCAAGGCAAGGCTTGCTTAATACTATGGGGGCCATGGACCATGAATTTTAATGGTTAAATAATGGATTTATGAATTCCGTTGTGGTCGTATCAGCACAAGTGACGCCGAAAGTTCAGGTAGCCCAAAAGAGCTCGTCACGCCAGAAATCGTCGATAAAATGCAAGGAATGTTATTGAATGCTCAGAGAATGAAAGCGTGTGAAGCAGGCATCTCAACTCCGCGAGTACGTCACATTTTACATGAATATATGGACAGGAAAACTATGCGAGCGATGGGTGCCGCGATTACTCACACTCGACCATTAACGCAACCGTCTGAACACTCCAAAGGAGTGTTTAGCGGCGTTCAACCGCAATCCAGAGGAGTTTTTGAGCCATTTCGTATCCATGGACGAAACATGGACTCATCATAATACACCAGAGACCAAGAAACAGTCAAAACAGTGGATTTCTATTGATTGACGTCTACCAAAGTCCAAGAAACAGTCAAACCAGTGGAGTTCTACGGGTCTACCAACGTGGGTCTGTCGGTCAACTAGGTCATGGCTTCAGTTTTTTTGGATGCATACGCTGTCATTGACAACAATTAAGTTGAAAAGAATAAAACCATCAATGGCGAAAATTATTCAGAACTGTTGGACATTGATTTGAATCAAAAACTACCGCATTTGGCAAAAAATTACTCTTCCAATATGACAACACCCAAAACCCTTGGGAAAAATCAATAAATTGAGCTGCAAGGGGCTACTTCATCCACCCTATTCTATGGATTTGTACCACAGTTACTAGTTTCTGTTTCCAAACCTGAAGAAATCGCTCGACGGTAAGAGATTTTGATCGAATGAAGAGGTTATCACTGAAACAAACGCCTATTTTGGGGACCTTCAGAAAACCTATTATTTGGAAGGAATACAAAAATTGTAAAATGTATGGACTAAATTTATCTGGTTAAAAGGAGACAATGTTGAAAAATAAAACATTCAAAAGTCATGGCGTTGACCAACTGCCCTCGTAATACTGTGTAAAACTCAGGCTACAGCTGAATGTTATTTTATATTCTTATTAATTCAATATTTCGATCTCTGCCGAGAAACTTCTTCAGTAAAGGAGAAAAACAAAATACAAACTGTTAAGAACAAATAATATTTTCCTACTCCATCATCGTCTATTGCAGGCTTGGTTAGGTCATGTATTGGTGGCAGTCGAAGAACGACTCATATAGACTTTTTAGTCCATTGTGATACTAGATTAAGCCACCGCCCTTATAGATAACCATTCAGCTAGCTCGAAGAAACTCAAGATCATGTAAACGGCTATCTGAGGTAATGTTCAGTTCATCCTTGCAGATTCTACGGACATCAGTTCCCTAAACTTCCCTAAACTGTCACATGCTTGCGAATTCTTCTGACTAAACACAGAAGCTTCATGGATCGCCTCCTATCCGCTATCGATTAAATATATCCAATTCATAAAGATTTCAAACGTTTTCAAATTATAACACATACTCAATCTATGCCCTTGTCCACCACTCCTTCATCATCACATAACGTTCTTACAGAATATCACATTCTTGCAGAATATGCGTACTACTCGCTAGGTGTATACTAGAGAGTAACACCAAGCTACTCACTTTCAAGATGTCTTACGGTTTTATCGTCAACAACAAAGCAAACGAAGTAAAAGAAACCAAAATCCAATAATATTTGATTTGATTGTAACCGAGTCAAATTTAACCGAAGCTCAAACGAATCGATTTCAAATAATCGGATGAAGTTTGCTTTATACTTATAGTATTTGTTTGGTTCGTGTGGGGTTCTATCAGCGAAGAGACAGAATCTATAAACAAAAACTTCAAATTTGCTTCAGGGCAACCATGGTACAAATACACGATAGTAGCAGGAGATGTTGCTGAAATTGTGGGCAACAACTACAGGCATTTTGTTTTGGTTGCGCACTTGACGTCTGTCAAATTCGCCACAAATGTATACCATCAACAAAAGTAAATAACGAAGTACAAAAACAAAATACATTGGCAGTTGGCAAGTGCCACGTCCTGTAAAATGATCAAATCAGCAAAAAATCAAATCAGCTATTTTAACAATACAACCTTGCCTAGTTCGACGATGGGGCAAACACACAAATGCATTCATATTCGTGTGTGTTTCATGACTTTGTGCAATTAGTCGTAATTTCTGTTGAACCTGCCACGTAAGCCCCAGTATCACCATCTCATTGGTTCTGCAGTTCCCCGGAATGTCTATTGTAATATTTTTAACATTTGCCACCAAAATGAGGATAGCCATCATGCGATTTATTCGACATTTTAAAAGACACTTTTTTGATGCATGTTTCTGCACACTAAAATAAGTTTTTTGATGAATAGTATTATGAAATCCCTCTTAGATTCTATGAATTCCTTCATTCTGTTTTAGTTAATGACACATTTGATAGAAAGTATAAAATATTTCATATTTCTTTCATATGACGCATAAAACATTTCATAGGATCTATGTTACATTTTACAGGACGTATGGAACATGTCATAGGATCTATGAAACATTTCGTAGAATATATGAAACACTTCCATTGTTTCTAAAACATGCCATAGGATCTATGAAACATTTCATAGGAAATATGAAAACATGTCATTGTATCTATGAAACATTTCATTTCTTGGATCTATGAACACATTTTATAGGATCTTTGAAACATTTCATAGGATCTGTGAACTTTTTCATATGATCTATGGAACATAGGGTCCTATGTATCTTTTCATGGAATCTATGAAACATTTCCATTGATTCTATGACATGTCGTAGGATGTATGAAACATTTCATGGGATCTATGAACACATTTTATATGATCTTTGAAACATTTAATCGGGTCTATCAAACATTTCATTTCATGGGATCAACGAACACATTTCATAGGATCTTTGAAAGATTTCATAGGATCTATGAAACATTTCATAGGATCCATGAAACATTCCCATTGATTCTATGACATTTCATAGGATCTATGAAACATTTTATAGCATACATGAACACATTTCATAGGATCTGTGAAAGATTTCATAGGATCTATGAAACATTTCATACGATCTATGGAACTATTACATTAATTTCATAATCTATGAAATTTTCATAAACATTTTGTTCATAACATCTGAAGTATAATGCCATTTTATAGACTCTTTGAAAATAAATCTATGAAATTTATTCATAACATCTATGACATATTTTCGTTGTTTTTATTAAACCAGCGATAGAATTCGAATGCATATTCATGATTCCTGGTAGACCGCATATCTATTTTGGATCAAGTCACAGTTAATCATCAGCGATTTTACTGACGGATGTTATTAATACATTTATCTTGGTATATGTAACGAAAACTCTTAATACAATGAGAATTCGTTGGTATAAGATTACTCACAAAAATAATGCTGGCACTCAAACACAAGATTTAAAAAAAAAATTGAATACAGTCAATGCATACTTTTCATAAAGTTATAACTTCTAATGAAAACTTTTTGTAATATCTATGAAATTTGTGGAAAGCTTTAGAAGAATAATAGTGAATGATTCATAAATATCGCGGAGAACATTTTGTTCATTCATTTTATATGTGGCCGTCGCACAGTGGGTCAGAATCGATTTCCATCGTTCGAAAATGCATTGGATCCAGTAAACATTTTAAATTTCTGTTAAAAAAACGATTGTAAGGAAGGAGCCAGGTATAATGTCCAGATAAAAAAAAAATATTTCCCGTTACCGGATTAGGGAGAGCTACTCACTATTTTCAGATACTAAGAATAATAATCAGATAATTTTGTGTATTTTAGAAAAGATTCAAAATTTGACTACTTTTCTTATTTTTCGATTTTAAAGAAAATAAAAAATATTTTTTTTTATATTTTTTTTAGACCTATTTTGACGTAGTTATTAGGGATGCCAAACGGGAAATACCGAATCCCGAAATCCCGGGATTTTTCGGGATTAATGAATCCCGAATCCCGGGATTTTAATAAGTAAATCGCGGGATTATTAATAAGTAAATCGCGGGATTATTATTAATTTTGAAAAACACAAAACTAAAAACAATGACAAAAGTTCAGTGTGGTGTTATTTTTTGGAAGAGTCGAAAGGTGCACCTCAAGCAAAATGCAAATTGTGCAAAAAGGGTTTAAAAAGCATTGGCGGCTATACAAAAGGTTTAATAACAGATCTTAACTTAAACTAATTTTGGCATATGTATGTCTATTATACGGCTTACTCTCCAAAAATTACAAAATTTATTGCATTAAGCAAAGAAAGTAAAATTACAAAATCGGGGCAAATGCATAGTTTCGGAGTTATGGATCACAACATTTCGGATAATTTTTCCACTAACGTACCGTGTAAAGCCATTGATAGCACTTTGTTGTATAAAACAATTCAAAACAAACTCATAAAATTGTGTATCACTTTTTGATAAGTCGCTTAGTTATCGAGTTAACGGATGTCGACATTTAGAAAAATTATCGATTTTGGTATCACTTTTTTGTATAAAACTAGTCATAACTAACTCAAAAAATGATGTAGCATTTTTCGATAAGTCGCTAAGTTATCGAGTTATCGGATGTTTACGTCACTCGAACAAAAATTTAAAAATTTTTTTAAAATAATTTTTGTTTATGTTTGAAAAAACAAATATTCGAAAAATCTTGGGATGTTTTTAAAATAATTGTTGTTTTTGTTTGAGAGACGTAAATATCCGATAACTCGATAACTAAACGACTTATCGAAAAATGCTACATAATTTTTTGAGTTAGTTATGACTAGTTTTATACAAAAAAGTGATACCAAAATCGATAATTTTTCTAAATTTCGACATCCGTTAACTCGATAACTAAGCGACAAATATAGTTTGGTTGTACTAACTACTTTACAAATATCGTTTTGATAAAAATTTCTCGTTTGGATCAAGATAAGAGAAAAGAAGTAGTTATTCATGTTATGGGACAAAAAATTTTGAAATTTTTCATTAAATTGACGCTACCTTCTGAGAGTGAAATTTGGTGCTTGCAAAAATGTTGCCCCAAAAAATTGGGAAACACATCAACCTTTTCAACTATATATTCTACCCATTAAGGGCTTCAGATCCACAAAACTTATCCAAAGTCAAATTTCTTTTCAGAAACGATATTTTTGAAATATTTAGTGCAACCAAACTATATTAGCTATAAACAAGACTTAGTCGTCGGGTTAAAACGAAGAAAATACCGTTTTTAGTGGAGGAACTCGCTGCACGAGAACAGTGGATTCGAGAGGATTGGTTATCATTGCACCAGCTTATAACGAAACAGATAACGGGCTGGCCACCATCGGAATACAGAACCCAACGAATTCAAGGGGAAATTACTAGTACACAAAAACTGACGCAAGAAGATGATTTCCAAATGAACAGCGGGTGAGGAATTCACTGCTTGCTGAAGGTTATATGACGGAAGGGATAATAGGATTTGTCATCTTTATCGAAGCAATAGATTTGCCTTCCTGGACATAACAATAATTCTCAAGCAAAGGTTAAAGTGATGACGGAATTTTTAGGAAAATCATAGGCCTTGCATATTTTGTATTTCTATAGCGACTAAGAATGGTGGCGGTTGGCAAGACCAGTCACGAGTTTTCTATATTTTAGCTAATGAAAGGTTTTATAGTGCTGACGCCGATTATGGATCATACCCAGACTAGGGTACAACTTTCCATGAGTCTGACGGACCTAGATTTTAATTTTGTATCCTCAATCGATCAGCAGTGTTGGTTCATCAATCTGCTAACGGACAACATAAATGCACTAACAGGTCGATGAGCTTCAGTGACGTTTGCTTCTTGATAATCTGGTACGATATTAGCATGGCTGATCGGTTGGTTGGTCTACGTGGTTGCTAACGATACTATTTATCATCAATTAGTGTCTTGAGATACCGTTTTGCATACCACATCACTTCGGACAGTCTAATGTACTGTGCCATATCCATCCTGTTAATCGGAGATACCTATTTAGATCCCCTAGATCTCTCTCGTGCAGCTCAGTGAGGTTGTGGAGGAAGGGACGACCTATAGTTTTTAGGCGTCTATTTATTAGTGACGGACAACTGCGGAGGAGATGTTCCACAGTCTCCTCCTCTTCTGCGTCTTCGCAGGCACGGCATTTGTCATTATATGGAAGCTTCAACCATCTTGCGTGATTACCGATTGGCCAGTGTCCGGTCAGCACGATAATTAGCCTCGATATGTTCCCCCGATTATGACTAATCAGGTAGTTAGTCCGGTGAATGTTATATTCTGGCCATGTGTTTCTGAATATGCGACACGATTCCGTCCTATCACATCTGGTCTTTGCTCGTTCAAGGTAAAGCAGGAAAATACCTCTTTTGACCAACCCTCTTAGCACTGCGACTGACACCATCTGGAGTTCGGTGTCAAAGGATCCTGGCCCGGCTAGTTCGTTCAACCCTTCGTTCCCTAGGAGACCTTTGTGGCTTGGTATCCAAGTAAGAACCACATTGTCCAGCCGACCTAGTTCGACAAGTTTTTTCCTACATTCACTAACTAGTTTAGATGCAGTGTTGTTAGATTTAAGTAATAGGAGAGCAACCTGGCTAACTACAAATATTCCGGTAATTTGCTTATTTGGGAATGAAATTAAAAAATTTATGAACCTTAGAAATTTTTTTTTTATATTTTAATTATATTGAACAGTAAGGGAAGTTTTAAATTACATGGTTTTAAATAGTGTATCTGGCAAATTTCTACCGTTTTCTGAAGTTTTCATGCGTACACATGACATGCAACACAAAATGACCTCTCCTCACGTGTCCAATGCATGGTGGCAACTGAAAGGCAGACGAATACAAATCTCCCGTCATGCACTATAAGCCACGCACACTATCCACTCTCTTCGAGCAACAGTGCTGCCACAGCCTGCAGTGCAAAAAAGCAAATTACCGCGCTCCACCCTGTGTAAGTGCGGCGCAGGAGTCATTGATGGCCGGTATCTCTGCTTGGAAAACTTGTCTGGGAGTTTGAATGATAAATTGAGTCTTGCCCCTTCGGAGAAGACACCCGAGCCGGTTCCACATTCCATTTTGGATCCGTCCGTAAATACTTTGGTGTCAAAATCTGTCAGTGGTTCCTCTTTATTCCACTCTATTCTTCTGGGAAACCTGACTTCGAAGAGGTTATCGAACGTCAATGAGGGGGTGCAGTAATCGGTGGTTATATTGAGTTCTCTTGGCATTATGTGTAGTATGCTCGCGTGTGTATATGCGTTGGCCTTCCAGATTCCAAGATCAATTAGGTGCGTGGCACTCCAGGCCGCACTAGCTGTTATGTGAAGGTCTATTGGTATAATATGAAGAATTGCGCTAAGGGCTTCAGCTGGACACGTCCTCATTGTCACTGTTATGCCCATGCAAGCTGATCTCTGTACTCTATACAACAGTTTCATGGTGAACGTCTTCCCCGCGACAGGCCACCATACCATTGCTCCGTAGGAGAGTGTAGGTCTGATTGTAGTAGTGTACGATATTAGCATACCATTCCGGTAGTTACTATAGGCACTACTAATGATGCACAATTGTAGTTTCGCCCCGCATTTTAGATACATATTTGCTAGGAGTCCCCTAGTCACCTCTCCTAAATGTACCTAGTAGGAGAAGTAGCAAAAACTCCCTGGGAACAGTGTTAGTGTTTCATAAATACAACGATTTTTCACAGAAGAATCGGGAGTATCTTTGCCCCGCGGCAGGGTCGATCTGTATCACTTCTGTAGTTATCAGGCGTGCCAAATGTTTGCCTTAATTTCGTTAATAGTTGAAGAATCATTTCTGCTTTAGAATTTATTTTTCTGTCTACATTTATATTTGTCAAATCTGTTCAATTTCAAATCCTGATCAGCAATCTCAATTTTGTTGTAACACTCATCACATTTGAAATATTTGAACATTTTAAATTATTGAACGTACAAGAATTTTCCATGGGAACTCTTTCCCAGTGTAAAGAATTGTTTCAAATTTCTTTGAATTTTTCATTTTGAAATTGATAACCATCTATCCCCCCTGTAATTAATATGTGTTGCATTCCCTGTAAATTGTATCGCACTTTAGGTGCCCTCTCGTCTTCCAAAAAATATGATGTGTAAAATTATGATAATATTTTCAAAATAAAACTTTCTCCCTTGCTATGATTTTGGAAACATTTTCAATAGTTTCCATTACTATTATGATGATGACTTCCAAAACTAATGAAACTTGAGATTTTTTTGTAATATTTTTAATTCAAAACGTTCGTTACGAACATTAATAGCCACTCAATTCAATCAAATTTCAAAAGTGATATCATTTAGTCTTGTCCCAAAGTGCCCTCATCTTGAGGATTTACTTGAATCTATGGAATGTGTGAAATTGTTGAAAAGACTCTTGGGAAGAAAATAAACAAAATCATGGAATTCATTCAACAAATACGCACACACACACTCACACACAATGAAATTGATATCGTATCATATTTGAACTCTTTCGGAGTTTTTGTTATTTATTTACAAAGATTTTTGTTTAAACAAAATGTGAAGTGAAATGGATATAGTTACATTAAGTAGATAAATAGTATAAGTTAACTATTAAATAGTGGTAAAGTATAGTAATTTATAGTTGATTGGGGGAAATTTAGTAATATAGTTATAGGTAATGGAGCAATTAACGCAGTTGTACGAGCGATTTCAGTGTATTATGGTAGCGAAAAGGTTTTAAGTATTATAGTAGCAAAGAGGTTTTAAGGATTTTATACACTGAAAGAATATCTTTACAACAAATCGATTCAATGAATTGATGACAAATTTCATCATTCAATGAAATGGTTCTTCTATTTGAAAATTATGTGTTTCTTCACCAATTTCAGCTTCATTGAATTGATGATATTTTTTACACCAATCTGCATCATTGGACTATAGAAATAATTAGTAGTATAGATTCAAAATATTTGTGTATAATTGAAAAAAATAAAGAGAAAATGGAAAAATTAGTAGAAAATTTAAAATTGAAAATGCATATAGTTTTGCACATTATATAAAATACAAGTTAAACGAGCCAAGAACATACCAGTCCAAGCGTGAATAAAAAAAATTACAGCAGACAGTTGTCCGAGGCCTTCGGCCACGGACTGTCCCTGCAGGCTGTGTCAGAGACACGGCCATTAAGTAGAATACGCCATCCGATAAGACAGAAAACATATATAACAATAAATTCATTTCCTTATATTATTTATCATTTATTGTTATATATGTTTTCTGTCTTATCGGATGGCGTATTCTACGTTAAACTTAATGGCCGTGTCTCTGACACAGCCTGCAGGGACAGTCCGTGGCCGAAGGCCTCGGACAACTGTCTGCTGTAATTTTTATATTTACCAACGGCATTTGATTCAAGTCCGTTTAAAAAAAAAATTATATGTTCAATTTTTTTAAACTTAATTTAATTTATGTATTTTAATTAATATTTTTATTGAAATAAGTTCTGCGAATGTTGAGAGGGCCGCCCTAATATTAAAAAAGGTTTACCTTATCGAGTCTTCGCATTAGCATTCGAGCGTTGTGTGAAAGCTTTACGCTTTACAATTCAAAATTAATGTTACAACAGCTTTATTGAAGCTTTCGCAAAAAAGCTTTATTACGTTAGCTTACTGTTTGTTTTACTTTTTACTAGATACATGTTGCCAAGCAACATTAGCTTGCTGTTCGTTTCACTTTTTACTAGATACATGTTCCTAAGCAATGTTGAGCAACCAAAAACACTCAACCAAACACCACACATATATTTGAGTGTATGTGTTTAAACAATTTTCATTTGAGAAATTAAAATACTAGAAATATATCAACCAATATGAAATGTATATCAAACGAAAGATAACATCTTCATTTACCTACAAAAAAAAATTTAAAAAAATTCATCTAGCCGTTTCCTCAAATTCAATGAAATAAAGATTACAACAATAAAAACCTGACATGACTCCTCATACCGTAAGGTAAGACGTATTCTACGTCAAAAAATGGTTTCCCGTTACATCCCATAGTAGAAAATAGTGCAATGGACAGAAAACAATATCCACACTATGAGCATTTGACTACAAATTATCAAACAATTTGCATCAAACTGATGACAAATTTACATCGAATTGATGACAATCTTACATCAAATTGATGACAACCTTATATCTAATTGACAAAAATTTACAGCAAATTGATGAACAATTTACATCAAAATAGTGAGAAATTTACTTCAACTTAATGGCAAACTGAAATGAAATTGATGAAACATGTACATCAACTTGATGTAACGTTGTCGTTGAATTAACATAAAATATTGACGAAATGTGAATGAAAGTTTAATGAACTATTTTTCATCAATTCAATGAAATGTGTCGTAGGTTGGAAAATGAGGAAATATTTCATCAAATTGATGAAGGAATTTATAAATTTGATGACGCTTTTTCTTTCAGTGTAGGAGTTCCCTCATTTTGATTATGATTTAAGCATAGTGTTGATGTAGCTAATAAAAAATTTGCCGAAAATTTTAGTTTTATCACTTTTTGTTCACAATTTCCATTTTTTTCTCTAACTTACCTGGAAGGCCTCAAACAACCCAGAGGGGTTAGAGGCCTTTGAAAATGAACTGAGGCAGCAGAGCGGACCCTAATGTCACCAATGGATACAGGCTTCCCAGATAAGGGTGCAGGAAAAAATGGTAAATTGTAGACAGTGGATGCGGGCTCCGCTGATACTGCAGAGACACTGATCAACATTGACCAAATTGTGTAGGCCATGAATAGTTTTTCGGCATACAAATAGCTAGGACCTGATGTAATACTTCCGATAACGTTACAGAAGGTTAGATTCACCCTGACTCAGACCATTATACACGAACAGTCTACGGTTAAATCACATGCCGCAAAGTTGGAGAAGGATGAAAGCCATATTCATTCCCAGAGCTGGGCAGAATGGCCATGAATCTGTCAAGGATTTCAGACCAATAACCCTCTCATCATTTATAATCAAGACTCTAAAAAGAATTTTGGAGGAACATATCAGATCGCAAGTGACTAATAAAGGTCTACCAAACATCCAGGATCCCTATGTACATATATGAAGGGTAAGTCGACGGAGACAGCGCTATACGAAGTAGGTAGCTTGGCCCAAAGTGAAATTGTCTATAAACAATATACAATGACAGCCCTTCTGGACATAGAGGGGGCTTTTAAAAATGTCGAGACTGAAAGTATCTTACAAGCCTTAAAAGATCTGAATGTCAATAGGAGAATTGTGAGTTGGATAGACTCAATGCTATGGACCAGACGGGTAAGCGCTCAGTGGGGTAAAGTATCGGCCACTAGGTCAGTGTGTAGGGTACAACCCAGGGTGTGGTGATACCACCACTACTATGGCTAGTGGTTCTAAACACTCTCCTGATGAACGTAGATAACAGAAGGTTAAGATTAGTCACATATGCGATTGATGTCGGGGTGATGATAACTGGTCCCGTTGTTTCCCTGATAAACGAAGTAACGGAGAGATCAGCTCTGGGGCCACAGGCTGTGGTCTAGGTGTTAACCCGGATAAAACTGGTCTGGTACTAGTCACAAATAGGTGAACTATTCCACAATATCGTCTACCCTCAAACAAAGGTAGACAACTAGTGTTGCTGGATAGGGCGAAGTATCTGGCTGTAATTCTGGAACCGAAATTCAGCTGGAAACTTAACATTGACCACAGAATAAAGAAGGAACAAGGTGCCTCGGCTTTGTCGGCCTTGGAGAAAGATAGCCAACTATTAACAGTACAGAAAACAGCTTGCGTTGGTGTAACAGGGGAATTATGGAGATGCACCTCTGTTTCTCTCAATACGATGCTAAAGTGTAACGGCCGTAAATGATCTGCGGCTTAGAGAAGTAACATGTTGGACTCAACGAAGTTTGCCTAGCGAGGTCATACCTGAAAGAACGTACAATTATAGTTCAAAGATGCTCTTCCAGAAGAACTTCAGAATAATCATACCGCATACAGAAGATACTCGCCGTGGCAGTATGTTGACATAGACGTCACTTGGTGTAATAACACTATCAATCGGTCTCCCTGTTTTTGACAGTCAGTATCTTTCAAGCTGAAGTAGTGGCAATATCGGAGGCGTGACGTCAGGTACGAAATCACGCAATAGTAGGGAAGAGTGTGAAACACTTCTCGGACAGCCAAGCAGCCATAAAGTATTTATCACCAGAGGAGAATATATCGATGTATACATATACACGCTGAAAAATATCGGCTCCAGCAACATATTGCAGGAACCATTTACATGTTTGCAAGCATTGTTTTCGTGAATTGAAGATCTGCTGCTTTTTGTTTCATTATTGTTTTCAGCAGTTTCATCAAACAAATTCATATTTGGGTCAGAAATACATATATTACAATATATTAACCAGTGTGTCACAAACACGTTATATTGTATAGCAAACACAAAGTGTTTATACACAAGTATACTGTATTTTCGACAAGCTACAAACACATAATATTCGAATCCAAACAGCAAAAAAGTCAACGTTTTCAGCGTATATGTCCTATATTTATTTAAGTAGAACATAACAGGGACATGAAGAGTTCCTGCCAAGACCGTAATACGTGGTGAAGAATCACATTCTGCTCGAGGTGTCCCTGCTGTTTACTAAAAACTACGGATCTAGACCGGAAAGTCGATTACTGCCTAGAGGTTGTTGACCGTCCCAGCACTAGGATTGGATGCGGTGGTCTAATGAATCACTCGTCTTAACTGTCAATCATTATAGAAACGTCAATAAATTTAAAAAATATATCGATACTGGTTCGAAAAAGTTGGGGTTTTTTAGACGAGATCGGCGCCACGACAAAACTTTCCGATGTGTGGGTTCCTTGGATGTACGAAAATAGTTGGAAATGAAGCCGTTGTTGAACGTGGCAGGAAATGTTCTAGTGGAAATGGGGATAAATGGAAGCATGATTGAAAGCCCTCTATGAGTGAGTGAGGCACTTCCACCGCGAGGCAGGCAAAAACTGGAGAAGCCTCACTACTAGTATTTGTATTAGATATAACGGTAAAGGAACAGAGTTCCTGATGACTCTTAGCACGATGTATTTTTTCTTTCTGGTTGTGTCTGTATCTTGTTTTCTACATTGATATCATACTCTGGTAGTTTTCATAATAGGGTCAAGATATTCGCTGTTCTGCTGTCGTTGAATATGAACGCCTATATAGTGGGTTGTTCTTGGTCATTGTTGAAGTTCAAACTGTACTACCAAGCTTGATACTTTCGGCCCCAGAGTTCAGAAATCCTGACCGATTTCAAATAAATTTAATTTGATGTTTTAAAATTATAGAATAGAACATCTAATTTTTTTTAAAATTGATATTCAACACAAATTATTATAAAGTATGGTGTAGGGTATAATAATGAAGTCGGGATTGACCGACAATAGCATTGGTTGCATCAAACTTTGCTCCTATCTACTTTTATCCTAGTCCACTTGTTACACTCACTGATTAGGACACAGAATCCAAATGGGTTTTAAGAAGCCTTGGCTAATTAGCATAATATCGTGTTCAATATGAAGGGCGACATTTGCCTAAAGAAATTTAAGCTGGTATCTGCGAGAATTGAACCCGCGTTCTTAAGCACAAAACGCGTACACTAACCACACAGTACTGCTTTCTAGCCGAAGTTGCACCAACGGCCAACAAGTCAGAATTAGGGTTAGTGAAAGTGCTGGTTAATAGTTAGGACCTGGATAAAGATACCTATTCTGGTTTTGCCATTCTTCCTAGAATCGTCAGTATATTAGAGGATCTCTCACCCTCTGATCATTTGGGAACCATTTGCCTTCGTCCCTTTCTAAGGGATAATTGCGTATCAGTTTGTTATAAACATTTTCTCTGTACTGTGACAGTCGTTTCTCCTTTCCGATACTGAGAAGGCCATCAGCTTTCGATTATGTGTTGGTGATGAATTTATGATCCTCTTTAATCCATCCTCCAGTTGGTCCGCCGTCAGAACATCTCAATTTTGTTTAGTATACCAATGATTCTAGTGACCTACTGTACAATTGTTAATCTCAAAATCTTAACTTCAACAAATGTCACTTTCTGTCACTCTCTCGTATCTTACAAAGTTGTTATCTAATTTTTAGTAAATAGAGGAAGTGAAACAGCAGAGCCCCGATCCATTTCAATTACAATTGTGTAAATTTATTTTATTTTATTATTTATTTGTAGTTAGAACGCCGTCTTTGTGTTATTTTTTAAATGCAAATATTCGTGTTTTTATGTAAATTTGTTTTTCTTCTCACTCTCTCGTTGCCGCCATATCTCCCTCTATTTAATACTAAACACATACACATAAACAATCGCTCACCCACACATTTGAAGACATAAAATCGAAATTACCATTTTTGGTTCTTTGTTCAAATACAGATGTCACTTCCTAACAAGATGTAAGTTGGCTCCCGTTTAGTATTTAGCCCTTAGCTAACACCCACACCAGTCCCACCACAAATATCAACCACCAGCAACCACTACCCTCATCACAGTCACCCGGACTAAAGACTGTTGTAGCCCATCATCATCACCAAAGACCGACCATCATCATCACATTGTATTGTTCCAATTGATTTCTTTCACATTTGTTAACAATGGACGACGAGTTGTGGAAACAGTGGCAGTGGCCGTGGCAGCGGCAAGAAATTTGCACAGTCACGTGACCATCATTTGCTTTAAAATCAATAGCCAACAATTTTTAACACGTACCAGAAGGGGCACAGGGGGTTTGGGAAGGGGGAAGCCAGTCCGTCAGTCTATTTTGCCCGAACCCTGATCCTTTGTTTATTCGTTTGGCATGAACCACCACATGTTCCAATCGTGGACGTTTCAATTTATTCATATTCATTACGAGCGTGTGGCAGGAGGTTTCCATAATTGTGCCCGCCACTGGTTGCCGACGCCAATTGGAATATTAACATAAGTTCGAAATCATTTTGGATACAAATTTATTTAATTAAGACTTGATTAGAAGAAGGTTTCTTTTAGTTTAATGGTGGCAAATCAAAATTATTAATAATGAAATAATTTATCTTAATTATAAATATGGGAATGAAAGTTCAGTAATACGTAAACCTAAATAAAAAGTTACATTTTTTTATGACACTAAACTTTTTCGAATTTTTTTAGTAAAAAATAATTTTGGGAAAGAAAATTAATCACAATCTAAAATCATACATTACTTCAATACATTTTTAACATTTTTTTTTACAAATTCGTAAGGAAAATTAACTTTTTGGTATACAATGTTCAGAAACATTTACTTTGAGAAAAATTTCCTTTAGAAAAGAGTGATTTTAAAAAAATTTAAAAAATGCACAATGACTACAAGACAAACATTTTTTACACTTTTGTATGGAAAATGAACTTCTTACAATATATTGTTTAGAAATATGTACTAGTGTAAAGACATTCTTTTAGAAAATAGTTCTTTTAATTACGTTTTGAAAATTCGTTACAACTAAAAGACTTCAACACTTTTTACAATTTCTACGATAAATAAACTTTATAGTACATATTGTTCAGAAAATGTACTTTTATGAAGATATATTTTAACCACAATATAAAATCTTAGGATACTTCAATACATGCTAACACTTTTTACACTTTTGTACTGAAAATTAACTTTTTAGTACATATTGTACAGAAAAATTTACTTTTATAAGTTTGAAACAATTTTTACACTTTTGTAAGGGACATTAAAGCTTTAGAACACATTGTTCAGAAATATTTAGTTCTCTGAAGATATACGTTAGAAAATGGTTATTTCAATAAAATGTAGAAAAATGCACCTCTACTACAAGACTTAAAAACCTTTTCTCACTTTTGTACCGAAAATTAAATTTTTGTAAAATTTTTTATAGGAAAATATACTTTTATGAAATTGTATGTATCTATAGTTATTTTAATTACATTTAGAAAATTCACCACAATAACAAGACTTGGATCCATTTTGCAGTTTATACGGAAAATGAACTTTGTAGTACATATGGTTCAGACAATTGTACTTCTATGAAGATATTAATAAAAAAAAATATGAAGATATTAAAATTAACCATAATATAAAATCATAGGACACTTCAACACTTTTAACCTTTTATATGTTAAATGAACTCTTTGGTACATATTTTTCAGAAAAATGAACTTTTATGAAGATATACTTTTAGAAAATTATAGTTTTAATTACATTTATAAAAATCCTTGCAACTACAAGAAAAACACTTTTTTTAACTTTCTACGGAAAATTAACTTCTGGGTACATATTGTTCAGACTTTATAATGAAAATTGGAAAATGCACAACAACTACAAGGCTTAACAACTTTTATACATTCATACAAAAAATACATACAAAACTTAGTACATTTCTTTTTAGAAAAATGTACTTTTATGTAGATGCATGGACCTATAGATAATATATTCTTTAATTACATTTAGAAAATGTACCGCTACTTCAAGACTTAAAAACTTTTTTCACTTTTGTACAGAAAATTAAATTTTTGTAAAATTTCTTATAGAAAAATATATTTTTGCAGATATATGTACTATAGGAAAAAATAGTCCTTTGAATTACATTTCGAAAACGCACTACAACAACACGACATGGACACCTTTTACAATTTATACGGAAAATGAACTTTTTAGCACATATGGTTCAGACAATTGTACTTTTATGAAGATATTAATAAAAAAATATTAAGATATTAATATTAACCACAATACAAAATCATAGGACACTTCAACACATTTTAACACTTTTAACCTTTTGTACGTAAAATTAACTTTTTGGTACATATTGTTCAGAAAAATTAACTTTTATGAAGATATACTTTTAGAAAATAGTTCTTTTAATTAAATTTTTAAAATGCACCCCACCTACAAGGCAAACACTTTTTTCACTTTTGTACGGAAAATGAACTTTTAGGTACATATTGTTCAGACAAATGTACTTTATAATGAAAATTGGAAAATGCTCCAGAACTACCAGGCTTAACAACTTTAACACATTAGTAACAACACATTAGTACAAAAAATTCACATCTTAGTAAATCTTTTTTAGAAAAATTTACCATTATGAGGATGCATGCACCTGTAGACAATATATTCTTTAATTACATTTAAAAAATGCACCGCAACTTCAAGACTTCTACACTTTTGTTGGGAAAATTAACTTTTGAGTACATATTGTTCAGACAAGTGTACGTTTATGACGATATACATATAGCAAGTAGTTCTTTAATTACATTTACAAAATGCTCCACATCAACAAAACTTGGACAGATTTTACAGTTTATACGGAAAATGAACTTTGTAGTACATAGGTTCAGACAATTGTACTTTTATGAAGATATTAATAAAAAAATATGAAGGTATTAATATTAACCACAATATAAAATCATAGGCGGCCACTTCAATACATTTTAACACATTTTATATTTTGTATATAAAATGAACTTTTTGGTACATATTGTTCAGAAAACTGTACTTTTATGAAAATATACTTTTAGAAAATTGTTGTTTTAATTGCATTTATAAAATTCACCGCAACTATAAGGCAAACACTTTTTCAACTTTTGTACTGAAATTGAACTTATGGGTACATATTGTTCATACGAATTATGGGTACATATTGTTTATACGAATAATGATATACATATGTACAAACACATATAAGAAATTGCTATTTTAATTATATTCCGAAAATGCACCACAACTAACGGGTTTTTCAATAAGAGCGCTACAAAAGTTTTTTTAAATAAACCAAAACCGGTTTTAGATACCAATGAAATTCTTTATTTGTGGCCGTCGGTGGTGCAATGGTTAGTGTGCGCGGCTCTTGTACATGAGATCCTGGGTTCGAACCCGGCTCTGACCACCTTCAAATTTTCTTTCGGCGGCGGTCACCTCGCATAGTGACGGCGACACTATCGAGTATCTAGCCATGAAAAAGCTTCTCAAATAACCGTTCGGAATCGGTGTAAAACTGTAGGTCCCAATCAGTGAGTGAAAACTGGAAAGCGCACAGCTCAGTGATTGTGAGAAGTTCTCCCCAGTCCCTTCATGGGATGTAATGGGAAACCATTTATTTATTTATTTAATTCTTTATTCCTGTGAAAGTACGTTCGATGCCTTTATATATGGAACTCGATTTCTTTTGCATGGCCACCACGGGCACGCTTGCAGAAGTCCAGACGCTGAACCCAATTTTCGACGGTTTTCAAGCATAAATCGGACGATACTGCTGCAATTTCACGTTCGACATTCGTACGAAGTTCATCAATCGTCGCTGGCTTGTTGGCATAGACCATAGACTTGATGTAGCCTCACAGGAAATAATCTAACGGCGTCAAATCCCACGACTGAGGCGGCCAATCGACTGGGCCATTTCGTGAGATAACACGTTCCCCAAACTTGGTTTCCAATAAATTGATTGTGGCATTCGCTGTGTGGCTTGTGGCGCCGACGTGTTGGAACCACATGTCCTCCAAGTCCATATTATCCAATTGGGGCCAAAAATATTCGGTTATCATTGAACGGTAGCGATTCGCATTCACAGTAATGTGCCGGTCTTGATCATCACGGAAGAAGTACGGCCCAATGACGCCGCCGGCCCATAAACCGCACCAAACCGTAATTTTTTCGGGACGCAATGATGACTCATGGATTACGTGTGGATTGCTGTCTGACCAATAACACTATGCATCATTTTGCAACCTAAACATTTTGATACGCTTGAGACTCAAACAACTGATAGTTACTGGTGGGTGAAGAAAAACCCTAGTTGGGTTTGGTCTGATTGACTAAGGTTTTTTGTAAATTGGCGTTTAAAGTTTTAGGCTTAGAAATGAACTTTTGATAAAGAGAACACTTTTTGTAATACTATTCTTTTGTAAAACTGTAGACTTGTAAAACTTTTGTAAAACTATTCACATATTTGCTCAAGTGCCTTCGACAAAGTTGTAGCTCGTGAACTGCCCTACAAAAAACCCTCAAACGTTTATTTAAAAAAATGTCACCTTCATGTTGAAAAACTTCAAAAATAAATAAAAACAAAACCTGTAAAAAACGGCGAAAATTATATTTTTTACATTTTAAAGTTTTTGATCATGGAGGTGGAATAAACGTTTTTTGTAGGGCAGTTCACGAGCTACAACTTTACCGAAGACACCCAAGAAAAATCTTGAACAGTTTTCGAGATGTAGGCATTATCAAAAGTGTCCTCTTATCAAAACTTCATTTCTAAGCGTAAAACTTCAAACGCCAATTAAAAAGAAACCTTAGTCAATCAGACCAAACCCAGCTATGGTTTTTCTTCTCTCATCAGTAGCTTTCAGATTTCTTTGATCTCAAGCGTATCAAATTTTGAGTGTCTCACTGTGTAATGCATATTTTGCTTATTGACGAAGCCATTCAGCCAGAAATGAGCCTCATCGCAGACGACCATAAATTGGACGTAGCGCTCTTAAAGTTGAGGCCACTGACTCCAAATTTCGGTAGTAAATTTTAATAATTTCGACTCGTTGTTGGCTCGTATATCTTTCCATGATGAAATGGCAAACCTTACTGAAGAGAAATTTCAAAAGAGCGGGAAAAAATATGGCGTCGTTTGCTGTCCCTATCGATTTACTTTTGTAGCGTCTCTGTTGAAAAACCCGTTACATGGCTTAAAAAGTTTTACACATTCGTACAAAAAATTCACGTCTTAGAACATTTTTTTTTACAAAATTGTACATTTATGAAGATGTATGCAGCTGCAGAAAATGGTTTCTTTAATTACAGTTATAAAATGCACCGCAACTTCAAGACTTCTACATTTTTGTGGGGTAAATGAAAAAATGAACAAGTGTACTTTTATGAAGGTATACATATAGAAAATAGTTCCTTCAGTACATTTGAAAAATGCACCACAACTACAAGGCTTAAACACCTTTTACACTATCGTACAGAAAATTCACACGTTTATAAAAATTTATTTTTATGAAAATGTATGAGCCTATAGAAATTTGTTCTCTTAACTACATTTAGAAAATGTACCACAACTACAAGACTTAAATTGAACTATGTGGTATTTAGTAGGACACTACTTTGTACAAATTAGTACGTTTGAGTGAGTAATAAATTAGAATAGTATCACTAGGTAAGTACGCGTGTATTATAATTATAGAACAAATTTTCTAATGTGGTTGTAAGTAATTAACTTATTTCCCATTACATCCCACGAAGGGAATGGAAAGATTTCCCCACAAACATTCAGCAGCTCTCTTGCAATTTTCGAACTACACTGTTACACCGATTCGAAACTAAAGCTTTTCGATTATGTCTCGAAACTGTCGCCGAAAACTAACAACTGTCACGCACGCTAACCATTGCACCACTTATGACCAGTTTTTAAGTGGGTAGTTAACTATCGGATTACTTAATCTTAATTCTAAGTTAATTTAAGGTTAACTTTACATTTTTTTTTTCAGTGGTGAGTTAATGTAAGTCGCCACATTGTCAACTAATATGGCAACCCTTGTATTCTTATTGGAAAAAACGTGTGTTTTGGGATAAATACCAAAACAACAAAGGGGAACAAACAAAATGGAATTATATAAAATAAGAAATAGATGCATAAAATCAAAGTCATTTTAACAAAAATGTGTAAAAAAACTATATAGGCGCAACAATTTAACGATCTAGATTCAAGGTATGTGTACAAATACGCAAATCTAAAACATGTATTTTATACAATCTTCATTTCCCCCTTTGACACTCAGTAATATGATTGTCAAAATAATATGGTTCTCACTATAAGTTAAACAACCAACATTGGGTGGTTAAATCATAGTTAAACAATGGCTAAAAAACACAATTCGATGTTTAACCACAATTTAACAAAGAAACGAAGATCACCACTGACTGAAAAACTGGCCATTAAGATCACAATTGAGTACTTATGTGGTTAAACTATGAACTTATAAGCACATATTTGTTAACACAAAGTATAGCAAACTTCACAAAATCTTACACTGAACTAAATATTATACTCCTGTACAGAATAAATACTTTTTCGTACGTGCTTGGAAAGTAAATGTACTTTAAAGAACGTATTGTTTAGCGAAATGTACAACAATGTAAATACACGTACAATGTAACTTTCATATTAGCAAAGAACATGCACTTAGAGATATATATTTGTTTTTAAACAATACCTATACAATAAATGTACTCTGAAGTACATATTTTATAAGAAATTCATTAAATTTTTAGCAAGTTCAGAAAATGTATAGCAGATTAAATACAACTGCTAGCAAAAACACTAGAATGAGCTAAAACTTTATTTTTGTTTGGAAAAAGTAGATTTTAGTACATAAATGTAATGATTACATATGTATAACAAGACTTCTGTACTATCGTACAGAAAATTTAGTTTTAAGTACATATTTTATAAGACATATGTACTCATAAGTACCCACCGGTTTAGAAAATGTAAATACATAAATAATTAAACTTTGCTAAAAAATACAATTTTCCATAAAAATTACCTTATAGTAAATATTTTTGTAAAATTAATTTAGATTTAAATATAAATAGGTACTACGATACAAGGTACATACACGGCTTAAACAGAATATTCATTTTTGAGTATATCTTGGCTAAAAGTATGTATGTACTTTTAACTGCGTAGTGGTAACAAGAAAAGGGAATTGATAAACCGATTTTTTTTTAAATTTATTTGTATCAACTACAACTAATGAACTACAATTAGGGTGTTCACAAGAGTGTCCTAACTGTTGTATGTGTCTGTCGTATGTGCTAAAGTTATACAACAGTTGCACAAGTGTAGTAGATTTTTTTCCATACAAAAGTGTTGTACGATAGTACAACTTTTTCAGATATGGTTTTTGCGGTGTACTAAGCGATCAGCTGATACCATTTGTTTACCATTCTTGCAAGAAGTAGTGAAGGAGGTGGTTGCACCAACTCTGCTGATTGAGATTTTTTATATTCGCCTCACAATTACAGTGATCAAATACTGAAAACCGGTCCATCGGTAGGGTAGAAGATATAATTTGAAGCTGAAAATGTAAGATACAAAAGTTTGCGTAAAATTCTATTTTAAGAGTTATGGGCCTCCAAAGTTCGGTTATACGGGGGGCTACTATGTATTAAAAAGATTCTAAAGGAATTTGTCTGGCAGCGTTTTTGGACAATATAAAGTTAAATAAACAAAACAAATTAAATGAAAATTTTCGATAACTCGCTTTGTTATCGTAATATCGGCCGTTCAAATTTTGAAAAATGATCTAAAATGATTTTTACATTTTCCCAAAATCCTAAAAATCCAGAAATGCAAATTAAAGATCAGAGGCATTTCTCTCCCTGGTCCCTGAGCCCGGCCGGACGACTAGAAATACAAAATAATCGTCCGACGAAAAAAAAAGTGCGACAAAACCCCCCGTTATTTGGACTTTGGAGGCCCATAACTCCTAAAATAGGAATTTGCCCCAACTTTTGTATTTAACATTTTGTGCTGAAAATCATGTGTTCCACCCCCATCCCCATAAAATTTTTGATACGACAACAAGACATAAAGTCGGCTTGTTCTTTATTATTATTATGTGTGAAATATCTGTGAATATGTGTGAAATTTTGAAAAGAAAATAATAAAAAGAATCATGAATTAACTTAATTTATATTTTTTTCTATAAAATTTTTTTTATTTTTTATATTAAAAATAACCGTTGCCACAGGTGTTTCAAAAATTGCACTTTTTGGAACAACTTAAACCCCGTTTTCTGGGATAGGCGGTTTCCTCAATACTCTTCTCACAATCAGCTGATTTTGACAATTTAATTAATTAGAAGTCGCCCAACAACATCTAGTGCGTGGTAAAATAAGTAAGGTAAACGCACTAGGAATTGTTACAACAAACACAGGCATTTTGTTTTTGTTTGGTGTCCATAATCTGCCAAATTTTCTTCATGTGTGTATCTACTGTAAAAGTAAACAAAACGGTACAAAAACAAAATACATGTGAATTTGACATAAGAGAGACACCTAAGCCAGAAATCAGCTGTTCTAACGAGTTTACCTTACTTATTTTACCATGATCTAGTGCAGTGTATTTATATCAAGTGGAAGCATTAGCACAGCTGATTTTACTTTCATGACGTTGTACCTAGCAACTGTCAAATTCAAGTATATTTTGTTTTTGTACATGCTTGTTTACATTTATTGTTGGTATACATTAGGGATGCTAAACGGGATTGATTTTAAAATTCGGGAACCCGGGATTTTTCGGGATTTTTAAATTTTTTGGAAACAGGACTTTTTTACGGCTTACACTCCAACAACCAACCACAAGGGGGGTAGAATACGTTATTCTAAGCAAAAAAAGTAAAATAACAAAATCGAGGCAAATGCATAGTTTCGGATTTATGGGCCCCGAAATTTCGAATAGGGTTATAGGGTTAACGTACCGTGTAAAGCCATTGATATCAGTTTTTTGTATAAAACCATTCAAAACAACCTCATAAAATAATGTAGCAGTTTTTGATAAGTCGCTTAGTTATCGAGTTATCGGATGTTGACATTTAAATTTATTATCGATTTTTTTTACTTTTCTCAAACAAAAACAAAAATTATTTTAAAAACATCGCGCGATTTTTCGAATATTATTTTTCAAACAAAAACAAAAATTATTTTAAAAAAATTTTTTAAATTTTTGTTTGAGAAACTTAAACATCCGATAACTCGATAACTAAGCGACTTATCGAAAAATGCTACATTATTTTTTGAGTTTTTTATGACTAATAACTCTAAAACTATGCATTTGCCCCGATTTTGTTATTTTACTTTCTTTGCTTAAAACAACATGTTCTACCCTACGCAATAAATTTTGTAATTTTTGGAGAGTAAGCCGCATAATAGACAGACATATGCCAAAATTAACTTACGTTAAGATGTGTTATTAAACCTTTTATAGACCTTATGTGCCGCCATTGGTTTTCAAACCCTTTTTGCACAATTTGAATTTTGTTTGAGGTGCACCTTTCGACTCTTCCAAAAAATATAACCATACTGAACTTTTGGCATTGTTTTTAGTTTTATGTTTTTCAAAATTAATAACAATCCTGAAAAATCCCGGGATTTTATTCATCAATCCCGAAAAATACCGGGATTCGGGATTTCTCATTTGGCATCCCTAGTATACATACATGCAGAGTTTGACCCAACGTGGGGACGAAATAAAAACCAAATGCTTGTTATTTTTCCATACAATTACAACAACGCCTAATGCTTCCACTTGATATAAATACACTTTGATCTAATGCCACCACCTTCTTCATTACGCCTTGGATAGTATATGCATGGTGTTCACATATGTGCTATTGGAAGACTTATATTTTCTTACAACCTACAACCTTAGTACACCTTGTGAATTACCTAAATATGTACAAAATAGCTTATAACGTTTAACTGAAATTTTACCACGTCTCTGGTTTGTATTTTCCGCATAAATGGATATAATATCTAATACTTGCACTAATTTGTGAATAGTTAGACGGTCGAATACTGGGTATACTAATTTTCCGGGTACATGCATATTAGTTATGGAAATATACTTGTAAATACACTTTTGTTAAGAAAATGTACTACAACACAAAAACATGTACTATAAAGTACTTAAATTAAAGACAAACGAAAGTTGATAAATTTATTTTTAAGGAAAATTATATGTATCATTGAACCGTAATAAAGTTCAAGTAAATTGCTTACGACCACGCCCCTTTTTGTGTTTCCGTACAACTGACAATTACTATCTATTACTATTTCTAGTAGAGCTTACTAGTACTACTTTACTTTACTTTGTCGACATATTTTGCCTGTCGAAACTGGGTATACAAATCGCCCGAATAGTTAGATGTTGGGTTTCGAGTACATGTTGGCTAAGAAAATGTACTTGTAAATACATTTTGTGGAAGAAATTGTACTACAAGGTAAAAAAAAATGTACCACAAAGTACTTAAATTGTGGAAAAATTACAAAGGGTGTTGATAAACGGTTTTTCTGAAAAAGGGTATATTAACCTAAAATAAAGTTCATGTAAATAAACATATAGCCACGCCTATTTTGTATTTCCATACTATTGACAATTAGTACCTAATATCTATACAAATTTAACAATATATTTTGCCTGTCGAAAACTGAGTATAGACATCGCTCTAGTAGTTAAATGTTGGAAATGTACTTTTAAAAAAAATGGGGAAAAGAAATTGTACTGCACGGTAAAAACAGGTATTTCAAAGTACTTAATTTGTGAAAAAAAAACAACAGCGATTTCAGAAACTTCTTTTAGAAAAGAAGGATATATGTATATAATTAAACTACAGTAAAGTTTAATTATATAACGTTTTACTTATATTATGCCACGCCTATATGAATGGGTATTACAACCAGATAAGTGCGGGCGTTTTTAAGTATTTTTTCTGCCGAATCCTGGGTGTAATAATAGTTCCAGAAGTTAGATATAATCCTTTGAATATATTCCGGCTAATAAACTGTACTTCTTAATATATTTTGATAAAGAAAATGTACTAAGTGGTAAAAAACTGTACCACAAAGTTCATAAATTGTGGAAAAATGCAAATGGGAGTTGAGAACCCAATGTTTTCAAAAAGGGGAGTATTGAACTACAATAAAGTTCAAGTAAATAACATGTAATATCTGACTTACATTTTACCACGCTTCTTTTTGTACTTTCCACTTAAATCGTTATTAGTATTTAATACCTGTACTATTTATGAATGTTGTGTTTGTCGAAAACTGAGTATATTATTAGTCCGACTAGTTAGATGATAGCTTCTGAGTACATATTGACTATGAAAATGTACTTCTAGACATATTTCGATAAAGAAAATGTACTACAAGGAAAAACCATGTACTACAAAGATCTTAAATTGTGGGAAAATGTAGAAGTGAGTTGTTAAACCGATTTTCTCCAAATGGGTATATCAAACTACAATAAAGTTCAAGTAAATCAATTGTAACGTCTTACTTACATTTTGCCACGCCTCTTTTTGTACTTTCCATACAAATGCTTATTATTATCTAATCCTAATGCTTCTTATTATCTAAAACTATTTTGTGAATATATTTTTTATCGAATACTAGGTTATAATCGGCCGAAAAATTACATTTAGGCTCCTGAGTACATATTGTCTAAGAAAATGTACTTCTAAATTCATTTTGGTTAAGAAAATCTAGTAGAAGTTAAAAACATGTACTGCAAAGTACTTAAATTTCGGAAATACACAAAAACGGTGTTCAAAAGCCAATTTTCTAAATACTTGTTATGAATCTTTGAACTGCAATAAAGTTCAAGTAAATTGTTACTAACTTTTCACTTATAAGTACATATTGTCACGCCTATTTTTGTATTTCCAAACAAATGGTTAGTATCATAGAGTAATGTCATATAAAGCTGCAATTCTTCTCATCTGACATTCCTTTTCACACTATTCGTGGTGCCGTCGGTGCGATAGAGAGTTATTTGGCGTAAATTGACTTACACCAGGTGGTATTACAATAATTATTGACTTAAATTGTTCATAACTTTTGGATGAAAAACTGTGAAATTTAAACGTATTTTGGTGTACTTTGTTATATTTTTTTTTGTTAGTATGTGTTTGTGGTGTACTGACACAACAATGTTAACGCACAAAACGAAATGCCGTGGCTGTTCTCTTGTTGGTTGGTTCGAGCCAATGCCTCTATCTGGTATTTTTAAAGCAATATAAGTACTTCCGAACATGCACCGTTCATATGCAACACACCGAACTTCGTAAATATACTGCGTGAAATCGCGTGGTTGGTTCGAGCCAATGCCTCTATCTGGTATTTTTAAAGCAATATAAGTACTTCCGAACATGCACCGTTCATATGCAACACACCGAACTTCGTAAATATACTGCGTAAAATCGCGTCCCTATGTTGCATTTCTCTATGGTTAGTATTATACTTCTGTATTTTGTGTATAATTTTCCTGCCGAATAATGCGAATGCAAATCGTCCGTATAGTTAGAGGTTGAATTCTGAGTACATATTGACTATGAAAATGTAATTTTAAATACATTTTAGTTCAGAAAATGTACTACAAGTTAAAGCCATGTGGTACAAAATGTTTAAATTTTGCACCTAAACTCAATTGTAATGACTCCATTTTAGTTTTGCTGAGCAGCAGTTTTTTGATGTGCTAACATCTATAGGCACGGGTAGTAGTTACAAAACAAAGTGAACACATGCTAACAACACACAGCGTTAACATCACATACGTGGTTGTTGTACAACAATACTCTCTGCTTGAAATTAAGTATGTATGATGGTACTGATGTAGCGGCAGCGAACACACAAGCAGGTTATTGTCGCCAAAGAGTATTGAATAGTATAGAGAACTCATGGAACGAATTGTATGACTCAAAAGCACTGGCAACATCTGGCGAATGATTCAAAATGTATTACTCTCTTTTTGTCATAACGTGGACCATTCATAATTTTGATGTGAAACATTGATGCCGTTTGAAACATTTATGCTTTTTGTAGTGGTTTATGTAATAACATTGTCGAAATGGTGGATTTATATTGAAATATTCTATACCGAGAATAAGTCTCGTTTCTGCTCTTTTACCCAGACTCTCTACATGACAGCGGAAAAAGAGTGCAATAAGTTCTCTATCATGTTAGAATCATCTATTAGGTAGTTGTATTAGAAATACCGTGGTTACTCTGTCAAAGTTAGATGATTAATGAAAACCTCTATATACACAAAATGTGAAAAGTTTCATAAGATTGTCTTACTTGATACAAAGTCTATGATATAAATTGCATTTTGATGGAAATTCTTTAAATTTTATTAACAAACAAAAAGAAACAAAATCAAATTTGACAGCTTACCCACGGAAAAGATGAAACCCACAAATCAGCTGAGCTGACGCGTTTACCCGATGGATAATTTTACCATGTTCTCTATACTATTAAATACTTTTTCTGTTTATGACAAAACAAAAACAATTATTTCAGTGAGCTAAATATTGCTTTATTTATTTTAACAATATTACATTTAATGTTAAAGCCGATGTAGAAAAAAAGAAAGTGCAAAAGCATAAGAGCCTTCAGCACAAAAACTACTATTTTTTATTTTCCAATGTAACATTTACTAATGTGTTCATAGAAATCGATCATGTACTGTGTAACAAAATGGCGTTAACACATCGCTCGTGAGTTCGAACACTCATTGATTTTTATACCCTCCACTGTAAGTGATAGAGGGTATATATCAGTTTGTCATTCGGATTGTAACATATAGAAATAAGGCTTTGCGACCCCATAAAGTAAATATATTCTTGATCCTTATAACAACCGGAGTCGATATAGCCATGTCCATCTGTCCGTCTGTTGAAAACATTCTCACGACTTCAATCGGCGATAACGCGGTTTGGTTTTTGGCCAGAATGTTCCACGTATTCCTGAGCAGTTTGGTATTGAAAATCAGCGAAATTGGTCCATTGGAAAAAATTATATGATTGGAAACGTAAAAAAACTCATACAATTTTCACATTAATTTTTGTAGTTTTATACTAAACTACTCCTTTTGCCGTGTGGTGAATTTCCATGTTGAAAATCTTTGTTGTTCTTTATAATAGGTAAGTACTTTAGAATGTTTAGATGTACTTTCATGTGTTCATACACTTATATGAATTTTGTCACATTTCATCTAAGGTCGCTGTGGCCTGATGGGTAAAGGGTTACGCGTTGGAGTCTGAGGGTTGTTGGTTCAACTCTCGTCCCAGCTTGTTTTTTTTTTTTTTTTTTAACAGTTCTTCAAAAAATGCTTTTTTATTTTTAAAAAATGATTTTTTATTTTACTTGTGAACAAGTAACTTATTTTTATTTTTTTTTTAAAAGTACATTTTCTTAAAAAAAGTACATTTCTTAAGTACATTTCAAAGTACATTTCAAAGTACATTTCTTAAGTACATTTCATAAAGTACATTTCTTAAGTACATTTCTTAAGTACATTTCTTAAGTACATTTCTTTCTTAAGTACATTTCTTAAGTACATTTCTTCTTAAGTACATTTCTTAAGTACATTTCTTCTTAAGTACATTTCTTCTTAAGTACTTAAGAAATGTACTTAAGAAATGTAATTAAGAAGAAATGTACTTAAGAAGAAATGTACATTTCTTAAGTACATTTCAAAGTACATTAAGTACATTACGTACATTTCAAAGTACATTTTCTTAAGTACATTTTCAATGTGAGCATTTGAGCATTGTGAGCAATGCATTTGTGAGCATTGTGAGCATTTGTGAGCATTTGTGAACAAGTAACTTATTTTTATTTTTTTAAAAAGTAAATTTTCTTAAAAAAGGTTCTTTTTTAAAATTTAATATTTTGCTGGTTAACACTAAGGTGGAGGGTATCAAAGATTCGGCACAGCCGAATTTAACACTTTTACTTGTTTTATTTAATATTTTCTCTGATAAAAATGACGATGGAACCATTTTTATTTGGTTCAGAAAGGGTTTCTTCGTTTTTTACTCTAAAACTACAAGTAAAGACCTCTCTTCCAGATGTATCAGCTGTTTTTTTAACTTCTGTTTACATGCCTAACCATTTTAAGTATTACCCCGCAAACCCATCCATATGAGGCACAAGCCTCCGTGAAATGGTATGTTAAGAGCAATGTGTCACTATTTGCTCATCATGGTCGATTAATGCGGCGCCTCGTTGTTAAATTCCGCATAAATTATTAGTTCAACACAATAAAAATCCCATAAAAAAATCAGAAGTGTTTTGCTTTTTATTAACATCATTTCAATTTTAACAAATCATTTAAAGACGATTTCTATTTTGTGAGACTCTGTGACAACGGTGGGCAAAATCTGGCCCGTGGAGGAAAATGTAATTGTATGAAAAGAAATGTGTTCAAGTAATAGCGAAAAAGCTGATAACACGCAATATTATCAAACTAAACGGAATAGACGCTGCTGAAGATGATGCTGAACAAACATTGAAACCACCGTCCAACGAATGTGAATTCGAATCAGTGTTTAATTTTTGTTTAAATTTTGTTCACTAACCAAAAACACTGACTTGTTAGTTTATAAGGAATTACAACTTTCGAAATATAACTGGGTTTAAAGAAACGTAAAATTGATCAACCATTTCAAGTTGTAATTGGGAAATTACAAATTGATGTTGAGTATTCAAAATATATTTTGGAAAATATAAATTGATATTGAGAAACCGAATTTGATATTGATAAAATATAAATTCATATTGACAGGTCCACATTGACTAATATGGAGAAACACAAATTTATATTGAGAAAATACAAATTGATAATGAGAAAAACAAATTGATATTGAGAATTTAAAAAATCATATTGAGAAAATAAAAATTAATATTGAGAAGAGAAAAATGTAAATTGAGAATAAATAAGTTGATATTAGGAAAAGAGAAATTTGTAATTTTGAAGTACACACAATGATATTGGGATACTCGAATGGATATTGCAATTTTACAAATTGAAATTTATATAGTCAAATTGATATTGAGAAGACACAAACTAATATTCTAAATTGAGGTTAGAACGACAAAATTGGTATTAGAAAATACAAAGTGATTTGAGAAATTAAATATTTATTTTGAAGATAGAGAAGTTGGTATTCAGAAACGAAAAATTTACAATGAAAAACCGAAACTGATTTTGGGGGAAACCAACTGAATATATCCCACCCTGACTACAAAAGCATCCTAACTAGTGTACTGAAAGCGGAATTTTTTCAAAACCGGTTTTATATAATTGTGGAGTTCCACGTTGTACCCTGTCTCTTATATTTATAGCATGGGAATCATAGTTAATCCATATATTCCTGAGCATATGATTGATCCAGTCTTTTAATACCCGGTCCACCATAAACTGGTCTAAGATTTAGATGAGTGTTTTTTCCGGACATTATTGAAACCTCCCTCAATATCTGTGCATACTGGAAGTGTATACTTTACAATTTGTCATTGAGAGATTCTTCTATGTAGTGGGTTACCTCATGAAGTGCGGTTTCCACTGATCGGCCTTTGACAAATACGTGTTGCTTGATCTTCAGCATATCGTCCGATATTCCACTTTTCACCATGTCGTCCACTATTCTCTCCAGGGTTTTCAGTAGAACGAGATAAGGCTAATTGGTCTATAAGCCTTTGCCGTTGCATAGCTTCCCTTTCCAGGTTTGGGTATAAATAATACCCTAGTCTCCTGCCAATTCTTTGGTATGTAGGCGAGTTTTAAGCTGGAATCACAATGCAGGCAACATTTTCAATAGGCGTTCGCAATGTAAGCAACAGTTTACTTCGAATCGAGATGTTTGTTCTAACAGTTTATGACATTTGAATCATGATGCAACTAATAGAGGTTGTGTTATAAGAACAACTTAAATGATTTGCATTTCCCTCTGTTTATTACATGAAGAATCAAATTCAAATGTATTTTTTTCTTGTAATTTCTGGCTAACTTTTATTCTTGACAAACATTTGTGTTAACTTTGACACGAAACCAAAATATATTTTATTTTTGCCTTGATATATTGGCCTTAATACTGGTATCACCTGTTAGAACAAACATCTCGATTCGAAGTAAACTGTTGCTAACATTGCGAACGCCTTTTGAAAATGTTGCTTGCATTGTGATTCCGGCTTTAAGCATGAGGTGAAAATTCCCGCCCAATCATGTGTAAGATAACCGGAAAATCCATCAGGTATCGCCGCTTTTTATGCGGAGAAGCTCTTTATTGCTTTTTTGACCATTTGGTCAGTTATGATTGGTGTTCGATGTACTACATTTTCAACTTGTCGTCGTTCCCTGTGGGTTCAGCGTTTCCATTTACAATGTGTGTATTCATCAGATGCCTTAACGTTTGTTCCATTGTGTCTTCTCCTCCTCATTCTTTTCCTCGTGTCGTCTGCTAGCGTTTCTGCCTGTACGTGGGTCTTAGAGAATAATTTTTTCATCTTCGACATGACGTTGACGCTATCCACCTGTTAATTGAGATCACTCCAGGAGTTGCGTCTCGCCTTTGTCATTATTGCGTTTTATTCACTGAAACTTATTTTATAGTCTCCCCTGTATACTGGTAGTTTCTTACGCGTGGCCCTGTTGTAAAGTCTACGGACCTTCTTTCCAACATTTCGTATTTCCCCTGCAACCCTAGGTTTTTCTTAGACCGATTTCCTTTCTCGAAGTGAGCAGCTGCCTTCGAAAGACTTAAGCAGTGCTTATCACTTTATCGTCCAAGTATTCGACTTGAGGTTGACCTAGTCGATTCCTACGTAGACTTCCAAACTTTGTCCCGTTTGTCTTGGTCCTGTTTTGAAAATTTATCGGCTTTCGGTGTTATTCTGAATTTATGTATGTTATGTTATGTATATGTGATCCGAGAATGTGTGCTCATTCGAAACCCTCCATTCTTGAATCTCATCTAAAAGGTTTTCAGAAGAAATTGTTGTATCTAATACCTCTTTCCTAATTGTGTTAACAAAAGTTTCTCTGTTCCCAATATTCAGTGTAAAAAGGTCGTTAGTATTCTACTAGATTCAGACCCCTACGGTTACAGTTAGTGCTACCCCACGACGTATGGCGAGAGTTAGCATCACTCCCTATTAATATCGGGTTTTTCAATAAGAGCGCAACAAAAGTTTTTTTTAAATAAAACAAAACTGGTTTTAGATACCAATGAAATTCTTTATTCCTGTGAAAGTACGTTCGATGCCATTATGTATGGAACTCGATTTCTTTTGCATGGCCACCACGGGCACGCTTGCAGAAGTCCAGACGCTGAACCCAATTTTCGACGGTTTTCAAGCATAAATCGGCCGATACTGCTGCAATTTCACGTTCGATATTCGTACGAAGTTCACTAATTGTCCCTGGCTTATTGGCATAGACCATAGACTTGACGTAGCCCCACAGGAAATATTCTAACGGCGTCAAATCGCACGACCGAGGTGGCCAATCGACTGGGCCATTTCGTGAGATAACACGTTCACCAAAATTGGTTTCCAATAAATTCATTGTGGCATTCGCTGTGTGGCTTGTGGCGCCGTCCTGTTGGAACCACATTTCTTCCAAGTCCATATTATTCAGTGGGGGCCAAAAATATTCGGTTATCATTGAACGATTCATTCACAGTAATGTGCCATCACGGAAGAAGTACGGCCCAATGACGCCGCCGGCCCATAAACCGCACCAAACCGTAATTTTTTCGGGATGCAATGATGACTCATGGATTACGTGTGGATTGCTGTCTGTCCAATAATGCATATTTTGCTTATTGACGAAGCCATTTAGCCAGAAATGAAATTCAGAATTCAGAAATTGGACGTAGCGCTTTTAAAGTCGAGGCCACTGACTCCAAATTTCGGTAGTAAATTTTAATAATGTCGACTCGTTGTTGACTTGTACATCTTTCCATGATGAAATGGCAAACCTTACTGAAGAGAAATGTCAAAAGAGCGGGAAAAAATATGGCGCCGTTTGCTGTTCGTATCGATTTACTTTTGTAGCGTCTCTGTTGAAAAACCCTTTACTTCGTTACCTGTCTGCTTGGCCCTCTCCACCAGTCGATGTAATTCCGAGGAAGATGGTGGTGTCGGCGAGTCATATGGCAAGTATACTGATGCCAGGTATATATTTCCATCTCCCTATTTCAGCACAGTTGCATGCGATGTTGACAACTCTGTGAAGAAGAGGAAACAAAGGTTTTTATGGCATAAGATACACGTTCTCGGCCGGGAGCCCGTTTTCATATAGAATGGTTGGTATTTAATATGATTTAAACCACTAAGTTTGTCCCGAGTGGTCCAAGGTTCTTGTGTTAAAGCAATGTTTATTTAAGCTTTATTAATTTTTTTATCCAACAGAGCGTGGGTTGCCGTCTCGCTCCGGTGGAGGATTATCGGGATGACTTCTAACATTGGTCGTCCAGTAACCGGTCTTCCTGGGAGTTGGTTATGTCTTCGGTCACTTCCTCCTTCTTCTTAAGCGGTGTCTGTTCTATTGGGCCTCTATTCGCTTCATCGTTCTACGAATTATCCCGGTGAGTTTCCCCGGCCGTCATGGCAATTGGCATCGTTTGCATTTATTTTGATGGGTTTTTCAAAAGCAGCCGCTGATCAAGATCTGTGGCTAGATCTGAATAGCTAGATCTACGCTTGACAGGAATCAAGGGGAATCCATTTTGCAAAACTTCCTTTTTAAAAAAAAAATATCTCTATTAATACATTGAAAGAAAATCTTTACATCAAATCGATGATAAATGTTCATCAATTCTTCTTTGTTGAATTGAAGACAAATTTCATGAATTCAATGAAAAAGTTCTTCAATTTGAATATCGTGCGTTTACTCACTTTTTTCAACTTCATTGAATTGATGATATTTTTACATCAACCTGCCTCATTAGAATTTGGAATAAATATGAAAGTAGTATTGAAAAAATAAAGAGAAAAATATAGCAAGTAGTAGAAAATTGAAAATAGATACTTAATTGAAAATAGTGTAGTAGACTGCTATACTCTATATTCATGCTATACTCTATATATTCTATACTCTATTCTCTGTTCTTGTGGATGTTTTACGATGAAAAATAGGCCAAACAGTTGGACTGCTCATTAACAAACAATTTACATCAAAATTTGCACCAATTTACATTAAATTGCAGACAAACTTACATTAAATTGATGACAACCAACGAAATATGTACAGCAAATAAATGAGCAATTTAAAACAAAATAATGAAAACTTTGTTTCAGCTTGCTGTAACATTGTCATTGAATCAACGTAAAATATGGATGAAATATTGATGAAATGTTCTTCATCAATGCAATGAAATGTGTCGTAGGTTGGAAAATGAGGAAATGTTTCATCAAATTGATGAAGGAATTATTAAATTGGATGAAGCTTTTTCTTTCAGTGCATAGACTTAGAATAGTCGTGAGCTTTAATCTATATATACAGGGTGATATACAAGTTCCGGATAAATGTGTGCTGTTATTTCGCTTCCAAAAACAAAAACAAACATTTTTGCATTTTAGTAAAATGGTCATAACTTTGGAACGGTAAGACCTATGGGCTTCGTTTAGGTCATTTTGGAAAGGTAAGAGGTATGGCTATCTTTCAACAAACATAAGTTACCTGCCATCTGGCTGAGCAAATTGAGGTTATGTGAATTTTTTCCCCCATTTTTTCAACCGAAAGCTCTGTATCTCGGCGATTTGACTTTTTTCTACTTTTTTTTTATATCGATTCTGAAAGGTCTCTTAAAGACCTTTCCAACAAGCCCGATCTTTAAGAGGCCTTGGCTCAAAGTTAGCAACTTTACCCTACTACCCTCCGACCACCAATCCTTGCATTTCGGACATGGTCCTAGTGGAGTTTTCTTCATGAAATGCACAAAGGAATACGCTTGAGAAATTTGTCCGGAACTTCCTGAATCACCCTGTATTAAAATAAATGTACGGTGTTTGCACGGGCTAAACTCTGGATTTACTGGACCGACTGAAATGTAACTTTCATATCAGATTTGTATTCGCACAATTTTGTAAATAGGTGGCGCTTTTTTCTATATAAATTGTGTGTGCCATAACCACGACCAAGTATGCCGGGTCAGCTAGTAATAAAATAAAATAAAAATTTCATAAGAACTTTGAAATTTCATAATATTTTTTGAACTTATTTACGAGGCGGAAAAATAATTTTGAGCAAGTTCCGTCATTTACTTTGCGGTTAACAGCTGTTCAAAACATACAACCTCGAGCATTTTTTAAAAAAGGAAAAAAGTGAATTTCGAGTGCTCATTAAACATTATTTTTTGCGAAAAAAAAACGTCAATCAAACCAAGGAAATGCTCGATAAATACTATGGGGACTCTGAACTATCGATTTCAATGGTAAAAAAGTGGTTTACTGAGTTTCGTTGTGGGCGCACATGTACACATGACGCTGAACTTTCTGGACGACCAACTGAGCTCAATACACCCGAAAATTTGGAAAAATCCACGATATGGTGTTGGCCAATCGAAGAGTAAAAGTCCGTGAGATTGTTGATGCTATAGGCATTTCATATGGCGGTGTAGTTTCGATTTTAAATGATCAGTTGGGTTTAAGAAAGCTGTCTGCAAGATGGGTGCCGCGTTTGCTCTCAATTGACCATAATAAACGTAATAGTGTGACAACTTTAAAGGATTGTTTGGAGTTGTTTAACGGCAATTTTGCGACGTTTGTAGCTGTGGATGAAACATGGATCCATTACAACACTAAGGAGACCAAGCAGCAGTCTAAACAATGGGTTTCTCAGGGTGAACCGCATCCGAAGAAGGCCAAGTTAAATTCGTCGGCCAATAAAGTGATGGCAAAAGTTTTTTTGGATGCACGCGGGATAATGCACATCGATTATCTTCAAAAGTGGAAAACAATAAACGGTTTAACTTATTGGACCGATTTAACGAGGATTTAAAAAAACGACCCCATATGGCCAAGAAAAAATTTATTTTTCATCAAGATAATGCACGGGTGCACACGTGTGTAGTCTCAATGGCAAAAATTCCATGAATTGTTACCTCATCCATCATATTCTCCAGTTTTAGCCCCCAGCAACTACTTCCTATTTCCAAACCTAAAGAAATGGCTCGGTGGAAAGAAATTTTGCGCCAACGATGAAATTATTGTTCAAACAAAAGTCTATTATATGGACCTCGGAAACTCCTATTTTTTGGAAGGGATACAAAAATTGGAGAAACGTTGGACTAAGGTGTATTGAGCTAAAAGGAGATTATGTTGAAAAATAATTATTTTTATTGCAAAAAAAAAGCTGTGTTTCGTTCAAAAAGTCACGGCTCCGCCATCTATTTCTGTATAGCTTGAAGACTTAAATCTGGATTTTTTAAGCCGAGGATCTAAACATTAAACATTCTACTAAAAGAATAAATTTATTTTATATCAAGGAAAATGAGGGGTACTATAAAGTGTATCAGTCAAAAAAAAGCCGACTATTTTTCCATTGATAAACACTTTGATGATTTTGTTCGTTAAAGATTCGAATTCGCAGTGGTTCCAGTTTTAAGGAGATTCAGTTCAGGATTCTTGTGACTTAACCAAAAATTTAACCTTAAGATCTAGACACATGTATTCTTTGCGATCAGTGGGGTAAAGAGTAACATTAATATTTTCGTGTCCAAATTAATCAATACTTGTACTTTAAATTTAATATTTTAAATTGAAAGAGATTTTGTACAATTTCTCCGATTTTACAATATTTTGTTGGGTAAAGGCTTCAAATTTACAGTGGTTCAAGTTCTATATCACTTCACGTTCATCGAAAATGCAACTAATTTCGGTGCCACTCATTTTAAACCATTTGCCCACCCCTGTTTTAGAGCCAGAGATTAGAAGGTGGGTTAAATCGTTAAAGCCCTTAGCAAACTAAAACGGAAATACTTTTTGTTAAAGACAATTTTAGATAAAATGTTACCAAAACAAAACCAAAAAATAGAAAAAGAAATCCACAATTTTTATGAACACAAAATGCTTATGCACAAATGCCTTTTATTCCGGCTAAAGCCAAAAAAAGTTTTCAAATGTTTCCAAAGAATTAAGTGATCATCCCAAATTGATACGGGATTGAGCGACTGAGTGGGTTGGCTGATTTGAAAGTTTTTGTAAGAAACCTTTTGTTTGTTTGTCAGTGAGTGAGAGGAGTTTCTGGAGGTGCATTCAACAAATATTGACTTAACATGTCAATGTCAAAAGTCAAACTTGCATAACCGAGCAGTTGGGGGGCAGGGGATTTAAAAGCAAATTGTAAGGAACGGCAACGCAAGGAATGGAGCTGCATGAGAGAATTCCAAATTAAGGTGAAGAAAGTAAAGAGTAACAAGTAAATAAAGGAGTGGTGTCGGTGTCATGTCTTGTTAACAAAAAAAACCCACAACGCCAACGAGTGAATGAATGAATGCATGTATTTACACACAAACGATAACATATTTTCATAACTGACAAACTTTAACTTCTTGACTTTAACTTCCTTTCCTTTGGGTTTGGGTTTGGTGTTGGTTTTTGGTTTTGTACTTTGAGGTTTCTCCCTATCTACCCTTTTCTCTGCCTCTACCTCTCGCTCTCTGACTGGGTGTTTTAAATGTGTCATATCAAATGTCAAAATCAATTGTTTTCAACGCGGGATTTTCGTTGGGTTAGCGTGTTTGGGACATTGACTTACTTTACTTTAACGATTTCTGTTTAAGCCAATTGTGGGTTGGCGAAATACAAAACCCAAAAAAAAACCCAAATAACCTGTTGAAGCCTCAAACGCACGTGGAATATTTGCTTTGGACTCACTTAATTTCCGCTTAGTGTGATTCATATGTACTTTGTTGTTTCTGTTTGCTATAGAAGTGGTACAGAGGCGGAGGTGAAAATTCACCTGTTCATTGTAGTATGTTTGTGGTGTAAACATTATATCACTCGGCATGATGATAAGGCAGGTAAATAGAAATGAATTAATCTTGGCTATAATTCACAACAACAAAATAAAATATAGGAGACAAGTGTTAAGTTATTCGTAAACTAAATCAAGACATTAAAAACGAAATATCTCTCTAATTCAATTATTTCTCTCAAATATTCTTCTTCAAATATCTCTCCATTCATTTTTTTCGGTGGCAACTCTTACGAGGTGGACCTTCCAATTGATTCACCTCGTAAGAGTTGCCACCGAAATAAATGAAAGGTATCCCAGTGCGGGTTAAACCCCACGTTCTCACGAACACCAGTCACGTAATGAATATGTAACAAAAACACATAATAATAATAATTTGATTAGCCACAATAGTACATTAACTCCCTCCCAATTACAATATTATACGACATAATCATAATATGCTTGGCTAAAAAATATAACACGATCATAAAATTGCGGCTTTTAAACCCGCAATGGTTGTCTTTGTGACATAGTGACGAAGACACTATCGAGTATTTAGCCATGAAAGAGCTTCTCAAAATACCGTTCAGAACCGGCGTAAAACTGTAGGTCCCAACCAGTGAGTACAACATTAGAAAGCGCGCAGCTCACTGGTTGTGAGAAGCTCGCCCTAATCTCTTCATGGGATGTAATGGGAAACCAATGTAGGGTTGTCTTTCCTTTATTTCGGTGATGGCTCTTGCGATGGATCTAGAGTAATGTAAGATATGGTCACAATTCTCAAAGCCCGTGGTAATACGAGTATTATCATTCAAGACTTACTCTCCATAAAGCAACTATGACACTTATGTTTGTACTAACAAAAATTGTCGATGCTGCAATGGTAGTGTGCGCGGCTCTTGTGTATGATCCCTACTCTGACCACCTTAAATTTTTTTCGATGGCGGTTACCTCGCTTAGTGACGGCGACCCTATCGAGTACTTAGCCATGAAAGAGCTTCTCAAAATACCGTTCGGAACCGGTGTAAAACTGTAGGTCCCAATCAGTGAGTGTAAAACTAGAACTCACACAGCTCACTAGTTGTGAGAACCTCTCCCTAGTCCCTACATGGTGTGTAATGGGAAACCATTTATTTATTTATTTTATATCTCATGAACTGTCATTGACATGAAGATGAGATTTGGTTTGAAAGAAACCGATACAACAGCCATAACTATATTTTGAAACGTATTGGAACACCCAATGTTGTTAACCCTTTGGCATTACAAAAACTTTGAAGGCAAAACGTAGTTTGCTGGGTCCAGCTAGTATTATATAAAGAGAATAAGACTCGTTTATGTTCTTTTACTCAGACTCTCTACATGAGAGCGGAAAAAGAGTGCAATAAGTTCTCTATACTATTAAATACTTTTCACTCACTAATTGGGACCTAGAGTTTTACACCGGTTCCGAACGGTATTTTGAGAAGCTTTTTCATGGCTAAATACTCGATAGTATCGCCGTCACTATGCGAGGTGATCGCCGCCGAAAGAAATTTTAAGGTGGTCTGAGCAGGGATCGAACCCAGGATCTCATGTGCAAGAGGCGCGCACACTGCCATGGCACCACCGACGTGAAAACTGGAAAGCGCACAGCTCAGTGATTGTGAGAAGCTCTCCCGTGTCCCTTCATGGGATGTAATGGGAAACCATTTATTTATTTATTTTTGTTCAATACTTTTTGTCGTCGCTCTGTTTATGACAAAACAAAAACAATTATTTCAGTGAGCTAAATATTGCTTTATTTATTTTAACAATATTACATCTAATGTTAAAGCAGATGTTAGAAAAGAGAGAGTCCAATAGCAAAAGAGCCTTCAGCACAAAAACTATTCTTTTTTTATTTCCCAATAGAACATTTACAAATGTGATCATAGAAATCGAACAGATGCCGTGTAACAAAAAGGTGTGAGTTCGCCCGTGAGTTCGAACACTCATTGATTTTTTTTTTCTCCAATGAGTGTGAATAATTGGTCTGTAAATTAAATAATTTATGTGTGTACGGTCGTTTTGCGGTCTACATAGATGAGGTTTTATTTTCCTGATTGTATTCGTTTCTCGTTTTACCGTTGATATCGTAATGAAATCATTGACGGTCGTCTTGTACAGTGAATGATTGATTTATTGCCGCCACCCAGTGTACCATATAAATCCGTTTGTTACGAATTCCAGACGGAACCGTTTCGTCGTAGATTTTGTCCGAAACGGACATTCATTCCTCTCGAAAGAACGGATCGTTTTTTCTGGTTCAGATCCGTCTCGAATTTGCAATGTACATCATATTCGAATCGGTTCCAAATAAAATTGATTCGATATTGATTTAGTTTTACTTGTTACGCGTTCGAGACGGATTCACCAAATCGCACTTTTTTGATTCGCTTTTTATGTTTTTACGGACCCGTAACGGTTTCGAAACGTGTTCGAGATCTCACATTTCGCTTTTTTATGATTATACGGACCAAGTAAGGGTGTTTGTTTGCTTCAGTGTGTTTTGAATGGGCTTAGTATATTTTTCTCCTTAATCCTCTTTTCGACCTATTCATGTTTTGTACTTTTGTGTATTTGTTTATACATTGTTTTACTTGTATGTGCAGTTTGTATACTTTTGTGTACACTTTTATACTATTATGTACTATTATATATGTGTACACTTTTTCACTTTAGTGTAAATTTTTTGTACTTTTGTGTAACGCAATGTAATCCCATTACTCTATTTACGGTAACGCGACGTGTTACGCCTATTCTATTTTCGTTGCAGAAAAAGTTACACATCCGGATTTCAATGACCTGTCATGATAAGTTTCTCTTCAAACTTCCAAACTAACTTTCATTTACCCAAAAAAATGTATTACATACTTTTACACACGCACGCATACACTTTAAAAAGCTTTTCCTTGAATTGCATCCCACTGTGCCATATGAATCCGTTTCGAATTCGAGATTGACTCACTTCTTCTTACAATTTGTCAGGAAAGGAAATCAGTTGCGGAAACAACGAATCCGGTTGCGTATGAAATTCCTCTCCAAAAAGCGGATCTTTTTCTCGAATCTTCAAATTCGAATTCGAATCTGTTTCAAATCGATTTTTTTTAAATAATATGGATTCGAGACAAATTCACTATTATCAATTTTTGCGTATTCGAAACGGATTCGCTCTAATTTTCGTTGTCAGCCAAATTTTGGTTTCAGTTTTTGTATTTTAGGCAAAAATATCTGCCGTCAAAAGGTGAGCGGTAGAGGGGGCATGGGTCTGGCAACCCTTGACCGAAATACGAGCTTCGTTCCCTCACGAGATGATTGTAATTTCAAACTTGCTTCTCCAAACTCGCATTTCGTTATTTCATGCTGTTTACGGACTTGTAACGGGTTCGAAACGTCTCCGGCAAATATCAATTTCACTGATGCGCCTTTATATGTTTTTAACGACTCGTAGCGGACCCGCCAAATGACAATTTCACTGATTCGCTTGTTATGTTTGTACGTACTCGTAGCGGTTTCGAAACGGATCCGCTAAATCGCAATTTCACTGATTTCCATTTTATGTTTTTACGGACTCGTAACGGGTTTGAAGTGGATCCGCCAATCTCAATTTCACTGATTCGCTTTTTATGTTTTCACGGACTCGTAATGGATTCGACATCTCACATTTCGCTTTTTATGCTTTTACGGGCTCGTAACGGAGTCGAACCCGAATTTGTGAACATTATATAATCCTCGCGGATAGATGCCCGGTGGATCGGTGGATAGACGTCCAGACTTGCAATCATGGTTCGGAGTTTTAGCTCAATTTCAGGGAGAGAAAATATACAATAAATTCAGAATTAACCAAGTCTACATCTATGATTAGAGTACAATTCCATCCAAAACGGATCCTATTCAGGCTATATAACTTTTTCCTTTGGTAAACCATATCACGAATTTAATCATGCATGCAAAGAGAAAAATACGTTTTGAGCTCGTTTGGTGTTTAGTTTCATGGTTGTTCGCAAAAGTTGATATTTTCCACACTAACAAATATTTTTGAGACTAAAAGTCGTTTCTTTTGTTGTAAACGATTGATTCCAAAATTGTCATAATTTACTTAGCGGCAAACAAATTTGTAAACAACAGAGTATATACACGCTGAAAAAAAACGACCTCTCTAAGATATTGTCGCAAACATATACTGCAGGAACCATGTATATGTATATGTTATTTAAATGCAAACAGTATCATGTTTACTTACAAACAAGTATGCTTTTACGTGGAAACATATGCGTTCTCATACCAAACATCCATATATATCCATACATACGCTGAAAAAGAACGGCGTCTGTAACATATTCTCCTAAACACATTCTGCAGGAACCATGTATATATTTGGAACACACTTCAAACATGAATATGTTTGCAAGTCCCAAACTCACTTATTTTTAAATGCAAACACTAGTGTGTTTACTGGCAAACATATACACTTTCACGTGGACACATATACGTTCTTCATCCCAAACATCCATATACTTACGTGGAAGCATTCATGTGGTTCCCCCAAACCTGCATATACTTACATGGAAACATATGCGTATTTCCTCGCAAACATAATAATATTTAGAAACGAATTATTCTTCGATTTCAATATATATGTATTATTTATTATAATAAATTTTCCACATTTATAAATAATTAATACAAAAAATTAATAGACTTAAAACGGCCCTTTTTACATTCATTTGCATTGAATGCATTATTTTTTTTTTCATGAAATGAGAATCTGCTGCTCTTTTGCTTCTCCGTTCGTTGTTTTCTCTCACGTTTTTGTTTTCAGAAGGTTTCAGCTAACGTTGGTACACAAACATGATATTTATATACAAATCAAGTTCATGCACGCCCAGCGTAGATTAATTACTTGTGTTTTTTTATTAAACTTATTTCACAAATGGTCCGCCGTTCCAATTTTCTCAGTAAAGGCTCGGACAGACAAAGGGCTTCACGTTGTGTCTCAAACATGTAATATTGAATAACGAACACAATGTGTTTGAACACAATTCTATTATATTTGCGAGAACCTCCAAACACTCTATATATTTGCATCCAAACAACAACAAAAAGACAGATTTTTCAGCGTGTACACACTCGCGTGCACAATCGCCGAATGCAGCGGAATTTCCTGACGATTTTTCCCCGTCATAAGAAACCTACGCAAACAAAAACATCATCATCGGTTGCGTTTCTAGATCCTAGACACCACACTTTCTCTTGAATTTTTTCTCGTTTTTAACAAAAAAAACTAGTAAATCCTATTAATAAGGTATTGTTGGTCTTCAAATAATGCATGCAACAGGTATGTGGGTGGATAGATGCGTAAAACTAAACAAATTGTTATTAAAATTCAATAAAATTCTTCTATTAATTCAGGGTACACCTCCGTCCAAAGTACATCTTTTTCAGTGACATATAACTCGTTTGCCTTAAACGAAAAAGCGGTTTATACCAAACTTTTTTCGATTCTCGTAAAAATTTGTATTTTTTGAGCTTTGAGTTATTACAGGGTGGTTCAGTCACGACTGGACGAATTTCACCAGCATATTCCTTGGCTCATTTCATGAAAATATGTCCATCTACGAACATCCCCGAAAATGCAAGGGGGCGAAATGGCAGCGGTTTGAAAATTTTCTGATTGGTGGCCGGAGGGTACTAGCTTAAAATTGCTAAGTTCTGAACCAGTGGTCGGATTGTTTTGTTTTTGAGCTTGTTGGAAAGGCCTTTAAGAGACCTTTCAGAATCATTAAAAAAAATTAATAAAAGTGAAATCGCCGAAATACGGAGCTTTCAAAACAAAAAATTTGGAAAAAAGACATAAGAACGTGCACACAACCTCAATTTTCTCATCCAGATGGCAGATAACTTCTAAAATAACTTATAAATTGTGTTTAGTAGAAAACGGCAACCACATTGAAAACTTCCTTTAACATCAAATGTTTTTTCTTCAGCCAAAAAGCATGAGTTATCTGTCATCTGGATTATTATGTAAAATTAAGGTTATGTGCACGTTCTTATTTCTTTTATTCCAAATTTTTTTTTGAAAGCCACGTATCTCGGCGATTTCACTTTTTTTAAATTTTTTTAATGATTCTGAAAGCTCTCTTAAAGGCCTTTCCAACAAGCCAAAAAAAATCGACCACTGGTTCAGAACTTATCAATTTTGCCCTAGTACCCTTCGACCACCAATCCGAAAATTTTCAAACCGCTGCCATTTCGCCCCCTTACATTTTCGGGGATGGTTGTAGATGGACATATTTTCATGAAATGAGCCAAGGAATACGCTGGTGAAATTTGTCCAGTCGCGACTGAACCACCCTGTATTATCATGGTAGTGTGCGACGCGCTTGTACATGAGAACGTGGATTCGATCGCTGCTTAAACCACTCTACACTTCTTTCGACGACTTGCCTCTCGCTTAGTGACGGCGAAACTATTGAGTAATTAGCCATGAAAATGCTTTTCAAAAAACCGTACGGAATCGGTGTAACACTGTAGGTCCGAATCCCTTCATGAGATGTAATGGGAAAGAAGTTTTTTATTTAGTATAATTTATTTGTGGCCGTCGAGGCCTTTAGTGATTTAATGGTTAGCGTGTGCAAGTTTCGATCCTTGATCAGACCACCTTACATTCCTTTCGACGAAGGGTATCTCGCTTGGTGACAGCAATACTAGCGAGTACTTAACCAGGAGAAAGATTATCAAAAACCCGTTCGTAACCGGTGTTAATCTGTAGGTCCCACTCAGTGAGTGCATACCTAGAAAGCACACACCTCACTGATTGTGAGAAGCTCTCCTACATCCCTTCATCGAATTTAATGGGTTAATATTTGTTTGTAATTCGTTTGTGGTAAATGAAAGAAGAGGTAAGGGAAGCGATTTTCATTCCTAGTCAAAATTTGTGTGAATTTCCTGTTAGCTTATATCGTTTGTTGTAAATGTTCTTTGGTTCTCGTAAACGATTTGATTTCTTTATAAACAAATGTTCGTTTGCCGCAGTAATAGTCCCCAAACGACGTTCATTTCCTTTTGTAAATATAAGGACGTGAATCTTGTCACATATGTGCAGAGTATGTTGGAAATATGGCGAAATCACTTCTCTGCTTTACTTCTTCCATGGGACTTCAGTATAGATGAGGGTGTGGATCACATACAGATCACCCCTCCTAAGCGATGTTAGGACTGCAATTTACCGGCTTAAGAATAGCAAAGCCTCTGTTGCTTATGGACTACCGCCTGAGCTATTTAAGGCAGGCGGCTATGTGTAGGAAACGAGCATGCATCAGCTCATTTGCACAATCTGGCAAGGCCAATGTATGCCCGACAATTGGAGTCCTATCATACTGTGTCCTGTTTTCAAACTAGACTGTCCGAGTATATGTATCAACTATCGTGGAATAAGGCTTTTATCCATTGCATACAAGGTCCTTTCGAGCGTAATGTTCGAAAGACTAAAGCCGTTTGTTGCAGACCTGGTTGGACCTTATTAGCGTGGCTTTATGCCTGGGAAATCAACTATCAGCCAGATATTCACATTGCGACAAATTCTAGAGAACTCTTTGGAAGCAAATTTACACCTACAAACTCAGTGTGGATTCTAAAGCTCGATATCGAAGATCCCGATACGGGAAAAACTGTAGCCATCTATGTCGGAGCTTGGTATTCTTGCTAAGCTGATACGCCTTTGTAGAATGACACTACATTTGGCACAAGGCGAGGCGACACCCTATCAAGCGATCTTATTTATTATTGGATAAAATTCGTAGTTTTAGAAATCCTGGAGTCAGAGGCGGAGTGAATTCGTGTTTTTTCAAAGTATTGAAGTCGGAGTAGGGATGTGCACTTTCAAAATGCTGGAGGCGAAGTCTGAGTGAAGTCATGCCTTTTCAAATTGCTGGAGTCGGACTCAGAGCGAAGTCGTGCATTTGAAAAATGCTGGATTCGATGTTGACTCGTTAAATTTTGGCCAGAATCCGTAAAATCGTATATTTTCTATTTCCATATCTATCTACTAGTATACTATTTCAAGCCATATGTTTTAGGTTTTTCAAACGTGAAAAAAATCCCATCTGAATTGAGCATTTACGCTAATGGAAATGTTAACATTATTACCTGTAACAACGAAAGACCAGCACAAAGGAGTTTTTGGGTGTACTTACATTTCTTCGAAACATTTTCAGTAATTTTTGTGAATACATATTTGGTTACTTTAATGTTGACACTTTTGAAGGAAATTACTGCCCACAAAGTATCGTGTTTGGCTCTGCTTCTTTACGTCTGTGAATGCTAAGAAATTCTACCTGCTCAAAACACCATCGTATCTAAAATTCGAACAACCCTTAACAATTCCCAAAGGTTGTACAGCTCTTTAGCTACAACGCAGAATGTTGCAGCAACATTCATTACTTACTGTACGATAACAACTTGCTATTCTAAATGTTGTGCAACATGAAAATGTTTCTTAGCAATAAAATGTATCTCAACACTGTGTGTTTATTATACAAGCCTAACCGAGTGTTAACGAACAACCACTGCAAGTAAATTGTATCTTCAATTTGAAAATTAGTTCCACGAGATACTTGCTGGATTGCGGTACGTCAGACAGCAAACGAGCGGGTAGATACATGAAGTTTGAACTGAACAACGTTTAGAAATACAACGAAGACGAATCGACGACTGTAGATAGATTTGATTATGGCCGACAGCAAAGTGTTTACGTGAGACGGCTTTAAGCGAAACGATCAAAAACGAGGAAGAAACCTTTAAGAACGCATTTATCAAAAACAACAACAAAACTAGTGCAAAAAAACAACACAAAAAAGGCAGCATCATTTGGCAGACCCCTAAAACAAAAAATAAGCACACACAATAAGCCAAGTTAACATCAGTGAAGTTTCGGGTACTTTGGCAAAGAGCTAATGCCGGAGTTGTATGTCCGTCCGTCTGATTGTCAGTGTTTCTTCGGTTGTTTGTTTTCGAGTTATTTACTGAATTGAATTGATTTTTGGCAATTTCGGGTACAAAGCGACTGCGGCGGCGGCGGCGCGTATTCTGCAAAAGTTCCAAACTTGATTTGTGTTTTGAAAAGAAATCTCAATCAACAACAACAACAACACAAGCAACAATATGACATGATTGAAATACAAAAATAAATCCTCCAAGTAACGTGATTTTTTTCTGCATATATTTTTTAACGAATCAAGGAAAAAGTGAAATACAACAAAATATTGGGTAAAAAAAATATAAAAACAACGAAACAAAACAAAAATATGCGAAGCCTTTTGTTTTAACCAAATTTGAGCTTAACAAAGAAACCCCCCCCCCCCCCCAAATTAAACACAGCCCAACATGTATTCGCCTTAAACGAAATTTCGCCAAGAAATTCCTATAAAATTGCAAGTTGTCGAACAAGGATCAAGTGCAAATAAAAACAAAATATTTCAATAAAATTCCTTTAAAATATCGAGTTACTTTATTTATATTGTCCTGGATTAAATATATCTAAAGTACTCGCAAGATGAGTGTTTCAAACTACTAAGGGTTTTCATAAAATACAAAAACAAAACAAACAAGTTGTCATTCAATATATTGAAAAAGTGTAACATTAGAAGTTTTGTTGGCCCCCAAAGGAAATTAACGGTAGTGGCAAATTGTGAAGTCAAGCATCAAAATGTTGGATAAATCCAGTGGTTACTGTTCGTTGGATTATGATGTCCCGGTCACAAGGCCAACGAAGATTATGAAGGTTTGTATTAAAGTATAGTTCTTTTTTATTTAAAAAAAAAAAGGCAAATGAAACATTTTTCAGAACTACTGAGGCAAAAAGTTATTCTGTATTCTAAAACGGAACAACAATTTTGAAAAATTCAAATATTTTTAAATTTTAACGAAAACACTATGAAATTATATTCTACATACATATGTCGAACTTAAGAAACATTTTTAAAAGTTCTTAAATTTTGGCAAATTTTAAATTGAAGTGCTCGCAATGGAATTACTTCTTGCAGTACTTCAAATGAATCACTATATGCCAATATTTAACATTCGCGAATGTAGACTGGGATTGGTGGTTCGTAGAAGAATGTAATTTGTGCACTATTGTTGTTGTTGTGAGTCAAATCGAAACAGTTCCGATAGCTTACAAGATAGCTACTCCCAACGAAAACACCCATATATTCCATTCCCATTCAGATAGAAAATTGATTATCAAAGCATTCCAATTTCTTTTCGAACTTAAGAAAAACGTTTAAATAATTATTACATTTTTGTAAAAAATTAAGTGCAGAGATGTCAGTGGAATTACATCTTTCAGTACTTCCTATGAACCATTATATGCCGATTTTTAACATCCGAGAATGTAGATTTATATTACTGTTTGCCACAAGAATATAAGTTGTGTAAAATTATAGCATTATTGCCTTTATTGTGGGTCAGAGCGCAACAGTTTTGTTAGTTTAGATGACACTCCCAATGAAAACGCTCTAGATTCAATTCTCGTTCAGAAAAAAATTAACGGTCAAGAATTTTCACTTCATATCGAACTTAAGCAACATTACAACTGATTGGTGTTTATCAGAAGAAAAAAACTAGTTTAGAGTTTGTCCACTTCGATGTTGTTGTGCCTCAAAGGGCAATAGATTCGATAGTTCTGCCAAGTTCTGGCGGCTAATAAAAATACTCATGGTACTATTCCTGTTCAAAAAAATTGGTTTCCTACAATTTTCATTTCGATCTTAAGAAAAACTTTTACAAAATTATCAAATTTTGTTAAAAAAAATAAAAACAGGTGATTACAATGGTATGACTTCTTTCAGTACTTCCAATGAAGCACTATGTGCCGACTTTCAACATCCTAGAAAGCAAATTTGTATTACAAGTGATTGGTGTTGGCCGGAATAATATAAGTTGTTTAAAATTAGTGCACTATTGCTGTAATTGTGGGTCAGAGTGCAGCAGTTTCAATAGTTTAGACGACACTCCCAATGAAAACCCCCAATATTCAATTCCCATTCAGAAAAAATAGGATACCATTTCAATTCAATTTTCAATTTTAAATTTCCAATTTAAATTTAATAAAAAATAAAAATTTCAATGTGAAAAATATTATAAAATGTTGACAAAAATAAAAAATAGAGTGATTTCAATGAATTTACTTCTTTCAGTACTTTCAATGTTACACTATATGTATGTGCTGATTTTCAGCATCCGAGAATGCAGTTTTGCATTACAACTAATATACTGTTTGGCGGCAGAATAGAATTTGTGCACAATTTATGCACTATTGTGTTGTTGAGATACAAAGCGCCAAAGTTTCGATTATTTACGACTGCTAATGAGAAACCCCTGGTTCAATTCCCAGATAGAAACGAAATATTTTAATAAGAATTTTTAATGAAGTTTCCACCGTCGGTGGTGCAATGGTTAGTGTACGCGGCTTTTGTGCATGAGAATGTTGGTTCGATCCCTGCTCAGACCACCATACATTTCTTTCGACGACGGCCACCTCGCTTAGTGATGGCGACACTATCGCGAATACTTTGCCATGAAAAGCTTCTCAAAATACCGTAAAACTAGATAGAGCACACCTCACTGATTGTGAGAAGCTATCCCTAATCTCTTAAAATTCAACTGATGTCTTCGAAATTTCAAATTGCGTTTTTAAATTTCAATTGATGTTGTTTTAATTTCAATTAATGTCCTTTATATTTCAATTGATGTTTGAAAATTTCAATATAGGTATTTTTGTTTTAAATAGAAATTTTGAATTTCAATAGACGAAATTCGATAGACGTTTCTTAAATTTTAATTAAAATTTCCAAAATTTCAATTGATATTTTTTAAAATTATATTGGTATTTTTCAATAGAAATCAATTGATGTGATTCAAATTGTAATGCATTTGAAGTTTCAGTTAATGGTTTATAAATTTCAATTGAGGTCATTTAACGTTCAAGTGATGTATTTTAAAATGCAATTGACGTGTTTCAAATTTCAATTCACGTTTAAATTTCAATTGACGTTTTTTGAAATTTCAATTCATGTTCTTTATACATATATCAATTGGCGGCTTTTGGTTAGTTAGTTAGTTTGACAAGATTGGTGCGATGTGGAGTGTTCAAAAAGAAAGCACCCTAATCCTTCTCATGTCAGTAGACATACACTTAAGCCGCCAATTCGACCTATTGTTCGCTCTCAGTTTACCCTACTAATTTACTATACCTTTCCATATTAAGTCGGTAGTATTCACAGAATTCTTTAAGTTATTCCAGTCCATTCCCATAAGTTTGGTAATGCTCGGTATTGTACTCTCTCAGAGATACACGAATCTAGCTTGTGTGAGGTGCGGGCAATGGCATAGGACATAATCCATCGTCTCATCATCCTTCATGCATGGCCTGCACTTACTATGCGCCACTAGTCCATTACGGTACAGGTGGGCTCGTAACCCCGAATGTCCCGTTAAGATTCCCATTATCTTCCTCATTTCAGGTTTTCCCAGCTTCAGCAAACCTTTTGTCCTCGATGTCCTTTAAGTTTCAATTGTTTTGTTTTAAATATCAACTGATGTCTTTAAATGTACAATTGACATTTCAATTCAATTCAATTGATTTATGTTACATCTCAAATAGAATTTTTAAATTGCAAATGAGGCATTTGAAATTTCATTCGATGATTTCTTAAATTTCAATTGATGTTGTTTCAATTTCAATTAATGTCCGTTATATTTCAACTGATGTTTACAAATTTAAATTTACGTATTTTTAATTTTAACTAGAAATTTTTAATTTCAACTAGAAATTTTTAATTTCAATTGACGCCCTCTTAATTTCGATTGATGTTTCTTACATTTTAATTAAAATTTCAAAAAATTTCAATTGATAATTTTTAAAATTATATTGATATTTTTTGAATTTTAATTGGAATGGAATGGAATGGAACATTAATTGAAATATAACGGACACTAATTGAAATTGAAACAACATCAAATGAAATTTTATAAATCATCAAATGAAATTTCAAAATTTAAAAATTCTGCAGTATTAAAAAATTCTGCAGTTGCAGTATCAAATAAATAAATTTTAAAACTAAATTTGTTATGTTTTAAGATTCCATTAACCCTTTAATGATGTACTGTGATCATCCCAGCCTATTTGGACTTTGTTTGTAGCCGTCGGTGGTGCAATGGTTAGTGTGTGCGCGCCTCTTGTACATGAGATCCTGGTTTCGAACTCTGCTCTGACCACCTTAAAAATTTCTTTCGGAGGCGGTCACCTCGCATCGTGACGGCGGCCCTATCGAGTATATAGCCATGAAAAAGCTTCTCAAAATACCGTTCGGAATCGGTGTAAAACTGTAGGTCCCAATCAGTGAGTGAAAACTGGAAAGCCCACAGCTCAGTGATTGTGAGAAGCTCTCCCCTGCCCCTTCATGGGATGTAATGGGAAACCATTTATTTGGTCTTTGTTCTTGTAAAAGAAAAATACTTTGCAGTTTTGATCTGAGAGTCTTTGGAATTCTTTGTCCTAAGTGTTTAAAATGCAATTAACGCGATTCTACCAATTTCTTCTTATCCAATCAGATATCCGAAATATAGCTTAGCTGTATCATTGGGCATAGGAAGGTCTGTCCACTGTTTATGATATACCAAGGGGTATTTGGGTTGTTTCCATTTTTAAGAGTCTTAATGGTGCAATACACGTTGAACCTTTAATGATCGGCTGGGCCCGTTTACTGTTTGCATTTTTGACTTGAGGGTCCAAAGAACTACAATATCTAACTGTTTAAAATGCGAATTTTTTTTTTTCGAAGAGTCCTTATTTTCTAAGTCACATTAACCTTACGAAGATCGGCTGGACTTTTACTAGGCCAATTAGGCTTTTATTTTAAAAATGTGTTTGACCTTAGAGTCCCATGAATTTCTCGACCCAACTGTTTAAATCTCAAGAAATGCCGGCAATTCCAATCTGATATCTAAAAATATATATACTTATAAAGGGGTTTTCAACAGAGACGCTACAAAAGTAAATCGATAGGGACAGCAAACGACGCTATATTTTTTCCCGCTCTTTTGACATTTCTCTTCAGTAAGGTTTGCCATTTCATCGTGGAAAGAGCCAACAACAAGTCGAAATTATTAAAATTTACTACCGAAATTTGGAGTCAGTGGCCTCAACTTTAAGAGCGCTACGTCCAATTTCTGAATTTCATTTCTGGCTGAATGGCTTCGTCAATAAGCAAAATATGCGTTATTTCAGACAGCAATCCACACGTAATCCATGAATCATCATTGCATCCCGAAAAAATTACGGTTTGTAGCGGTTTATGGGCCGGCGGCGTCATTGGGCCGTACTTCTTCCATGATGATCAAGACCGGCACATTACTGTGATAGTTCAATGATAACCGAATATTTTTGGCCCCAATTGGATAATATGGACTTGGAGGACATGTGGTTCCAACAGGACGGCGCCACAAGCCACACAGCGAATGCCACAATCAATTTATTAGAAACCAAGTTTGGTGGACGTGTTATCTCACGAAATGGCCCAGGCGATTGGCCGCCTCGATCGTGCGATAGGACGCCGTTAGATTATTTCCTGTGAGGCTACGTCAAGTATATGGTCTATGCCAACAAGCCAGCGACGATTGATGAACTTCGTACGAATATCGAACGTGAAAATGCAGCAGTATCAGCCGATTTATGCTTGAAAACAGTCGAAAATTGGGTTCAGCGTCTGGACTTCTGCAATCGTGCCTGTGGTGGCCATGCAAAAGAAATCGAGTTCTATACATAATGGCATCGAACGTACTTTCACAGGAATAAAGAATTTCATTGGTATCTAAAACCGGTTTTGTTTTATTTCAAAAAAAACTTTTGTAGCGCTCTTATTGAAAAACCCGATACATATAACTAAATCTTAATATTGATTTTTCTTCAAATTAAATTAAATAAATAAAAAGTTTCCCGTAACATCCCATGAATGGACTGCGGAGAGTGAGTCACAATCACTGATCTGTACGCTTTCTAGTTTGTCACACACTGACTGGGGCCTACTGTTTTACACCGGTTCCGAACGGCGTTTGGAGAAGCTTATTCATGGAAAAATTTTCGATAGTGTCGGCATCACTAAGCGAGGTGACCGTCGTCGAAATAAATGTAAAGTGGTCAGAACAGGGCTCGAACCCACGTTCTCATGTACAAGATTGTTATGGTTGACTTAAAAGCTCTTTGTGTATTTCTCCACCAAACACATTTTTTCCACACTTTTTTCGATATTTTTCAACTTTGGCGACATTTTTACGCATTATTTTATAAAGGAACGGTAATATTTTTTAACTTATTCAAAAAATATATTTATTTGTGAGTAAAACGCAACTTTGTTAAAAAAAACCGTTAAAAATTGACTGAGTTATTCAACTATTTATCTAATCCGTTGAGAAACTGAAAATCGGTTAATAATCAAATAAGTTACTGGCTTATAAGTGCATAGAGTTACGAAAAACCGGTTTTTTACCCGTTTCTCAAAATTCTGATGTGACTGGCAAATTTCAAATACGGATTCTTATTGTACTCGACAATACCTACCTTCATTCTTTTTTGTATCACTGTGTTATCTATATGTCTTCTTTGGTATCTGATTCTACATCATTTCCCTAGTACCTTTTCAATTAGCTGGTACGATGAAGAATTAGACGACCAGAAGATGTGCGGAATTTGGCAACCCTGGTAAAATAGAACCAAAAAGTGCTAGAAATTCACTCAAACGCTTTTATCTCGTGCGTTATGTCTTGATTATTTGATACTTTTTACATAGTTTTTTTGTAATTTTACATCAACATGGTTGGAATTTGAATAGTTATATACAACAACACTATTAAAAACTCTTCGTGTATTGAAATATTCACTGAAGAGAGTAAGAGAGAGACCAAAGCATTTGAGTGAAGAGAAATTTTGACTGTCAACGTGGACATCGTTTTTGAGAAACCCCCTGATTAAACCACAGAGCAATAGACAAGATTCTCTATCCCTCTCTTTACGTTCTCTCGATGACGACAAGGTAGTAGGCTATTTCATCGAGTTCGAGTTACTCTTGTATTTGAATCTTCGGTTGTATTTGAATCTTCGGACAAAAATATAATGGGAATGCGTATTTCCAATAAAAAAAATAACCAACATAGAACATAATTTAGCTATAATTAGTAAAGGGTTTTTCAATAAGAGTGCTACAAAAGTTTTTTTTAAATAAAACAAAACCGGTTTTAGATACCAATGAAATTCTTTATTTCCGTGGAAGTACGTTCGATGCCATTATGTATGGGACTCGATTTCTTTTGCATGGCTACCACGGGCACGCTTGCAGAAGTGCAGACGCTGAACCCAATTTTCGACGGTTTTCAAGCATAAATCGGCCGATACTGCTGCAATTTCACGTTCGATATGCGTACGAAGTTCATCAATCGTCGCTGGCTTGTTGGCATAGACCATAGACTTGACGTAGCCCCACAGGAAATAATCTAACGGCTTCCTATCGCACGACCGTGGCGGCCAGTACGACGCTTATGGTGGTCAAGCGGCCTCAGTTCTTGCGTAAATTTGATCTTGTAAGGATGTAGGCCAAGATCTTTTCGCACAATTCGCCACAACGACGTCACAGGGATGACCAACGCTTGAGAACGACGTGTGAGAGACACATTTGGGCTTTCTTGAACTGAAGCCTCAGCGGCAGCAATATTCTCGACACTACAGGCACTTCTTTGTCTCACTGACACGGGAACAATTTGTACTGTGCCTGTGGATTCAAATTTTTCCACTAGACGCTCAATTGTTGTTCTGGTAGGACAATTATGACGACCATAAATTGGACGTAATGCTCTTAAAGTTGAGGCCACTGACTCCAAATTTCGGTAGTAACTTATAATAATTTCGACTCGTTGTTGGCTCTTATATCTTTCCATGATGAAATGGCAAACCTTACTGGAGAGAAATGTCAAAAGAGCGGGAAAATATATGGCGTCGTTTGCTGTCCTTATCGATTTACTTTTGTAGCGTCTCTGTTGAAAAATCCTTTATAAATCAAACATTATTTAAACTTAGTTTGCTTCTGGTTGCTTATCGTTCTCTAGCCCATCCACTCGGTTCTCTATAAATTTCCTACTACTTAGTAGTAGGATACGACCCACACCAATTCGACTGCAGTGGGGAAATCATGTCGGCCATAAACTGCAATTAGGGTTTGACACAGCTGATCGACTGTGTACTAGGAAATTTATAGGAAAAAGTGTGGATAGGAGAGAGTGATATGCAATCAGAAGCAAACTATAGAGCAAACTACGTTTAAATAGTGTTTGATTTGCATCGAACATAAATACGCATTCCTTTTGGATTTCTATCCGATTTATGTCCAACCAAAGAGTACTTTAAAATACAAATGCAACTCGAACTTAATGAAGTGGCGTAGTACCTCATCGTCATCGCGAGAACGTAGAGAGAGGTATATTGCTGTTACAATAACCAAATACACTGCGATTTGTTTGTGACACGATTCCCGCACGGTAGCCTCATTGGTTTGGTTCCTGCAGCTGATCGAAAAGCGACTAGGGAACTGATGTACATGGAATGAGAGGCCAAAGAAGACATACAGATTATAGACCATGCAGCAAACTAAGTTTAAAAGTGTTTGATTGATACTAATGACAGCTAAATTATGTTCGCAGCGAACGAAAATACGCATTCCCTTTTATTCTTCTCCGTATTATGCCAACCAAAGACTAAATTACCAAAGCAACTCGAACTCGATGAAATTGCCTACCTACCTCGTCGTCATGAAGAGGCATCGAAGAGAGTAATGGAGACTCTTTAGTATTGCTCGGCGGTTCATGTATAACCCTTTGGTTGTCGGCAAAAACTATCTTGTCAAATTTTCTGCATTTTTCCATTTCAATTTGAAGAAAATTCAATAGTTCGTATAAACTATGAATTTGAAAGCGCACAAAAATATTTTTATGAGTTAAACTACAACTATGCCACTATTCGTTGCAACTATTCATTTCAACAACAACGAAATCGTTGAATGTACAAATTTATTAATTGCTGCATTGAATTTTTTACATTGCAGCAATAAGTTGAGTAGATTAACCAACTTCTGATAAAATCTAGTTGTAGAGGTGAAAATTTTTGATTTAATTTAAATTTAAGTGAACTATGGTATTTCATAAAAATCGAATGGAACTGATTAAGAAACCTGGAATTTTTTGTTTAATGTTATAATTATTTAAAATTATATTTAATTATTAACTAAAATCATACACCATACATTGTAACGGGTTTTTCAATAAGAGCGCTACAAAAGTTTTTTTAAATAAAACAAAACCGGTTTTAGATACCAATGAAATTCTCTATTTTTGTGAAAGTACGTTCGATGCCATTATGTATGGAACTCGATTTCTTTTGCATGGCCACCACAGGCACGCTTGCAGAAGTCCAGACGCTGAACGCAATATTCGACGGTTTTCAAGCATAAATCGGCTGATACTGCTGCATTTTCACATTCGATATTCGTACGAAGTTCATCAATCGTCGCTGGCTTGTTTGCATAGACCATAGACTTGACGTAGCCCCACAGGAAATAGTCTAACGGCGTCAAATCGCACGACCGAGGTGGCCAATCAACTGGGCCATTTCGTGAGAGAACACGTTCACCAAACTTGGTTTCCAATAAATTGATTGTGGCATTCGCTGTGTGGCTTGTGGCGCCGTCCTGTTGGAACCACATGTCCTCCAAGTCCATATTATCCAATTGGGGCCAAAAATATTCGGTTGCCATTGAACGGTAGCGATTCGGATTCACAGTAATGGGCCGGTCTTGATCATCACGGAAGAAGTACGGCCCAATGACACCGCCGGCCCATAAACCGCACCAAACCGTAATTTTTTCGGGATGCAATGATGACTCATGGATTACGTGTGGATTGCTGTCTGACCAATAACGCATATTTTGCTTATTGACGAAGGCATTCAGCCAGAAATTATGACGACCATAAATTGGACGTAGCGCTCTTAAAGTTGAGGCCACTGACTTCAAATTTCGGTAGTAAATTTTAATAATTTCGACTCGTTGTTGGCTCGTATATCTGTCCATGATGAAATGGCAAACCTTACTCAAGAGAAATGTCAAAAGAGCGGCAAAAAATATGGCGTCGTTTGCTGTCCCTATCGATTTCCTTTGGTAGCGTCTCTGTTGAAAAACCCGTTAGTTTAAACTGCTCCAAATACATTTTAAAGCTGGAAAATGTTGCACACAATATCTGTTTCCAATTTCGCAAATAACTTGGCTGAGAGACCTTGAGCTACTTACAGTTTTTTGATGGAAAGTTCGTTAATAATATTTGTACTTTATTTTGTGTACTAATATTTGTGCTATGTTGGCTTTTTTGGAGTTAATGGCCGTTTTTTTGTCCATATGTTTTCGCTAAACGAATGAGTTTGTACTTGGATTTATATGAATTTTTTTGTGTTTGCATATCTCAGTGAATAAACATACATACTATGTGTATGATGATGTTGTTCCAGTATTTGGACCAAATGCGATACAAGAACAATAACAGAAAACTGAAAAACGACAATGATCTTTTTTAAACCCAGATCAAATTTCAACAGCGACGACAGTGTTTATTCATCAAATAAAACGTTGGCTTAAACTCTAGGTAAAATACTCAGACAGAAAGAACGGACAGACACAGATTTATAAACATATTTGTCTTGTACTCGGCAGGCAGACGAAGAGACAGATAGATATGCACAGCCAGGCACATCTGCTCCAATGTCAACAGACCAACAATGATGATGATGATGATGATGCTAATGTTGGGTTATAGTCTGTTATACTATCCCATCCAACCATCCACATATCCATGTTGGAAACAAATAGTTACATCCGATACATCATTCAACATCACAGTTGTACCACGTTGCAGAAGATGATACATTTCTACAATTTACGACAATTCTGAGTTGAATTCTGGGGTACTACGGCAACTTTGTGCATCTGTCAGATAAACTAAAGTCGACACTAGACACACGAGCGGACACATGGATATTATTGCCTACTCACCACGGTTAATAATGAAAGGGCAGCCAGCAATGAAACTGATGCCGTTGCTCTTCTTTCACTTCACAGGCAGCGAGAGTGGCATAAAAGTGATTTAAATTCTGTTCTTATTACTCACTAAAGGTCTTTGCATTTGGAAGCCATCAAATGCATGCAATTCTAGTACACTCATATGTGCACGGATAGATGGATAGATAGATAGATACACTGAGAATAATCTGTCCGACTGCCGGTTGATTGGCCTGGCCGGCCGTCGTCTATCTACCTACCTACCTACATACATATGTGGTAATAAAAATAGAGTGTGTCTGTTGAATTGTGAACAACAATACTTCAATTACACACTATTAGCCGATACATTAAATTTATTGTACAGCACACACACACACCACACACAAAACACAGCCCATAATAGACTTGGACATGATCTGCATAAAGATGTTGCTTGATTAATCTTGTCAGGAATGGGGAAGACGACGACAAAGCGTCGTTGTCCAAGTGCGCTGGGTGCTCATGATGATGATGATGTTGATACAATAATGGGTGATGATGTAAAATTAAAGGCGATTAGTCTGTTGGGCAGTGATTTTGATGATAATATGTGATGTTTATGAGAGCTTTAATCGATCTAATAGAAAAGTTAAGGGCTTTGAAATTCTATACACATCAAAAGGTATTATAGTTTAAACTTAGATTCGCCAAGATGCCAGAAAAAGTTCGATGAACTACACTAGGCAACACATTTTTCGTGTCCAGAATTGCTAGTAGATATATTTGATGTGGTTCGATTTTCAAAACACGAAAATCAACATAAAAAAATTACACTTACTTTTCGTTATATTTCTCAACAAATGAACAACAGATCTGGCTCCAAATAATCTTCAAAATTTTTTAATAAAGTTACCTACTAGATGAATGCTTGCTTTTGAAAATCCGTCGGCGTGTTCAAAAGATATTGACATTTACTTTTAGGGGAAAAATCAAAATATTTTGTGGTAAAAATTTTAATATTTTTGCACTTTCAAACCATTAGGGAAAATAACTTTTTTAAAATTCGACAGTATTACAGCCTGTTTCTGTATCTCGAACGAAAAGCTAAGCGAAAGAAAATCAGTCTCTCACATTCGACTCAAATTGGGTTCCTCGAAGTCGAAATTTTCGTTCACCCGACTTTATGTTTGTTCCCAACTGACGCAACATTCGAAATAGAGAAACCAAATTTTGTACTGAAAAGTTTTGAACAATTTTGTGTTTTAATTCGACTTGAAACGATAAGATTGTGAAACCCAAATCAACTTTCCTTCGTTTAGAACACGAACGAAAGCTTTCGTTCGAGATAGAGAAACAAACAAGGATGTTAAATGAATTGAGTTATTCGTACACACACTAAAATCAACGTGACAATTTCTTGAATGGCAATATTTGTTTTATTGTTTTTCAAAAATTAACATAACAATTTCAGAATGTTAGGTGTTTTTTAACATTTTTTAAAACTTAAATATAATAGTTGCGTTCTATAAACACAGGGTGTCTCAGAAGATAGTTTATACTTTGTAAGTCGATAAAATACAAATTAAGATGTCTTTAACAAAAATGTTTATTAATTATCAAAGTACACTATTTGGGAATTTATTTCTGAAAAATAATATCGACTATCGACTATCGAATACTGCATAATCTTCTACAAGCTACCGTCTCTGAAACACCATTTTTGTAAAACTCTCGCAAGCACAGCGCTCGGTCTGCTCCCGAGAAACGCTCCATAGTGACTGAATTCCCAAGAGTTAGGCTACCTACTAACAGACCACTGCGCCTCGCAGATTCAATATGTTCTACATTCACACAGTGAAACTAACAAATGTAAACTTTCTTTTAAGACACCCTGTATAACTTTGAAAAGTTCGGCACCAGTGCATATAAGTAGGAAAACAAAAACAACAACAACTTCGGTTAGGAACAAATTTGAAACGATCGTCTTAAGATTGTGAGTTCGAATCGTGCCTGGGACTGTTTTATTTTCTCTCACTAATCGAAAAATTGGTCTATAACCTAAAAATTAAATAATTATAAAATTTATTTTTATTAAACCTAAAATTTAATTTTCCACCCTTTTTTCAAAACATCTTCGTTGAGTGCTTGTTATATTTCTCTAGAATTAAATCACAGATCCGTAGCCAGTAAACTTAAAAAATAATCAATAAACCAGACCATTAAATGAATGCTTGGTTTTGAAAATCGGTAAGCGGATTCAAAAGATATTGAAGTTTACATTTAAAAAATAATAATATTTGGGCAAAAATATAATTTTTCAAACATCAACATATTTACCCGGATATTTTTTTTAAAACATTTTTTAAACTTTTTCGCTATTTTTCAAAAATTTACGTTTAGGTTTTCTTACATTTCACGAGAATTAAACGCCTGATACCCAGTAGGTAAATTTTTGAATTTGAAAATCGGTTGGTGGGTTCAAAAGGTATACAAGTATTATAAGTAAGATAATAAGTATATAATAATTTTCTGGCAAATTTAAATTTTTTTTGCACAGAAACAATATATACATTCGAAATTCAGTTATTCCCAAACACAAAAATCAACGTCATAAATTTTTAAATTGCAAACATTTTTTTTAATGTTTTCCACAAATCCACATACAAAGTTTTAGAAATGCTAGTCATTTTTTAACTGAAACTGGTTCATATATTAAGGAATCAACACGATTTTAAACAAAATCATTTGTATTTTATCGGGAAGGAAAAATATTTTTTTCGAGAATAAACGGCAATATCTTTTGAAAGCGCCAACCGAATTTTAAAACCAAGCAGTTATCTGATGGCTAATTTTATTAGAATTTCTTCTAACAATACACTGACTCAGATCTTAGGTTCGGTTCTCGAGATATAGAACAAAAACTGAATACACAGTTTTGAAATATGGCAAAATATAAAACAAAAATTTTAAAGAATATGTTTGGGAATCCGCTTAATCTCTTTCGCAACAGCTTAACTTCTTTAATACTATCAGGCCCATGTATTGTATATATTGACAGTTTGAAAGTGACATAAATGTAAATTTTCAACAAAAGAATAAATTGTTCCGCTGTGTAAACGTCCATATCTTTGGAAACCGTCAACTGATTTTTAAAACCAAGCAGTTCTTTCATGAGTAATTGTGTAATTGACGTTAACTGACGTTAAATTCTCCAGAATTATAACCGATACTATATTTACATTGTTGAAAAACAGTAAAAAAAATAATCTTAATAAAATCCCACTATTCATAATTTTAATATATAAGTATTAATTTTCATGTTTGTTAATCGGAATAAGACACATCGTAATTTCTTTAGTTCTATTAGTATCATTCGTTAGGAGGTTAAAAAAATTTCTAAAAAATTTATTTACTCGTATATGTATCATGAGGATTTGAATGTGAGCAAAATTTAATTTTTGACAAATAATATATATTATTTTCTAAGGGTAAAAGTCAATATCTTCCGAACCCGCCAACTGATTTTCGAAAGCCTGCATTTTTATTAATGCATTTTTTATTTTTATTATTTTATTAAGAATTTTTACTAACTATTTTACAGCAAGTTCTATGGTATATTTCTCGAGAAATATAACAAAAACTTAAAAAAAATACGAAAAGATTCTCAAAAAGAAATCCTATCAATTAAAAATGTTTGTCTTTTGATATTCATATTTGGGAATCCGAATAGGCAATACCTTAATTTTTTTATTACTATCAGCCCTATTCATTAACATATTGTCACGATTTCTACCAAAAATATTTATATATTTTTCGTGAGTATTTTAGGCGAAAATGATTTTAATTTTCTCCAAAAGAATAATTTTTTCGAAAAGCAATCACCAATAACTTGTAAACCCACCGAACGATTTTCATCAAGAGGCATTCATATGAAGGGTAATTTAAATACGAATATTTTAACAGTATACGGACTTAAATGCTTTGACAGTTTATTGAGAAATATAACAAAACCTAAATTTATATTTTTAAAACAACTTAAAAAAAATTTACAATACAAACTTTCTTATGTTGTTAATTTTCATGTTTGGAAAATGTAACTTTTTAGTACTAACAGGCCCCATTTATCACGAAGTCAAATCGCCCTATTAAAAATGTACTTATATTTTTCGTGAGAATTTGAGGTGAAAAAAATTAAAATTTTCAGCCAAAGAATATTTTTTTGACATCATCACTGTCGTCATCATAATCAACCACAATCTTCATCACCATCTTCGAATCGAGCCTACGCCAATGCGAGTTCAAATCCTAGTTCCGACTGTTTAGTTTGTTCACTATTTGCAGGAAACCTCCGATCTGTTAGCTCGTAGAAGAACAAAAAATCTCATAGACAATATCTGTGAATATGAATATATATCAATGAACCCAACAAAGGATTTCCACAAATAAACATTCATCGAATGGGAAATTTTCCCACAATTTTGTAGGATTATATTGACCTAGATTTCGGTTCAGTTCTTCGAGAAATATAACAAAACCTAAATGTGCATTATTGAACTATGGGAAAAAATATACAAAGTACTTAAAAAAATCAATCCATCAAATTTTATATTGATTGTTATGTTTTAAGAACCAAATAATAAGCGTGTTTTGTTTACACCGCTTGCTTATATATTCGATTGTTTAGTATGAAGCACTTAGCGAAGACTTAGCGAGAACTTAGCGACGAGAATCATTTTCGCTAAGTTTAAAAACAATTTTTTTTTCATCTTTTACCGTTTTCAACCCTTATTCATATTTTTGCAACTTAGCAAGCGACAATCGCTTGCTTGTAACCAAAACACGACTAATAAAAATTGAACGGAATTTCTTGAAAAATCGCAATATGTAATAAAAAAATAAATTTTTAAAAATTCTAACATTCAAATACTTTTTGATTCTTTTTCGCAGTTATGAGAAAAAAATCGTGTAGCCTACTTTCACAAATGTGCCTAGTGTCACAAATCTGTGGCTTTCTGCAGAACTCGCTGTGTGGAATTTTTCTCGGTATTCTGGTTTCAACGAGTATCAAACTAAAATGATATTAGATTTTAGTCAAAATGTTAATTCAATACAATATTCAATTTCAACCCTTCAGTTCAAAGTAACACAATAGAACGGGGTACGCAGAGGATATATTCACGAATTATTTGAAAGATAAATCAGAACAAATTTCCGTTTAGAGATAAATGTCGAAATTTCTTTACAATAATACACAACAACTGAATACGTTACTGTCTAACTTAAACATGAACAAGTCTGTTGTAGCCAAATACAACTCTGATAGTCATGACTATTATTAACAAAATGACAGCTATCCGTTAAAGTACTTCGTAGTCACTCGAGCGTTACTGGTTAGTTGAAGAACTGAATACGGGGATTTACTGTCTAACCTGAAGATGAACATTTCTGTTCTAGCCAAATGCAACTCCGATAGTCATAATTATTATTAATAAAATGGCAGTCCGTTAAAATGCTTCCTAGTCAGTCGTGGGTCACAGGCTAATTGAGGTTGATATGAATAAAATGATACACGATGGATAACTTTTCGTTTTGAAGCGGGGAGAGTATGTAACTCGTCAAAAGATAAGATACGTCTTTTTACCTCAACTGTACACAGGCCTTAGCAGGGACCAGTAAACTGGTTTCTACTAACATTTAGAATGAAAACCCCCGTTTAAAATTTTACTCAATAATTGAAATTCAAATTATTTATTTAAAATATATAAAACAAAATTTCAAAAAACTGAAAATTTATTCTCAAATTTTCTGAAATATCAAATTAAATTTCAATTTATAATTTGGAATTTAAAACATATAAAGTTATATGCTTTTTCTGAAAACTCTCGAAATATAAATATTGATGATGTCTGCATTGATAGATTCGTCCTGCTGATACGACTAGATGGATGGCAAATTCAATCAACATTTCTTTACTGGCTCATATCTAATGAACTTTTGTAGCGATAAACCAGTTAGACATTCTGATAATCTGGTTCGAAAGTTGTTATGAATGAATATTAAGAAATATTTTTTATACATAAAAAAATATTCGACATTTCGAATAGTTGATTTTAATTATTCTACATAATTTAATCATTAAATCGTTGAGATATTGGCATATTTAGAAATAAAATTAATGATTTAAAGATAACTTAAATCATATTCGGGTTATTCAGTGCAGTGATGCAAACTTAGAAAAGCGACATTTTTGGCATTCCAATTATAAAATATATACACTGAAACAAAGGTTTAATCAAAAGTCAGCTAACGTGGAAAATTAAATGTTGTAGTGCAATGAACAGTTTCGTTAACACTGTTACAATAAATGCTTTATATGTCTGATTTATGTCAAAATAATGATGGACTGTTGAAAATAGTTTCAGGTGTATATTGGTATATTGCAACTTGACGGTCTAATGTTAATTACGCCTTAAAGTATGCCCTGGCTGCCAGTTGAAAAGCTACCACACACCAACTCACCACGAATGTCTGGAACAATCGAGAACAGTTGAAATTACTGCGAGATGGTTCTGGAAACGCGTGAACTGATATCAGTTATCAATTTGTAGTGAATCTTAAGTGACTCTCATTTCAAACGGGTAATGGTAGAGAACAACAAAAGCATCACACCCTAACTACAAAAGAGCCATAGTTAAAAATATACAAATTTTTAGTAGAAGCAACAGCCGGTTTTGCTAAATTAAGAAATGAATGAAAATTCTCAATAACTGGTATATATATTCATACTTGACTTTTTTGACAAAAGGGTAAAGAAAATGACGACAGATTTTTACCTCAGATATCTTGTTTTTAAGTAAACAATCAAAATCCAAAAAAAATGTATGTTATACATAACTAAGGTATTCAAAACCGAAACCGAGTATCTGGTATTTTTCGTAGACCCGATTTCATGTTCATAATCCAAATAACCATTGATGATAAATATTACAAATTAATTCCATTATTACAAATTAATTCCATTAAGTTAAATTCAATTCAATTCCATCAATTAATTTCAATTCAATTCAATGCAATTTAATTTAGTTCCATTCAATTTCATTTAATTCAATTAAATATAGAACGGGGTACACAGATGAAATAATCATGAATCATGTATTTGCAAGGTAAATCAGACACAGGTGGTAAGTAACTCTCTACTATAAAAATGATCGTTTACAGATAAATTGCAAAATTTCTTACAAAAATTTCACAAGCACTGAATACGTTTCTGTCTAACTTGAATATGAACATGTCTGTTGTAGCCGCATGCAACTCCGATAGTAATGACCATTGTTAATAATATAACAGCTATCAGTTAAACTGATTCGTAGTCCCCCGGGGTTACAGGTTAGTTGAAGAACTGGATGCGGGGATTTATTGTCTAACTTGAACATGAACATGTCTGTTCTAGCCAAATGCAACTCTGATAGTCATGATTATTAATCATAAAATGACATATGTCCGTTAAAATGCCTTCTACTCACTCGTGGGTTAGAGTTTCGTAGAATGTGATATGAATAAACTGATAGACGATGGATAACTTATCGGTTTGATTGCGGGGAGAGTATGTAATTTACCAAAAGATAAAATACGTTTTTCCCCTCAACTGTACTCCGGGCATAGGGAGGACCAGTAAAGTGGTTTAGAACCTCCGATATTTGTAGCTTATTTACCTGGTGTTAAACTGGTTTCTACTAATATTAACATCAAATTTTTTATTTAACGATTTAGAACAGAATCTTAAAATACTGCTTCAATTCTATTCAATCAAATTCAACTCAATTCTATTCCATTCGATTCAATCCAATTTCACTCAATTAAATTCAATTGATTCAATTCAACTAAATTCAATGCAATGCAATGTACTACAATTTAATTCAATTCAATTCAAATCAATGTATTACAATTTAATTATATTCCATTCGATTCAATCCCATTCAATTCAATTCAATTGAATTCAAGGCAATTCAATCAGATTCAACTCAATTTCATTCGATTCAATTCCACTGGATTCAATTCAATCCAATCCTATTCCATTAAATTCAATTCAATTCAATTTAATTCAATCAAATTCAACTCAATTCCATTCGATTCAATTCAATTCAACTCAATTCAATTCAATTCAATGTACTACAATTCAATTCAATTCAATTAAATTCAATTCAATTCAATTCAATTCAATTCAGTTCAGTTCAATTCAATTCAATTCAGTTCAATTCAATTCAATTAAACTGAATTCAAATCAGTTCAGTTCAATCCAATCCAATTCAATTCAATTCAATTCAGTTCAATTCAATTCAAATTAATTCAATTAAATTCAATTCAATTCAATTCATTTCAATTCAATTCAATTCAATTCAATTCAATTCAGTTCAATTCAATTCAATTCAATTAAACTGAATTCAAATCAGTTCAGTTCAATCCAATCCAATTCAATTCAATTCAATTCAATTCAGTTCAGTTCAGTTCAGTTCAATTCAATTCAAATTAATTCAATTAAATTCCATTCAATTCAATTCAATTCATTTCAATTCAATTCAATTCAGTTCAATTCAATTCAAATTAATTCAATTAAATTCAATTCAATTCAATTCAATTCAATTCAATTCAATTCAATTCAATTCAATTCAATTCAATTCAATTCAATTCAATTCAATTCAATTCAATTCAATTCAATTCAATTCAAATCAATTCAATTCAATTCAATTCAATGCAATTCAATTCAATTCAATGCAAGGAAAAAGTCAACAAAATGTTATCTTCTATTGATTTTTTTTCATGTAAAACGAAAAATCCAAAAAATCCCATAAAAAATCACAATCGGGGACACCCGATTGGAACGAAGTTCCTTTTGAAGAAAATGTTTTTTTTTAAGAAATGGAATTTTTTCTTGATTTGGTCCTTTTTTCAATAATAGGTAAATTTTTAAGAGTAGGTACTTATCTCAAGAAAAGTTATTTTGTTTCACAAAAAAGGTACTCGTTAAAGAAAAGTATGTTTTTATGAAAACGCAATTTGTTGTCAGAAAATTTCCTTTTTTAAGAAAAGGTACTTATTTAAAAAAATTACTTTTTATAAGAATTTACATTTTTTAAGGAAATGCACTTCTTTAAGATACCCCATCGGCGGAAGTCATGACCTTGAAGGCCTGAAATCATGACCAAACAGGCATTTTTTAAAATACGGAAGGTCTTCCCTACACATTTTCTCCTCCTTTCGTTTTAACATTGCGTGAGAATGGAAGGCAAGGGCTTCCTTGCCCATTGCCTAAAGAAGGCATGCAAAGAGGAAGGCCTTAGAAGACATTTACTTTAATTTATTTTTGTTAAACAAATATAAAATTAAAATAATTTATTTTACCACAAAATCATTATCCACTTCTACATATTTATTTATAAGTATGTATGTATCTATCTTAGAAAATTTTCACCCCCAACGTCAAATTGAAAATTTTAAAAATACCCTGAAAAATATTAAATAAAAAATATTATGTCAAATTTGTATGAAATTTTTCAATTAAATTACGGTTAAAGAGAATCGGAAAAGAAATTTCTAAAAATTATAAAAATCTTCTTCTTGTTTATATCTGATCAAAAATTTCATGCATTCCGCAGGCCTTATTTTAGGAAGGCATTACAAACGAACCATTCCGCATGCCGTATTTGTGGAAGACGTTGCGTTTATTTTTGCGAAGGTATTTTTTTTGAAGAAAAGGTACTTTGTTTAAGAATATGAATAGGTATTTTTTTTTTTGAGAAAATTTACTTTTTTTAAGAAACGTTTTTTAAACTTCTTTCACTTTGGCTTTTCTAAATTTACTTTTTATTGGGTTCAAAACTACAATATATACTAAATATTGGTTACAGGCTCCACTTAGAAAACTTCACATTAAACAAGAAATTTCCCAACATATGTGAGACATCTAGTTAGGCTAGACACAAACCAAAGCAAAAGCAAACCATATAGTTGAAAATAGTGGGATGTAGCATAATAGTGTTATAACAAAAGTTGTTTAATTTGTTTTCATTTAGCCCCCATCAACGTGCGATAAGGAACTTCGTTCCAAAAGCAAAAATGGTTCCTGTGTCACCGATTTTCAATTCTGAAAACCAAAAACCGGCTTTCCAAAAAATTAAATTTTCGAATAAACCGAAAATAAGCTATTTCAAACGTTGGTTTTTGGGAAACTCTATTTCTGACGCTTTTGAACATAGGGTGCAATATGTTTTCTGAAATATCAATTGCGTTTACTTTCCTCTTTCCAGTAGTCGTTGTAATTTACCAATATATTTTTCTGAGTGCAGTCTAGGGTTATTCTTGAAAAATGTCAAACATGCTGCCAATATTTTGAACTCGTTAAACTTATTACAGTTGTTATCAGAGACAACAGACAGACAGCTAACTACGTAGTAACAATTCAGGTGGTATCTAATGGCATTTTTTGCTTTTGATATAATTGTCATTTTCTGCAACGGCAACAAGATCAAAAAATGTATTTCACACCTCACCTAATTGAAGGTAAACTAGATAACACAAAATCAACATTTGTGGCAGAATTCTAATTAAATATTTTGTGTTGTCTAATGTTGTTTTTTCGGCGTTTGATTTGCCTGCGTCTCTAAAACTCAATTATACAAATTAACATCTCTAGGGGGGTTTGACACTAAACATATGATTTCAAATAATCATATATTATTAAACACAGATATTGTGTTTCTAATTGTTAGCCATGGCTATACTTCCCTCCCAAAAAAACAACACACTTGGTCACTTGGCCACTTATCACTTAACTACGGACCTGTTTTGTGCTATTAATGGTGTCTTAAAGTGCTGGAGTTCTGAGGTGATGGATTCGAGTCGAATGTCTTGCAAATCCATTTAAAGAAAAGAGACTTTTCAGTGCATAAATATAGACAAATGACAAACATTTGTCAGTCATTTGTTAAATCGGAAGAGGAGAGGATAGACATTTTTCCATTTTCATACAAAGATATGAAATTTAAACCAGATTTGCATATTCTGCAGAAGAGGAAGCTGCTTCAGAGATAGATCAGTAAACTGATGCTAAAATTAATATCAATTACAAACTTCCTCCTCACATGGGTAGTAGTAGTCTGTCCGTCCAGCCGTTCATCCAACTGTCTGTCATTCACATCAAAGGAAACGCATGCAGCCAACCAACCAACCAACATCTTGCATTTCATTGACATACAACTCCTTCCCTGTGTGTGTGGGTCTGTCTGGCTGGCTCTTGGATTTGAGCCACAAAACCACAAGTGGCAACAGCAGAAAACAACAAAGCCTTAAACCTCTTCAAATTTAAACCAATTAAATAAAATATTTCTTCACTTGGATTAGTAGCAATAGACTGACTGGTTGGTCTGAAATGATAAAAACCGGGTAAGATTAAATTCCCGATTCGGTGCATTAGAACAAGCGGTAGTAGTACAATTTTGAGTTACGAATGCAGTTGTTGCATATGAAATTCATTAAGCATAAGAATCTCCCCTCCAGCAGTATCTTATCACCGTGCACTTAATTCTCGACATTTAGTCATTTGTCATTAATTCTAGTCGGATTACAATCCGAGAATTGGGCAATCAAATGCATGTAATTTGAAACTAATTCCCCTTATGAGTTGTAAAATATTTATTCCACTTCATAAAGATAAAGAAAAATGAGGGTTATAACATCCACTATTTTCAAAGGAGAGAACACACATTTTGGGTTAATTTCAATACCACATTTATGTGAAAATATTTTGAAAACACAATTCAATTTGAAAACACCATCAGTCTCAAAACTGGGAATGGGGTGAACAAGCCCCTATACTTGAAAATGTGTTAAAAAAAATTAAGGTTTGATCGGCTTTTTTCTTATCGAAGAATTTATTTAATTAATTTTAAATTATTTAATTTCGTTTATTAACATTTTTATCGTGATTTATCAATGTTTTGTTTTCATTTTGTTTTGAACTTTATTTTTATTTTCAAATTTTTTTTCCTAGTATTCATTATGATTCGACTGGTAAACAAGTCTGACTAACGCTAGCATTTATACCAAGAAATTGTGGTATTTCTTTTTGTTGGATCGGAAATATTTGATATCCCAAACAAAAACCAACCCCAACCCAATAAAATAAATGTTAACTAGCGCTGAACCACAAAAAAAAACCTTAAAATTTAAACAACAACAACAAAACTTTAAATCATTCATGTTTAAATTTGAATAATTGAATTCGTTAAATGACTGATGTGTAAAAAATTCAAATTTTTTTATGTAAATTGATTAAAGTTTAAAATCGCGGATTTGGTTTATAACTAAAATGTGACAATAAATTTGTATAAACTCTATATAAAAGACAGCATTTAAAAAAAAAAAAAACATAATCAAAACTTTTGCATTCCAAAATTACTTCCAAATTGCAATCGGAAGTAGTGAATTAAACAAATATTTGTCATAGTGGTTCAGAATAGATTTACAATGGTCCAAATTCAATAACTTCTGATCTATTAAAAAATCTGTAAAAACGCCGATTGTACACGCTGCAAAAAAACACGGCCTCTATAATATATTCTCTTAAACACATTCTGCAGGAACCATGTATATATCGGGTGCTTTTTATAGAGTGATACAAGTTTAAATCATAATAAAAAATAGTAATATATTTTTGATATCATTGAAACGGTCTTTTTTGGATAGAACATTTTATGACATTATTGTTTAAATATGATTTCGGTCATGTGGCCGCCAATGCTGGCGCGTACAAGACGCAATTTGGAACATTAATTTTCACAAACTTTTCGCAGCATTTCCGGCCGTATCTCGCCGATAACACTTTGAATGTTGATTTCCAGGTGTTCAATTCTTTGTGGTTTATCGACGTACACAAGTGACTTTACACAACTCCAAAGAAAATAATCCAATGGGGTTAAATCACACCATCGTGGGGGCCAATTAATTGGGCCATTTCGTGAAATTTTTTTTCGTCAAAAGTTTCCTTGAGTAAATCAATTGTAGCGCCCGCTGTGTGGCATGTGGCTCCGTTCTGTTGGAACCACATTAAGATTAATGCCAGCTAATTGAGGCACGAAGAAACTTCGAATCATGTTTCTATACCGTTCACCATTGACAGTAACATTCTGACCATCATCGTTTTTGAAGACATATGGGCCAATGACTCCGCCAGCCCATAAAGCGCACCAAACAGTAATTTTCTCCTTACTCCAAATGCGACAATTCTGTTTATTTACGTACCCATTCAACCAAAAATGGGCTTCATCGGAAAATACAATTTTGAATGAAAGTGCACGATAAGTTTGACGAACAGAACCGTTATTTTAATTAACAATTTCCACAATTTGCACGCGTTGCTCTTGAGTATGTCGATTCATTATGAAATGTCAAAGCAAACTAAACAAGAAGCAACTATCAGCTGTTAAATGGGTGGTCAAATAAAGCAGTGATGCCCACTCAAAGTTGTATCACTCTGTAAAAAAAAACCGATATTTGGAACACCCTCCAAATATTAATATATTTTCAAGTCCTAAACACACTTATATTTCAATGCAAACATTCGAATGTTTACTTGCTAAGATGAATACCTTTACCGGGAACCATATGCGTGTTACATCCCCAACATCCAAATTCTTACATCGATTCATTCGTGTGTTTCCTCCCAAACGTCCTAAACGAACGATGTCCACTGAATACAAGAAACTAAAACGCAAAGGATCAGTCAACATAAGACAGACTCACTGCATTTACACATGAATTCAGGAATATATATAAATCAGTAAATGAAAAGATAATGCAAGAATAACATTATCTGAGTCTGAGAACAATCTCTCTTTATCCCACTTTTATTATTTCGCTCTCCACTTAACACAGCTCTATTTGTATCACAAACACAGCTATATTTAAGTCACAAACATATATATTATAAAATATTAATCATTGTGCTTTCAATATGTAGTATAGAATAGCAAATATAATATTGAATTTTGATTTTAACTAAATAAATGGTTTCCCATTACATTCCATGAAGGGACAGGAGAGAGCTTCTCACAATCACTGAGCTGTGCGCTTTCCAGTTTTCACTCACTGATTGGGACCTACAGATTTACACCGATTCCGAACGGTATTTTGAGAAACTTTTTCATGGCTAAATACTCGATAGTGTCGCCGTCACTATGCGAGGTGACCGCCGCCGAAATAAATTTTTAAGGTGGTCTGAGCAGGGCTCGAACCCAGGATCTCATGTACAAGAGGCGCGCACACTACCATTGCACCACCGACGGCCACGAATTTTGATATTAATAATCGATTTTGTTAGTTTTAGTTAATGTATGATAAATTCATACTACAAGCCTACAAGGTCAGGTTGGGTTTTGTTCGATATAATATACAATTCAGTTAAGCACAATCACTGGCGTGACTAGTTTCGAACTACGTGACAAGTTCATCATCAGATGCCTAACTACTGTGCCTGAATTGATACCATCGGTAGATCATCAATCAAATTATTATCTATTGAAGATCCCTAAGTATCAGCACACACTGAAAGGACTATAATCCAACACAAGAACAGACGGTTTTTTTCCACCACCAACACAAGAACAGACGGCGTTTTCCTCTTCTTCCTCTTGCATACTCGCATTGTTACCGTGCTTTGAGGTGAGTTTTTGCTATATCACAGAGTTGAATTTTTCTGTGGTATAGATTTTTGATGATGCACTTGTCACGGAGTTCGAAACTAGTCATGCCAGTAATTATGCTTAACTGAATTGTCTATTATTTTAACACAAACCAACCTGACCTTGTAAGCTTGTAGCATGAATTTCTCATACATTAACTAAAAGTAAACACAATATGTTTGGACACAAGTATACTATATTTGCGACAAGCTCCAAACACAGGTTAAATTTGCATCCAAACAAGAAAAACATCACATGAGGTGTCAAGGAACAACCTGGTTGAAACGAACTAGTACATTATGTACTAGTTAGTACCAACACGCCTAAGGCACCCGTTGAAAACTACCATAATTTAAATGGATCTTTAAGAAGATATTTTTTGTAAAGTGATAAAAAATTTTTACAAAATTTTTTTTTATAGAATGTATTTGTTTTTAAAAAATATTTTTAGGTCGTTTTTGTAAGAATATGTTTTATATTTTCCCGAAAAGTTTCTCTATTTACAGAAAGATACTTCTTTTATTAAAAGCTAATGTTTTTTTTAAGAAAAGGTACTATTTTTAAGAAAAATTACTTTCTGTAAGCAAAAGCCATAAGTGTATGAATGTTTTTACAAAGAAGTATTTTTTTTAAGACCAGGTACTTTTGAAAAAATGGTACTCTTTTTAAGAAAAGGTAATTTTTTTAAGAAAATTCACTTATTTTCAGAAAGGCTACTTATCTCAAGAAAAGAAAAGAAAATTTATTTTTTTATTTTTAAGAAAAGAAATTTTTGTAAGAAAACGTATTGTTTTCAAGAGAAGGTGTTTTTTTCGGAGAAAATAAGAAATGGGATTTTTTTCAGAATTGGTCTTTTTCAAGAATAGGTAAATTTTTAAGAGTAGGTACTTATCTCAAGAAAAGTTTTTTTTCACAAAAAGGTGCTTTTTGAATAAAAGGTAGTATTTTAAGAAAATATAGTTTTTTAAGAAAAGGCAATTTGTTATAAAAAAAATGTACTTGTTTAAGAAAAGGTACTTATTTAAAAAAAAACTAAGAAAAGGTGATGTTTGTCAGAAAATTTCCTTTTGTTAAGCAAAGGTACTTTTTTTAAGGTAAGGTATTTTTTTTTAAGGTAAGGTATTTTTTTTTTTAAGAAAAGAATATGAATAGGTATTTTTTTGGAGAAGATTTACTTTTTTTAAGAAAGGGCACTTATTTAGGAAAATTTTCAAATTTAGTTGTCTTAAATCCTCGTTATATTTAAAGTTGTAATTTCCTTTAAGGCGAAGAGATCATGTTCATTTCCTTTAAGGCCAAGAGAAATGTAAATGCCGCGGGTGGGATTCGAACTCACATTCGCTGGACGATCGTTTCGATGTCTGTGAAGCATCATCTACAGCAGCATCTAGCCCGTTAAGCCACTGCGGTGTGTATTCACACCAGTCACCAACCGAAGATATGTATTTGTATTGTGCAGAGTGATTGTTTGTCGCTACTTACACATTGCTTTCATACGTACACGCACTGATGCCGAAGTTCTGAAAGTTATATTTATAGAACGCACTATTCTAATTGTAGTTGTCTCGTTCTGTTGTGGTTTGGCCCTACCATATCGTTCAAATTTAGTTGTTTCAGCTCCTCGTTATATTCAAAGTTGTAATTTCCCTTATGGTCAAGAGATCATGTTCTCTCCGGTTAGTGAAAAAAATGTAAATGTTGCGGGTGGGATTCGAACTCACATTCGCTGGACGATCGTTTCGATGTTTGTGAAGCATCATCTCTTTTTTTAAACTTCATTTTCTTTTTTTAAACTTCTTTCACTTTGGCGTTTATAAATTTACTTTTTATTGCGTTCAAAACTACAATATATACTAAATATTGGTTACAGGCAACACCTAGAAAACTTCCCATTAAACAAGAAATTTCCCAACATATGTGAGACATCTAGTTAATCTAGACCCAAACCAAAGCAAAAAAGTAAACAATATAGTTGATAATACTGAGTTGTTAAAACAAAAGTTTTTTATTTTTTTTTCATTTAGCCCCCATGCCGCAACGTACGATAAGAAACTTAGGTCTAAAATTTGATTTACAATGAAATAATCACTCAACTTTAGAAGCTTTTCTCAAAAGCCAAGTTTATGATAGATTTACCAAATTCAGAATCACAAATTTTGTGGAAATGTATTAACGATTTTCCACGAAATTTGTGTTTCTTATCTCATTTCTTTTAAAGTAATTTCTTTTTGCTGGATAGCTACGCTCAAGAAAGCTTTCTCACTTTGACGAATAGTTTCAGCGAAAGCTAAATTCTTACCCACAACGTAAATATTCATTGCAGCAACGACAAAATGCCGTGTGAACGAAACATTTCGTTGCTGCAATGAACATTTTCGTTGCGGGGTAGATTTTCGTTTTTGCGTTAGAACACTTTGGTAGAAACCACTCATCTAAGTGAGGAGGTTCTTTTTACCAATGTATATAGTTGAGATTCTGATTGTGAGAAGCACTTCCCTACCCCTTCGTGGGATGTAAGGGGAAAATATTTATATATTTTAATGATTAAAATAAAGTAAACAACTTGACTCTTCACATTCCAATTCATTCTAAAATATGAACACTATTCTGCAGATTTACACATTCATCTGTTTTGATTCAATTAATTGCATTGTTTAATAAATAATAACTATTTTACTATTGTCACGGTCAAAATATCTAATTATTTATGTGATTAAATTAAAGGCAATGGTGGGCGCTAACAAAGCACATGCGCATTGGAATGCCAGTCCATAATTGTTGTTCTTTTATTTTTCAACTACGAATAATTATATTTAATTAATTGTTTTATCTTTTCTAACAAATTAAACTGTCACTTTAAGCAAATTTCGGATAAATTATCTTCATATCTTTATGTTTTATATCTGTGTTCACCTTAATATAACAAAACACATTTTTGAGGTATTAAATCATTTCAATTTATAGATATTCCAAATATTAAAGCAGAGTTGCATTGAGTGGTACATAATGATGGATCATTATAAAACTCCTTCTGATGTATGGATTTTTGTTAATAATTGTTGGTTTCTTGAGGCACCGAATATATGGATAATTGGCTGTTATTAAACAATAATGGGAAGAATTAAGTTGGCATCAACAAAAGTGAGGTGGGTGCCTGATGTGGCCCACTGTGTCAGGTATTAAAAATGCGTGGTCATTTGATACACCCCGATGATCACAACGCAACGTGGGTTTAACCGCCAGTAGAATTTTGTTACTATTAATTACATACAAAATATTAATCTTGTCGAAAAGTATTTTAATGCAATGACAAGTCTGTGTTTTATTGTTGTTTGAATGCAAATATAACGTGATTGTAGCTTGTCGCAAATATAGTATACTTGTGCCCAAACACATTGTGTTTACTATTAAATATAATATGTTTGAGACACAATGATTAATAGCCCATAATACACTCCGGTTCACTTACACAGTGCAACTCGAAAAAATATAACCCCATACGGACATCACTACGTGATAAATGACCAAAAAAAATACCCGTGTCTCCCAGTTTTGCTCAAAGTCATGCACTTTTTTTATGGGCCCCCAAAGATTTGGGGCCTCGATGTCAGTCTTCCAAAGAAGTGATCATTTGTCAGGCTCATATCTTGCAAACCGTTAGGAATTCTGATTCACTTTCTGAGTAAAAGTTGTAGCTCATGTTATAAAAAACAAAAATTGTCAACATATAAGATCAAAAAAACTTCATCTTCAAGGTTGAAATCGAAAAATCTTTAAATCTTTTTTTTACCTTTTTCCCCCTATTCAGGTCCATAGGTAGCAAACCGTTCAAAATTCAAGGAAACAATCAACTACAACAATGTACCTAAGATCTCAATAAAAAACTTTCTAGAACATATGAAACTTCCTAGGAATGATTTTTATATTGGTTGCTGCGTTCCATATTGCGTGTGCTGAGCTAAGACCCCTTTCACACTCGGCAAGTTACTTGCGCAAGTCAGTTTTTCAACTTTCCGAGTACAAGCAAGTCTGTACTCAAAATGTAGTCCCCTATCCCAACCTTACCACTGTCATCAACAAACCAAGACTTGGGCAAGAGACTTGCGCAAGTAACTTGCCGAGTGTGAAAGGGGTCTGACTGCTTTGCCTGTGCTGCTGCGGTCTGTAAGGTAGCATATTATCTCAATGTTGAAGTAAACGGTGTTAAAAATTATAGCTCAGAAGTTCATATGTTCTAGAAAGTTGTTTACCGAGATCTTAGGTACATTCTTGTAGTTGATTGTTTCCTTGAATTTTGAACGGTTTACTACCTATGGACCTGAACAGGGGAAAAAAGTTAAAAAAGTCGAATTTTTTAAAGTTTTTGCGATTTTGACCTTGAAGATGAAGTTTTTTTGATTTTATACGTTGAAAATTGTTATTCTCTATGATAAGAGCTACAACTTTGTCTCAGAGAGTAAATAAAAATTTCGAACGAATTGCAAGATATGAGCCTGACAAAATGATCACTTTTTTTGCAAAAATGACACCGAGGTCCCAAATTTTTGGGGGCCCATTAAAAAAAAGTCCACGACTTTGGGCAAAACTGGGAGACACGTGCATTTTTTTGGTATTTTATCACGTAGCGGTGTCCGTATATGGTTATATTTCCATGACTTAAAAAAATACACACAGTGTTATTTAAAGGCACTAAAAATTACATCTTCAGCAGTCAGTATCATTTGCAATTTGTAACCGATTGCACAATTTTAAAATGGAAATGGACGCTAGACATCTTGAGATATATAAAAAATCATGACCATTGTGGTTTCTTAATTAAATAACTTTTTTTGAGCAATTTATAAAAAAAGTCCAAAAATGTGCTATTATTTTTCGTTCACCTGATTTTGAGACCCAAATATGGCGGATATTCGATGCATGAAAACAATCATTGCAAATATATACATGTTTCCTGCAATAAGTTGCTGGGGCCGTTATTTTTCAGCATGTATTATATATTTAAAATGTAACCTTTAAAAATTTAACCTCTTAACTAATGGTAATCAATTTAGTTGTTTAAATAATACAAATTTTTCATTAAGTGTAAACTAGAAAATCTCTTGCTCATCCCGTTCAAGTATGAAATTAAAATGTCCTTTAAAATAAATCCTTTTTTCCTTTTAAAAATTAATCTTTTAAAAATTTTTTCCAATTCACTTGTGTGAGGTTTTAATTTATTGGGTTTGTTTTATCGCAAATCACTTGACATTTCAATTCCTTTTATTACAAAATCTTCTACACTTGAACACTTTCCCAAATTTTTATATCGTGAATCTTTTCCTGCTGCAATTAAGATTTTCTTTGTTATCACTTCATTTGGTTCATTTATGGATTTTCATTTGAATGGATAAATGAATGAATGACAGAAAGATGATTGGTTCACAATAGAATTTCATCGTGTATGTTAAGTGTTTTCCGGGAGAGCAATTCCCCCTTCTTGCCTTATTCCATTATCTTGTCTCTGTCTCTTTATACCAATAGTTGAAAATCAATTCGTACCCTTTGGTGTTTGGAATGATTGGCTGCCCTGTTAACATGTCCATATAATCCATCAAAATTGTCGAAAAATCATTACAGCTTTTATGGCCTAAAGTCACTTTTGTTGCTGCTGCTATTGATTGTAATAAACAAAAGTGAAAAGTGCTGCTTTTCCAAAAAAAAATCATAGGAAAATACCAAACACCGAGGCCATGATTAACGTGATTTTAGAAAAAATTTTAAAAATAAAAAAGGAATAAATCTTATTATTTGAAATCTCTAAATTGTTGTCAAAAATGTGATTTCGATTTAAAAAGATTAAAACTGTTTTTCAAATTTATTAACCGGATTTTCGGAAAACTTTTTAAAGTATAAATTAAAATATAATTGAACGCTTAGAAACTAAACAAAATTCTGAGATTTCATTGAAATTTTTTTTATTTTTATTTAAATTTGAACAAAACTTCTCTAAATTTTAATGTTAAAATATCAACACTATTTTCTAAATCAATTAACCTGACAATTTAGAAAATAGTTTTGATAAATTAAACATTTAAATTAAATGTATGAATTGCAATTGATGTTTTCGAAATTTATTCAAAAATATTTTGAGATTTGAATGCTTAAATTTTTTATTTTTGTTTTATAATTTTACTTTAAAAATTTTTCTCTAAAGTCCTGTTAATGCTTTTAAAAAATAGTTTGAACCTTTTAACATCAAAATTGAATTCAGGAAAACGCCAATTGGAATTCAAAATGTCAATTAACATTCAACTACAATTCACGAATCCAGACAAAAAAAAAAAATTAAAGACATTTTTATATTTCGATTGATTCTATTTCTAAATTTTCAAAACTATTTTCTAAATTCATTAACCTGAGAATTTAGAATATAGTCCAAATAATATTGTGAAATTCAATTGATGTTTTTTGAATTTTGAAACAATATTTTGAGATTTCCATTGAGAATTTTTGTATTTTGATTTTTTATTTTACTCTAAAAAAATGTCTCTAAAGTCCAGTTAATGCTTTTGAGAAATAGTTTTAGCCTTTTAGCATCAAAATTAAATTCAGTTAAAACATCAATTAGAATTCAAAATGTTACTTGAAATTCAACTACAATTCACGAAAATCACGAAGAAGAAGAAATTAACAGCCTGTTTCTCTAGTTCAAACGAAAAGCTAAATTAACGAAAATCAGTCACTCACATTCGACCCAAATTGGGTTCCTCGATTTCGATTGATTGTTTTGGGATTTGAAATAAAAAATTTTCAATTTTGATTGGTATTTTAAATTTTAAAATATCAAAACTATTTTCTAAATCAATTAACCTGACAATTTAGAAAATAGTTTTGATATATTTAACATTAAAATTATATGTATGAATTGCAATTGATGGTTTTGGAGTTTTTGAATAATATTTTGAGATTGAATTGACAATTTTTTTATTTTGATTTTGAATTTTACTTGAAAAAGTTTTCTCTAAAGTCCAGTTAATGTTTTAGCCTTTTAGCATAAAAATTAAATTCAGAAAAACGTCAATTGGAATTGAAAAAATTAATCCAGTTTCAGTGGCCGCCGGTGGTGCAGTGGTAGTGTGCGCGGCTCTGACCACCTTAAATTACTTTCGACGGTGGTCTCCGCTCTAAGTGACGGCGACACTATCGCGTACTTAGCCATGAAAAAGCTTTTCCAAATAGCGTTCAGAACCGGTGGAAATATGTAGGTCCCATCAGTGAATGTAAGATTAGAAAGCGCACATGTCACTATTTTGTGAGAAACTGTCCCTAATCCCTTCATGGGATGTAACTGGAAACTATTTTGTATTTTTTTTAAACTGTTTTTTAATCTATTGAGTGGTTCTTGCCTTATGTGGTTATTGCCTAAAGTTTCAAACTAAGAGTTGTGTTTTAAAGATTGATGCAATATTACAAATAGTCTTTGTTACTAAAATTACATAGGTGTAAATCCACTTCATAACTTAAGTAGTTCCTGTGAAATACAAGTTTAATTTTAAGTACTTCCCTCCAAAGCCATTACCATGTTAAAGTCACTAGTGTTAATTCAGTTTTTCACATATTCTTTGTTACTTCTTTGGAAGCAAAAGCTTTGCTACACGCTGGATAATCAGTATTTTGTTGTTGTTTGTATATAGTATACTTGCGTCCAAACACATTGTGTTTCCTGTTCAATATTCCATGTTTAGGACACAAAGATTTATATGTTCTAATATACATATGCCTGTGTGACCCAAATTTGGCATTCTTTGTTGAGACCTGCTGAAAATAAAAATTTGACAGGCAATAAAGAACCAAAAAGCACCAGATCTTCAATTCACGAAAACAATGATTGCAAATATGTAAATGGTTCCTGCAATTTGTTGCTGCGGCCTTTAGTTTTCAGCGTGTATGTATAAATTCACTTCATAACTTAAGCAGGTCCTGTGAAATACAAGTTTAAATTAAAGTACTTCCCTACAAAGCCAATACCACGTTAAAATCACTGGTGTTTTTCACACCTTCTTTGTTACTTTTTTGGAAGAAATATCTTTGCTACACGCTGAAAAATCTGTAATTTGTTTATGTTTGGATGCAAATATAACGCTTGTCGCAAATATAGTATATTTGTGTCCAAACACATTGTGTTTGCTATTCAATATTACATGTTGGAGGCACAATGATTAAAAAGTGTGGTTGTGGCACAAATGTGACTTTATTTGTCGAAAAATGCTGGAGACAAAAACGTGACACACAACAAAGAAACGAAAATTACATGAGCTGTCACGGGACACCCGGTTGGAACGAAGTTCCTTTCGCTATAAGTTATAAAATACGATACGATATTTGAAAAATACGATAATTTAGATGGATCTTTAAGACAAGATACTTTTCGTAAAATGATAAACTTCTTTTAAGGAATTTTTTTCATAGAATGTTTTTTTTTAAAGTATATTTTTAGGTCCTCTTGTAAGAATGCGTAATATATTTTCCCGAGAAGGTCCTTTTATAAAGGTCTTTCATTAAAAGCTAATGTTTTTTAAGGAAAGATACTGTTTTTAAGAAGAAGTACTTTCTGTAAGAAAAAAGCCACAAGAGTACGCATTTTTTTACAAAGAAATACTTTTTTTTTTGTAGGAACAGGTACTTTTTAAAGAAGTCTCAGGTACTTTTTAAAGAAGTCTCTTCTTTCTATAGGCTCTACGAAATAACCCCCGAGTGAAATAACCCCCAAACGTGAAATGAAATAAATTTTAAAAAAAATTTATTTATTTTCAGAAAGTCTACTTACCTCAACAAAAGAAAAGAAAAGAAAAGAAAAGAAAAGAAAAGAAAAGAAAAGAAAAGAAAAGAAAAGAAAAGAAAAGAAAAAAAGAAAAGGTATTACTTTATTTTTAAGAAAAGGTACTTTTAAAAAAACGAGTTTTTGCAAAAAAGGTATTTTGGTAAGAGAAGGTATTTATTTGAAGAAAATGTTTATTTAAGAAATATGCATTTTTTAGAATTGGTTCTTTTTTCAAGAATAGGTAAATTTTTAAGTGTAGGTACTTATCTTAATAAAAGTTATTTTGTTTCACAAAAAAGATACTCTTTAAAGAAAAGGTAGTTTTTAAAGAAAATGCAATTTGTTGTAAGAAAATTTACTTTTTTAAGAAAAGGTACTTATTTATAAAAAATACTTTTTTAAAAAAAAGGTACTTCTTTAAGTTAAGGTAATTTTTTAAAGAAAATGTACTTTGTTTAAGATTATGAATAGGTATTTTATTGAGAATATTTCCTTTTTTTTGAAAAGGCACTTATTTAAGAAAATTTTTATTTTTTAAACTTCTTTCACTTTGGCTTTTTTAAATTTACTTTTTATTGGGTTTAAAACTACAATATCTACTAAATATTGGTTACAGGCTCCACCTAGAAAACTTCTCATTAAACAAGAAATTTCCCAACATATGTTAGTCCATACACAAACCAAAGCAAAAGTTCCCAATATAGTTGATAATACTGGGTTGTAGCATAATAGTGTTAAAAGAAAGTTGTTTAATTTTATTTCATTCAGCCCCCATCCCGCAACGTGCGATGTTGTTTCAGACATATACAAAATGTTTCAAAATAAGTCATCCGATATTTTTTCTAAATGAAAAACTTCAATTTTGTTTTTTGATTATGTTTATTTGAACCTTTAGAATGTTATTGGTTAAGTTAAGAAGATGATATCGGTTAAATGGTCGACATCACAATTGATTAACCTACGGGCTCGTTTTATGGTATTTTTCATCACTTCGGCGAGAACTTCGGGCGACAGATACTCGCACTCGCGTCGAATGTTGACCTTGATGGCTTCCAGGGTCTCAGGCTTGTTCACGTAAACACGGGACCTCAAAAAAACCCACAAAAAAAAGTCTGGAACGATTAAATCGGGCGATCTTGCGGGCCAGTGCAAATCGCCAAAACGAGAGATGAGGCGACCCGGGAACGCTGCCTGCAGAATATCGGTTGTAGCTCGAGCAGTGTGTGCCGTTTCTCCGTCCTGTTGAAACCACATGTCCTCCAGTCCTAATTCGTCGAACAAACTCAGTTAACATGGCCATATAGCGCGCACCGTCCACTGTTGTCGTTTGACAAGCGGCGTTCTCGAAAAGAAACTGGTCCACTTCGTCCACGAGATTGAGGATGGCTTGGGCGTAGGTTACACGGGTTTGGCGGTCGACAGGTAGCAGCTTATGCACGGACTGGACTTTTTATGGGAACATGCGCTGTCTTTGATCAAAATTCGCCATAGGGACGACCGGCTGATGGCTAATTGCGAGGCACGGCGTCTGGTCGATGTTTCCGGCGACAGCTCCACATCCTCGGCAACAGTGGCGAGGCCACTCCTGGCAACGTTTCGTATGGTCCCATACTCTTCTAGGTTAGTGGCCAAACTGGCGAAGTGTTTGCGCAGCCGGTGTCGGACGGCCGGGGAATCGGCGACGGTATTCGCGCTGCGCCAACACCACAGACGAATTGTTACGCAAAAAAATAGACACGATTATTTCGCGTTCTTGGGGAGTGTATCGCTCCATGGTTTGTTTACTTGTATTCTACATCTGTCTAGTCCACAAATGTCAAAACAGATTTGACATTGGCAGCCATTTGCAAAAATAAGAGCATCTTCCAATAGGGTGGTCACTTTTGAAACACCTTGTACATGTATCCTGCATAATGTTACAGGGGTCGTTGTTTTTTCAATGTGTAAGAAATACCAATTTTACTGAATCAATTCACAGAGTTTGTTCTTACAGACAATTCATAATTCCTGTTTTATTTAGTTTTGAAAGCCGTCACTTGAGGCTTAAGTGTAAGTAACTTGCACGTCCATTCACTTTATTGTTTGTCTCGACTGCCAACAGTATCATATCTCTTAGGTAAAATCTATCAAATAGTTATGTTAAAATGTTAAAGTAATAAAAACGTGGGTTGGAGCCATCATCCAGCCACATCCAGCCATGTGACCCCTTGGAACTCAAAAACCAAAATACTGCAGTAATTTTGTGTTTTTTTTTCATTTAATTTTTTTTTTGTAGGGAAGCTGAAATGCAAAGATCATAATGGCTCCTCACAAAACAAAAGAAAAAGAAACATTTTACATATTATAATTTTTGCCCCCTCACAATCAAATGAATGTTTTTCCCCCCATTATCATGGAAATTTTGTATCTTGCGATCAATTGATTTTAACACTCTGAGATGGATGACTGGCTGGCTGGATGGATAGACAGAAAGTTGGGTGGAAGAAAAGTGGCCGGTAATAATAATAAAAATTCTTTCATTCTTTTCCTTTATTTGTTTCCCTTCAATTTGGAAATTTCTTTTTATTATATCGGTGTCAATGAAAATTAATGTTATGACAGTGGATGGATGGACAACGACGAGTCTTGGAATTCCTAAAGTTTACATGGCAACTTAAAGAGCACGCGTTCCGGCTATAAAGCACACATACCGAAAGCGAAAATATTTCCAAAGTCTTTAAGAGTGACGTTGTATGTTGGACGTTGGACGATGCGTACATGGTTCATAAGACACACAATAAAGATACATACGTACGTGTTGCGGGCATTAGTCACCGACCCGCCAAGCAGCATCAGCAGCATCATTGGCTGAAATTGTTACTTGACACGCTGAGAGTCTGCAGAAGAGTTTACTGCTTCTGCCAGACACGTTTGGTGTTAAGAAATTAGTGACGTCAATTTAAATCAATTTTTTGAAATTCAACGGAAATGTTTATGATTTTCTGGGAAATTTCAGTTGAAATTCATTTGAAGGCTTTGTAATCTCGTAAGAAGTTCAAAGTCAAATTTGCTTTTTTTCTTTATATTTTAGTGGAAAAATGAGTTTTTAATGGGAGTTAATGTAATTTTGTGATTCGACTTGTTTTCATGCTTCGTGATTATTAATCATTTTAAGGCGAGCAGATCTTTTTCTTACATCACACAAATACAGATGTGGACTTGTCAAAATTTCAAGGAAAAACCATTTAGGTGATAGGCTTTCAAGTTAGATACTACACAGGCAGAGGGAGGTTGTGAACACATGGATCTTTTAGATGATTCCTCTATGGGTTGCTAATGTATTTTCTAACTTTAAATCTGAAGTTCAAAGAATTGCGTTGATTTAAAACGATTTCATAAGTTGTAAGCATCATTAAGTGATACAAATCATACAAGCATTTCGTGGTTGCAGTTTTAGCCCTAGGATGATCGACTGGGGCCTAATTAAGCATGACGATAACCTTCCAAACTATATCGAATATGGTGGATGTTATGTCGATAATGGTGGATGTAATGTCGATAATGTCATTTAAACTAAAGGGTGTTTGGTTTGCTTATATGTATAGAACTTCTATAGAACAGTTTCCTAGTTATATCCACTTTTTTTATTTTAACGATTTTCTTATTTTGGCGATTTTTTGAACAAAAAAATCTTCCATACGAATTGAACCAGTTTATGAAAAACCCTTAGAAACCCGGGAAAATTTGATATTTTTTCGATTGGACACTCCGATTCCGACATACACGCATGAGGGCGTTTTAGCGATTTTTTTTTCGAAAAATTTTAGTTTTACCAACTTTTTTTTAAAAGGTGATGCCATCTTGAAGACACCCAGTGGGTAAAGCCTCCTAGGGAGATACAACTTGTATTACTTATTTAATTTGACGCGCCGTTTACGAGTTATAGCCACTTTTTAGTTTAGCGATTTTCTCATTTTTCCGTTTTTTGAAAAAATTCTTCCATTCTAATTGGACCACTTTATGAAAAACCCTTAGAAACTTTCAAAAATTGTTTATTTTGCGATTGGTCGCTCCATTTCCGGGATGTAGACATGAGGGCGTTTTAGCGATTTTTTTAACTGGAAAAATTTTAGTTTTAGCGATTTTTTTTAGAAAAGAATGTGATACCATTTTGAAGAAATCCCTTGGTTAAAGCCTCCTATCGAAGTACAATTTTTTATTAATTTCTCGATTGGACCCACCGTTTCCGAGTTACAGGTATTTTTTTATTTTAGCGATTTTCATATTTTGGCGATTTTTTGAAAAAAATCTTCCATACAAATTGGACCACTTTATGAAAAAGCCTTAGAAACTTTCAAAAATTGTTTGCGATTGGTCACTCCATTTCCGAGATATGGAAATTTTTTCTAATTGTTTCGTATTTTCGACCAAAAATGGGGAAGGGTTACCCTGGGTAACCCTTTACACATTGCTGTGGGTAACTACCCATTTTCCACATTACCCTGTAAGTAATGGGTAATTGTGATGGCCAATTCCCCATCTTCGTGGGTAGCTACCCATTATTTTACCCATTACCCTATGGGTAATCGTGATATGTAATTACCCATGGTCGTGGGTAACTACCCATTATTTTCCCCATTACCCTGAGAGTAATAGGTAATCGTGATGGATAATTCACCATTGTCGTGGGCAGCTACTCATTATTTTCCCCATACCCTGTGGGTAATGGGTAAACGATCGCTACCCATTCCCTACGACAATAATAATTAATGGTAATTAACCCATTACCCACGAAATACGAACCCTGCCACATTCTCTCTAAATTATGAAATAACACCAACTCGTCGAAGGAATGTGCGTATTGAAGAGAATATCGCCGATGTAAGGGAAAGTGTGGAAGAAGATCCAAGTTGTTCGAATCGCTGTCGGTCGCATGAATTGGTACTCTGTCCGATTTTCTCTGTGGACAATTTTGCGCAAAAATCTTGACCTACACCCGTAAAAGATCCTGCCGTATAAAATGCTGGAATTAAACCCACTAGATCATCAAAATTCTGGTCAATGGAGATCGTTACCGCACCATGATCAATGATTTTTGAAAATATAGATGGCATTGATCCGGGCGAGTTATGGTTCTAGGCGGTATGAACTAAGTCCCCAATGAACTAAGTCCCTAAAACGAAAAAGAACTAACTCCCCAAAATTTTATACAGGAGGAAACAACAACGTTTTTTGGGGACTTAGTTCATTATTTGGGGATTTATTTCAGTTTCAAATTTAGGGAGTTAGTTCACAATGAACCAACTCCCCAATTCCAAGGAACGAAATAAATCCCCACTAAAGGTTATTAAAAAAATTTTCTGTAAAAGGCGCATTAAAAATATTTTGAAGAATATTATGCGCCTTTTACAGAAAGTGGGGAGTTAGTTAATTTTTATTTTGGGGATTTATTTCATTTTATTGGGGGTTTATTTCATTTTCTAAATTGGGGATTTATTTCATTAGGAAATAAATCCCCAATTTTGGGGGGTTAGTTCATTTTCGTTTTGGGGACTTAGTTCATTGGGGACTTAGTTCGTACCGCCGATCGCTACCTATTACCCACGTCAATAATAATGGGTTACCCAGGGATATAGATCATACAGCTCATGGATCATGCGTCGCCGATACTTGCCGTTGTGGACTATAAAAATAAATAAATAAATGGTTTCCCATTACATCCCATGAAGGGACCGGGGAGAAACTTCTCACAATCACTGAGCTGTGCGCTTTCCAGTTTTCACTCACTGATTGGGACCTACAGCTTTACACCGATTCCGAACGGTATTTTGAGAAGCTTTTTCATGGCTATATACTCGATAGTGTCGTCATCACTATGCGAGGTGACCGCCGCCGAAAGAAATTTGAAGGTGGTCAGAGCGGGGCCACCGACTATAGGGCCATACATTTTTCGAAGTCTTTTTCTCTCGAAGACTCCTAGAGATGTTTCGTCTTCTTCCGATAAAATACAGGATTCTGCGCCATAAAGAGAGACAGTTTGTATGAGAGTCTGGTATAGCTGGACTCTTGTTACTCAAGAGAGAGCTACATCTCAAAAGCCCCAAAATAACATATATTCGCTAGCACATTTCTCCGCTTGATCTCAAGGCTGACATTGTTGTTTTTGTTTACAGCAGATCCGAGGTATAAAAATTCGTCCACCACCTCGAAATTCTAACGGTTGTCAACGTTTACGCTTTGGTATAATCGCGTGGAGGTGCTGTTTTGTTGAAAACAGTAATTTTGTCTTGTCCTCATTTACTGTCAGACCCACTTTTGCTGACTCCTTCTCAATTCTCGAAATCACAGCAGTAACTGCCCCCAATGTTATTTATATCATCAGCATACGCGAGCAGCATGTGACTTTTGCTGCTGATGATTCTATTCATGTTGACAGCAGCTTTTCTCATAATGATCTCCATTAAGATGTTAAAGAGATCGCACGACAGTGTGCTGAGGCCTCGCTCAGTTTCAAACGGTTCGGTAAGATCCCTACCAACTTTCACTATGGATTTGGTGTTCGTTAAAGACATCCTGCAAAGGCGTATGAGTTTTGCAGGAATACCAAGCTTAGATATTGCCTCGTAGAGCTTTTCCCATATGGGGCTATCGAAGGCCGCCTTATAATCGACAAATAGATGATAGGTGTCGATTTGTTTTTCGTGGGTTTTCTCCAGGATTTGGCGTAGTGTGAAAATTTGGTCAGTTGTCGTATTTCCAGTCCTGAAGCCACACTGGTATGATCCCATCAGGTCAGCGATAATTGGTTTTTGTCTTTCGCACATTAGGTTTTAGTTTTTTTGGTTTTAGTCTTTGGCACATTGATAGGACCTTGTATGCTTATTCCAGGGTAGTTGGCACAAAGACTCTGTTCAACCTTTTTTAAATATGGGACATAGTATACTGAGACTCCAATCGCAGGACATGCATTCAACTAACCAAATTTCTCTAATGAGCTGATGCATGTACCTTATGAGCTCATCGCCGCCAGCCTCAAACAGCGCCGCCGGTAATCCATCGGCTCCTGCGGCTTTGTTGTTCTTAAGCCGGGCAATAGTTGTTAAAGCCTCGTCTTGGTTAGCAGGGGGCAATCAACGTCGTTGTCCAAAGTGTGTTCGAGCGTCTCATCGTCATTGGACATCTCAGGTATTAGTAGCGTGGAGAAATAATCTCTCCGTATTCCCAACATACTCTGCAAATCTGCGATGAGATTTCCGTCCTTGTCGTTACAGAAGGGGGGCTCTGAATCATGTCCATTAGTTCTGCTTTTGACCTTTTGGTAGAATTTTCGGGCTTCGTTCTTCCTTCTGTATATCTTAGTTTTCTCATTTGGAACAGAATAATGTACAGGGTGATTCAGGAAGTTCCGGACAAATTTCTCCAGCGTATTCCTTGGCTCATTTCATGAAGAAAAGTCCTCTAAGACCATGTCCTAAAATGCAAGGGTGCGAAATGGCAGCGGGTTCAAAATGTTCGGATTGGCGGTCGAAGGGTAGTAGGGTAAAGTTGCTAACTTCTGAGCCAGTGGTCGGATTTTTGGGCTGGTTGGGAAGGTCTTCAAGAGGCCTTTCAGAATCAATAACAAAAGTAGAAAAAAGTCAAATCGCCGAGATACAGAGCTTTCGGAAAAAAATGGAAAAAAAATCACATAACCTCAATTTGCTCCGCCAGATGGCAGGTAACTTATGACTTGTGCCGTGATATGTTGCAACGTGATGTACACGCAATTATGTTTTTACGTTCGATTGTGTGGACCGACGAAGCGCAATTCACGAGAGACGGCATAACTAATTTCCATAATTTGCACGAATGGGCCCATGACAATCCCCACAACAAGAAAGAAACAGCATTTCAACAGTAAAATGGTCATAACTTTGGAACGGTAAGACCTCTGGGCTTCGTTTAGGTCATTTTCGAAAGGTAAGAGATATGGCTATCTTTCAACAGAAAAAAACATAAGCTACCTGAATTTCTTTTCCATTTTTTTCCGAAAGCTCTGTACTTTTTTCTACTTTTCTAAAAGGCCTCTTAAAGAACTTTCCAACAAGCCCAAAAACAAAAAATCCGACCACTGGCTCAGAAGTTAGCAACTTTACCCTACTACCCTCCGACCGCCAATCCGAAAATTTTGAACCCGCCGCCAATTCGCACCCTTGCTTTTTCGGACATGGTCCTAGTGGACTTTTCTTCATGAAATGAGCCCAGTATATTATAACCTATTATTATTGTATATTATAACCTTTTAATCGTTGTGCCCCCAACATGTAATATTGTATAACAAACACAATGTATTTATATACAAGTATACTATATTTGGGACAAGCTACAAACACGTTCCTTTTGCAGCCAAACAGTGAAAAAAGGTAGATTTTTCAGAGTGTAATAGTTTTTGTTGAACATGATAAACATTACGTGAGAAATAGTGAGTTCTGACATGGAAATTCGATAAGGTGTCATAAATATTGAAATAATGAGTAGAAATAATATTTTGCTTCCAAGAAAAAAAATTTTATTGTTTCGAATAACAATTAAAATTGTAATGTACTAGTGCTTCTTCTTACTGTAGGGAAAGGGGATTTTAGCTGTAGCAAATTTCCATTAAATAAATAAATGGTTTCCCATTACATCCCATGAAGGGACCGGGGAGAACTTCTCACAATCACTGAGCTGTGCACTTTCCAGTTTTCACTCACTGATTGGGACCTACAGTTTTACACCGATTCCGAACGGTATTTTGAGAACCTTTTTTTCCATTAGTCTAAATAAAATAGGAAACTGTGAGAAAAGTGGAGTTCGCCGATTTTGCTTCCAAGACGGTTTCCCCTAACTTTCATTGGGTAATGTGATAAAGTTTTACATTAACCACAATTATGGTGAAGGGTATTAACAGGCAAATACGAAATATTCGTGTGGAAATCGTGATTTTTATGGAAAATATTTGTATGAGGGGAAAAATAAGTTATGGCATTTTTTGTTTTTGTACTTTAATACAACTTTTGTTATAAATTTTTGTTGTATTATTTACCATGAATGATACATTTTTATTATTTTTTTTTATTTTCCTGTCTGAATTTTATGGAAAATTTTCACATTTCTCTCTGTGAACAATAAGGAAACCCGTATAGGAAACTGCATTAGTTTTCGCTTGTTAATTGAATTTTCAAGTTTCATGGCTGAAGTATTGAGTGTTACGAGCACGAGTAGTTTTCCATATCGAGTGTTAGTTTTCCCATTGAATTTCAAATTTATGTGTTTGTTCATGTCTAGTGGAGATTTTCAGTTTTTTTTTCCTCTTTTTCTTGAATTCGAATTTGAAATATTGCCACATTACAGTCATGGTGTTATAGTTGTTATAGGTTTTTTGTGTTTGTTTTTCTATTTGGCTCGATTTCTGTAATGTCCATTAAAATTGTTAAAAATGTGTGTAAACATTTATTTATTTGCTTTGGATTTTTTCTGTTTTGTCTCTATTGTACCGGGCATTTCTACGGATATGGATGGCTGGGGGAGAGGGAGAGCACAGCGACTTCATCCATATCACTCTGTGGTCGGTTTTTCCTATTTGTTTACGATAGCCATTTAGATAACTAGTACTGGAAGTGCTAGTGCCTTCTTAAAACTCGCTCCATTAGATACGTTTACAGTGCATACATACATGTGTATACACGTAGTATCTCTGATATTGAATCTGTATCTAAAACTATATAGGTTTTTGCGCTGAGCTCTCTTACCAAATTGATAACGACCAACAATTATACGAGTACTCGTGTGTAGTACACACATAGATACTTTCTTTTAACAAGTTCATGAAAACAAAAAAAAAATCGCTGGAAAATATTCAAGCCCCAACACACATTTGAAATGTGTTAGGTTTTCACTTGTATTGTCCATTAAAAATTTGAACATTGTGTTCAAGTACTTAGTATTTTACGTAAGTCATAACGTTTTGTACAGTTGCTATCTATCTAAACATATGTATATGTACTATCTCTCCATTGGCTGGCCCTTGATTACGTTGCTGATTTTCTGGGAATTTATTGCAAAACCCTTGAAGGTAAATGGGCGAAATAAAAAAAATATAATAAAAAAACTTGAAAAGAAGTGGTGAAATTATTGGAAAGCAAATTCAAAACATTAATGTTGTAATATCGTATGGCTGGAGCTATGAAAGCATACAATTTACTATACTATGTTTAAATATCCCAATCAAAATCTTATGTTTGTACACTCACAGAACTAATTGTTTCAAAAAAAGTTTCTAAAAAAAAAAATGGTTTCCCATTACATCCCATGAATGAATCGGGGAGAGTTTCTCACAACCAGTGAGCTGTGCGCTTTCTGATTGGAACCTACTGTTTTACACCGGTTCCGAACGGTATTATTGAGAAGCATTTTCATGGCTAAGTACTCGATAGTGTCGCCGTCACAATGCGAGGTGACCGCCGTCGAAAGAAATTTTAAGGTGGTCAGAGCAGGGATCGAACCCAGGATCTCAAGTACAAGAGGCGCTCACACTACCCATTGCACCACCGACGGCCAGTAATTTAAAGTTGCCAGTAAAAGGATAAGAATGAGCAAAAGAAATATAAGTAGGCAAATAAAAAATGAAAAGATGCTCAAATAATTAGTTTTTAATAATTAAAAATAATCATTTTTAGGCAAGTTACTGGTACTAAGTGAACAGGCCGATGCTTAGTTTCTAAGGTACACTCACTAACTCATTCTTCTGAGAATATAGAAATAACGGGCGATAAGGTGATATAGCACTGGCTAACCACAAAGGACTGGTCAAAAGACTGTAAATTTCGGTTGTCAAATGGTTAGTCATTGGGCCGGAAGTGACTTATAGTGGCCAATCATATGTATAGTTTGGAGATAGTCCCAAGAACTACTGGGGAACGACTCACTTACCTTTATTAGTCGTTTGTTTTAGCACGGGCTACTGAGATTAGTTCCACTGAAGATACATTTGGTTTGTTCCAAGAAGCTCAACTGCTTGTCTACGCCTATCTGAGATAATTCCCCCAGGTCTTCTAGGTGGGATCCCATAGTAGACATCCGCTTGCTGGCATCTTTCCGCATAAATAAGGAAACAAACCTAAAGCATACAACTTGTGTGTCTTACAACCTAATCGCACAAGTCACATTCATTTCACTTGGCATTTTTGACGTCACATAATAAACAAACTAAGCACTTGTTGTAAGATTTTAATGCATTTTAATTTACAAGGAATATACTTATATATTAACAAAAGTCATACGTCATACGGTTCTTAATTTAGTCAAGGGATTATGTCGACAAATGAGGTGAACGTGAAAGTGATTTACATGATCAGGCCCTTTAATATTCAATAAATATTTACATATTTCAATAAAAAAATCTAAAGAAATCTAAAATTAGGTTATGTGTTTCTTAGGCCTAATTTTTGAGTGGAAAAAAAAACTCTGAATTTATTTTTTAGATTAATAGTTAATTGTTGCTTAAACAGCCAAAGTTGGGAATTTAAACTACGATCAAGTGACCATATGATTTTGACAGAAAACAACAAGAAGAATAAACACAAAGCTTCTTTAATTGTTAATGTTAACAATTATAACACCGTGTTACACACATTCTGTCCTATGAACCAAATTTACTTTTTCGGAAAGGGGATAAATAATAAAAATACACGTGTATCGGCGATTTTCATGTACACGTCAGAATTTTTTTTTTTTTTTAAGTTTGAAGTATAATAAAGCTCGTAGTGGCCTGTGTGAAAGACTTTGGACCGATTTTTAAGCCTTTTTCAGTGATCGAATCGAGCTGATTTTTTGCAGGCAGACTCGTGGAAATGTCTGTATCACGTCAAATTTTTTAAAAAATTGATTTTTATCAATTCTCAGATTTTCCTAATTTTTTTGTAATGGTTATCGTTTTTTTTAAGGTTTCAGTTCGTTAAAAAAACAACTTTTTTTATTACTTTTGTTTTATAAAAATAAAGAATTGTTACATTCAAAATTTTAATGTTTTTAAAGAAATTTTAGGCCTTTTATTTTTGCGGTTGTAAGCATTTGCTTCAGTATCGCGACAAATAGACCAACAGTATTCGCCAAGCATATGCGTAATGTCTTTTCCTTTAAAGCGCTTTTCAATAGCCGCAATGTCCTGATGGAACCTTTCGCCATGCTCATCGCTACAAGCTCCTAAATCATCAGGGAAAAAATCTAAATGATTGTGAAGAAAATGGATCTTTAGCGACATTAATATGCCCATTTCGCCATATGCCGAAACCATTTCTGCTACAATATTTCTATAATTGGCAGCTCGTTTGTTGCCAAGAAACTGCTCAATAACGGCAACTGTACCTTTCCATGCACGTTGTTCGATAGCATTTAATTTTGATGAAAATTCAAAACTTCCAATTATTTTTTTTTATCTGCGGACCATTGAAAACACCTTAAATCAAAAAAATCATTAAAAAACATAAAGTTACTTAATGACTTCTTAAAAAAAATACCTGCATGAATCTTTGCGCCGCTCAATTTCGGAAAAATTTTGCGCAAAGTTGCAATGGCCTCGCCATCACGATCCAGTTTTTTAACAAAATTTGATACGAGACCGAGCTTAATGTGTAGTGGAGGCAAAATGATTACTTTATACGCCTACTTTGTAGCATGTTCGCGGCTTCCACTTAAATTCAGTGTAATGCTCATCTCTTTTTCGACCCTCCCATGTACACAAAAAGCACTGGTGGGTTGGAAATCCACGCTTAACACCCATGAGTAAACCGACCACTTTCAGATCGCAGCATATTTTCCAATTATGCTCTTTGTACTTTATCAGCTGTAATATTAATTCCATGCCTTCGTATGTTTCCTTGAGGTTTGTGGCATATGCGATCGGGACAGATGGATGTATGTTACAGATATGAAGCAGCACGACTTTAAGGCTGTTGACCGATGCATCGATGAAAAGTCGCCACTCCTCTGAAATATGAGGGTAACCAATTTTTGCAAACATCAAATCAATATCATAACAATAAGCTAGGTTTTTTTCCCGATCTTCGTGCAATTTAAAAAATTCGTCATATGGAATAGTGGTACCTCGATCACGAGCGGCTGTTATTTTAAAATCAGCCGCCACTATATTCCACTGCTTAAAGCGTGATGCAAAGAGTTCTGCTGTTCTCCTCGACAAATTTCCGTCTCGTATGAGGTCATTGAAGTCGGCTTGCGTTATTAAATGCGGCATTGCAGTCCCAATTTCACTGGGTGTTGCCACAAATTCCGACACTTGTGGACTCTCGCATCTCGCATTCGATGCAAGAAAAGTTGATAGCAGTGTTGGTACAACTGTTGAACTGTTGATTCTGCATCGCTTATTTCGGGAACATTATCAAAAATCTCCACTGAAGCCGCTACACGCTCTCCTGATGAGTATAGAACTGCTGGAATTACCGATTCTACATTAGCGTAGCGAATTTTGTTGCGGTGAATGTATTGGTACCCTTTTGTTTGAGCAAAAGTTACACAAAAGTAGCACAATTCATTGCAGTGCTCCGTGCGTGGTAGCCAAATTGTTGGTACAGCGTACTTTATTGTTGACCTTCCATCAGTAAACTTGCACAAATTTCTATAGCAATAGTCGCACACGACTTCCGGAGTATACCACAAGTAAGGAACATAAGCAGTCTTAAATATTTTCTGAAACGAATTCACCACTGTTTTAGTAATATTTTTCAAATTTTTACTTGGTGCGAATAAGCCACAAACGTAACAAAAGTTATTTCGCGTCGGACACTGCATTTTTTTCAGATGAAATATACACAAATACGTTTTCGCACAACAGAACTTAAAACAATTTTGCAATTCCCTATTTCATCTGTCAGACCAGTTGTAAGTGTTGTAAAAGTCAAAAACTGTTTAGTGTTAGAAGGTTACTATTGATTAACTACAACTATATCGAGTAGGATGGGTCAAAAAACATTTTTTTTTCGTAACGCTTAAGTAGTTTAAAAATTTGGAGTCCCTTCAAGTTATGCTAAGAAGAGTGAAAAAAATATTTTTTTTTTCAAAAATAATAAAAATTGGGGAAAATCTGAGAATTGATAAAAATTGTTTTTAAAAAATTTGACGTGATACAGTCATTTCCACGAGTCTGCCTGCAAAAAATCAGATCGATTGGATCACTGAAAAAGGGTTAAAAATCGGTCCAAAGGCTTTCACACAGGCCACTACGATCTTTATACTTCAAACTTAATAAAAAATTAATTCTGACGTGTACATGAAAATCGACGATACACGTGTATTTTTATTTTTTCCCCTCTTTCCGAATATGTGCATTTGGTTCATAGGACAGAAAAAAATCTATTTTTTGTAACACCGTGTAATCACCATCATAGTTGAAATAACAATAAAAACGTATCATTTAACTCGTAGTGCAGTTAGAACTTTATTTCTGCTCAAATTTTCGCAAATTTCATTAAATATTTTGTATTTTATCACTTCACTACCGATAAATGTCTGAATACCTGTATGAATACATGGTAGTAAGATTATTTGACAAAGCACTGAAAAACTCTTTTCGTATTTAAAGTCAAATCAAACATAAATCAAAATCACCTGATTACCAATTTAAATAACCAGTCAAAAATTGGGCCTTATTCATCTAACTTTTTGTATTTAGCTCTTTAACAACACACATTATCTTTTGAGTGTTGGACACTGCACTACAATGTTATAATTACAATTTGTCTCGAAGTTTAAAGTGGATTTTCTGTTATTTTTATTGAGGGATTAGTTTTGACGTAGAATACGTCTTACCTTACGGTATAGGGAGTCATGTCAGATTGTTATTGTTGTAATCTTTATTTCATTGATTATGAGGAAACGGCGAGATAACTTTTTTTAAAAATTTTTTTGTAGGTAAATGAAGATGTTATCTTTCGTTTGATATACATTTCATATGGGTTGATATCTTCCTAATATTTAAATTTCTCAAATGAAAATTATTTAAACACATACACTCAAACATATGTGTGGTGTTTGGTTGAGTGTTTGAGTTTGTAGCGTGAACACAAACTATGCTGCTTTTTCAGTGTGGACACAAACCTTCGGCTGTTGTTTTGATTGATGAAATATTGAAATTTCGTATATTTACTTATGTATTTAAGTGAAACAAAACGTTAAATGTGAATTTGAATTTAACATGGATATATAATTATAAAAAATATATGAAAAAATTAATTCATACATTTTTATGTTAACTGAAAGTGCTGCCAAGTAAGCAAAATAGCAATGCTGCTTGATGCTGTTTGACAGCAGCTGACAGTTGACGTTTAGTAAATTAAAATAAAAAGTAACTATCAAATAAATAAATTCATTTGCTTATGTTATTCATCATTTATTGTTATATATGTTTTCAGTCTTATCGGATGGCGTATTCTACGTTAAACTTAATGGCCGTGTCTCTGACACATCCTGCAGGGACAGTCCGTGCCCGAAGGCCTCGGACAACTGTCTGCTGTTTTTTTTTGTTTTGTTTTTGAAGTTTTGTTATCAGTTACGCTATAGATTTTTTGTTACTGTTGGTTATTATAAGATGTCGACGATATAATACCTTTCAATTGTATCAATACAAAGTATATTGGCATTTGCAATTACATACATACAATTTATGTTGGGAGTTGTGGGTCTTTTGAATTGGAATTGAAATTTTGTTAAATATTGGATTTAATTATGGCTTTGGGGTATAAAAAAAATGCAAAAATACAGTGATGCATTTTTTGTACTGGAACTTGTGGATTATTTTGAAGGAAAAACTAGAAATTTGAAAACTATACGTTCGATAGGCTATTCGATGTCAGGGTTCCCAGAAGAATAGAGTGGGAGACACGCAAAGAAAAATCTCGTTCCTCCCAAACGAAATCTCAGATAACTGAAGTTCGTTTGGGGATTGTAGTTGGGAGAAACGAACTTCTTTTACTTTAATGAATGTGAATTTGTATTAAATGTAATCAGTATGTAGGCTTAACAAAATGTTATGTTAACATAACATTTCACTACTAAGTTACATAAAATGTGATTCCATTATCGAAAAATATTGTATGTTACAAATTTAGTATGTACTTGGTACTTTTAACAGATATAAACTGAACCACTGTTTAATTTTTTTAGACTGTCCCTACCTTGGACGTTGTTTGAGCTACGCTCCTGCCTCGATACTGCATGAAATATGTATAGTACATATTAATTACACTTTAATATGATGTTTTACAATGCACATAACAATTGTCGCTTTATTATTACGTCCGTCCGTTTATACAGATACGCGTCCATATTCAGAGTTGTTAATACAAAAAAATAATACAATAAAATATTACAACTAAAAAGGAACCGACGGCCGCGCCAATAAAGCGGACATTCTGCGCGTAGTTCATAAATAAAAAATGAATATTTATTTAAACAAAAAAAAAAAAAAACGTTGAATCTCTATATTGTATAATGTCGAAACGTATTAAGGGAAATGGAATGTATCTGTTCAACAACAAAATGTGAATAAAAAAAACACAGCCGACCACTTGAAAATGACATTGGATTTACAATTGGAAATAGTGGTAGTCGAATATTAAACAGAACCTAATTGGACTGTAAAATATGACACTTGAACAAGATTAACACCAGAAATGCTTGGCATCATTTTAAAGCTTCTGCCCTTAGCAGACCCGAGTCAGAGTCATTCGTTTGCATTAAACAATTATTGAAATTTCCATAATAAATGTCCGATTTTTTTGCAATATTTTTTTTTTTACTTTTTGTTTGTGGAAAATAAAAACAAAATGATTGTTAAATAAATAAATGTGTAACACATTTTTGCTGAGAGCCATAAAAACTTAAGTCTATTTGTTAGCCTTAAACGGGTATCAATGAACCCTTTTTGTTTGCTTCACGATATTTCATATGACTTTTTTTTGTGTTTGTTTTTTTTTAATTCCGATTTATGTTCAGGTTGCAAAAATGAAAACGAAGAGTTGGTTTTATTTCGAACTCATTAGCGCTTACTTTGAAGTTGTTTTCTTTTCAACATCAGCGGCAAAAAGCAACTGTGTAGAAAGAAACGTTAATATATTTTGTTTAAAATGTTTAATATTTCGTTTCCATAAGATGGGTTTTGAAAAAAACATTATGAAACCGTGAATCCTAACAAATTCAATTTTGCAAAAACTTTGATTTTAAGAACAACCACGTTTCGAATCGGGTTTAAACCTGTGGTCTAGTATAAAAAGTACATCAACTTCATGATTGTGAGAAGTAATTTCAAAGCACTTCATGGGATGTCAAAAAAACGCAAACTATTTGAGATATATATTAGGGCGGGTCAAATTGTATGGAACGATTTTTTTTTGATGAAGCGTATAGCAAAAACGTAATCTATAGGTGATTCTGAGAAATTTTGCTCAAGAGACTATAGCTCTAAGTCGGATTTGCAGCCCCCCAAATTTTCAAAATAGATATTAGTGTTAATAATGTTTTTTTGTTGAAACCTTGAAAATTTTGATTTTTTCAGATCGATTTTCCTACAAAAAGGAGTTCGAAAACAAAAAAATTTATTGTAATAAAAGTTGTTGGAAATTATCTGAACTTTCATAATCTGCCAAAAAAAAAATCAGAATTTATTAGTTAAAAGATCATTTTAGGTTATTTTTCGACAAAAAAATCCTAATATCTCTACTAAAAATAAAATATTATTATCAATACAGATTCTGAAAGGTGATAAAAATACCTTTCAAACAAGCCCACATTGAGAAATCTACTATAATTCTATCCGAGTTTATGACGAATTTAATTAAATTATTCTATTTATATATGGAAAAATATCTATTTTGAAATTTTGGGGGGCTCCAAATCCGACTAAGAGCTATGGTCTCTTGAGCAAAATTTCTCAAAATCACCTATAGATTACGTTTTTGCTATACGCTTCATCAAAAAAAATTAACCCGCCCTAATATATACACTTCCATATGTCCTTTATTCAATTAATCAGAATATAAAAATATAAAACAATATTGCAATACAAAGTTTATATTAAAGGTTCAGGAAGAACATAGGGCGTCAATGAATTCTCTCTATAGATATCTGTCTCTGGCATGTGATTTAATTTGGTTCCATGATCGTCGAGTTTATTTGTATTCATTTTCCAGGCACTATTTCCATGTATTTGGTGGTATTCCTAGTCTACGATACCCTTAAGGGTTCCATTCAAGTGCCGCTCTAGCAACATCTGATGTTGGGCGCCTAAGTATATATCCAATCCAAGTCTATTTTCTTTTACGTATATCCTATTTTACATATCAACAAAAAATTTCATCCAAATTACTCTACCTTCAGTGCACTGCAAACCTATTTCCAAATTTTCAAAACATCGATTTAAATTATAAAATTTCAATTCAAAATTACTTGGGAAATCCAAATTATGAAAATCAAAAAAAAAAATCAAATTCAAGTCATAAATTTCTTAGGTTCATTGCGACTATAAATTTACTACGAATTTTTATTTCCTATGTAGTTATGAACTGAATTTTTATAATTTAAATCCATGTTTTGACAATTCAGTCGAAACATTAAAAAACTATGTTTGTCGCAAACATATTTCTTTTGTAACGTATGCTTAATGTTGCCTGCAAAAGTTGATCGTGTTCATTAGCACTTTTGTCTAGTTCATTTGCAAACATACAAATTAGGAGTGGGAAAAGGCAAACTTTGAAATATTCCACTGAAATAAAAACATTTGTAGTATTCGGTAAAAAAAAACATTTTCTTTGCTACGTGTGCAAACAGTTGCCTGCAAAAGTTGAAATGTTTCCCCCAAACAAAAATAATTTTAGTATTTTTCAAATTTTCTAAAATAACATGAAAATGCAACAAGACCACATCTCGAATCTATTGAAATCATAAAAATCTAAGTAAATTTAGATTGTAAATAAAAGAAGAAGCATAAAAAATGTATTTGAAATTTTTATGGATCTCGGCCCACCACATTTTCGTCTTGCCCCGTAGCAAACGTACAACCTGGCAAAGAAAAAAATCGTTTTGAAATCGTTTGCTGCCAACACATTTTCGTTGTTATGTGTACTCACCATTTACGGAAAAGTTGAAATGTTCCCCCCAAATAAAAATACATTTAGTATTCGTTAAATGCTCTTCAATAACATAGTAATCCAACAAGAAATCTTCAATCGGGTAAAATCATAAAAACCGTTGTAAATTTAAAGTCCCAATGAACAAAACCTCCGAGACCATAGTAGAAACTTAGAAAATTTATTTGAAGATTTAATTGATCGTGTTCATCAACACTTTGATCTAGTCCATTTGCAAACATACAAATTAGGAATAGGAACTGTTTACCCCCATTACCTGCAAACGTTGAAATGTTCCGCTGAAATAAAAAGATTTGTCGTAATAGGTAAATGCTCTACAATAACATGACAATTCAACAAGACCACCTCTTGAATCTGGTAAAGTTACAAAACAATCGAAGTAAATTTAAAAATGCAAGGACCAAAAACTTCTCGACCTCAGTGGAAGCTTAAAAAATATATTTCAAATTTGATTGATATTGTCCACCCACATTTTTGTCTAGCCTATTTGCAAACCTACAAGCTAGCAAAGGAAAAAAGGCGTGTCGATAACGTTTGCTGCAAAACCAGTTTCTTTGCTACGTGTACTCACCGTTACCAGCAATAGTTGAAATGTTCCCCCCAAATTACAACGCATATAGTATTCGTCAAATACTTTACAATGACATGAAAATGGAACAAGACCACCTCTCGGATCTGGTACAATCATAAAAATCGAAATAAATTTAAAGTCGCAACGAACAGAACTCCCCAGACCTTAGAAGAAACATAAAAAATGTATTTGACAATTTTATGGATCTCGTCCAACCACATTTTCGTCTTGCCCCTTTGTAAACATACAAGCTAACAAAGGAAAAAGGCGTGTCGATAACGTTTGCTGCAAAATAAGTTTCTTTGCTACGTGTACTCACCGTTACTTGCAAAAGTAGAAATGTTTCCCCCAAATAAAAATTAGTTTAGTATTCTTCAAATACTCTACAATAACATGTAAATGTAACAAGACCACCTTACGAATCTCTTGAAATCATAAAAATCTAAGTAAATTTAAGCAAACACGTTTGTTTCTACACCAAACATTTGTTTGCCTCTTCAGCAAACTTGTGCTTGCTACTTCAGCAAACGTATGTTTGGTACTTCAGCAAGCAGATGTGTGCTACTTAAGCAAACATGTGTTTGCTATGTCAGAAAAACTGTTTGAGCCAATCTGTGTTTCTTATATTAGCCGTCGTTGGTGCAATATACTAGAACATGGATTCGATACCTGCTGTGACCATCTTACATTTATTTCGACGGCTGTCACCGCACTTAGTGATGGCGGCACTATAGAGTACTTTGCCTTGGAAAAGCTTTTCAAATTACTGCTCCGAACCGGTGTAAAAGTGTTGGTCCCGATTACGATTTTCTCAGACAAAGGGCTTCACGTTGTTGCCCTTTACAGTTTCTTTAATCACAATAGTTTCTCACTTTGGTAGCACTCATCCATATATACGAAAAACATACACCAAAACCAAAGCAATAGCACAAACCATTTAAGCGTCCATTCAGGAATATTTATGAATCACTGACTGAGAGAATAGTGCAAAAATAAAGATACACACTTACAAGATAGACTCTCTCGTTGTCCCTTTTATTCTCTTGCTCCCAAGAGAGCATAAACAGTGCAACAAATACAGGGGTATTTGTATTACAAACACAGATCTATTTGGGTCGCAACCACATATGTTATAACATATTAATCATTGTGTCTTAAACATGTAATATTCAATAGCAAACACAATGTGTTTGCACACAAGTATATTATATTTGCGATGAGCTCCAAACACACGTTATAGTTGCATCCAAACAATAAAAACATAGATTTTTTTAGCGTGCACGCTGAAAAATATCGACTTCTCTAGCATATTCTCCCACACATATTATGCAGGAACTATGTATATGTTTGGAACACACTTCAAACATTCATACGTTTGCAACTCCCAAACTCACTTGTATTTAAATGTAAACAGTATCATGCTTACTGGCAAACATGTATGATTTCGCGTGGAAACATATGCGTGTTCCCCCAAACCTCCATATACTTACGTGGAAACATATGCGTGTTTCCAAACATAATAATATTTAGTAACGAATTATTCTTTGATTCAATATATATGTTTGATTTATTATTCTTTTGCTTCTCCTTTCCTTACTGTCTCTCACGTTTTTGTTTTCAGAAGGTTTCAGCTATGCGTTGGTTATCACTATACGTTGGTACATAAACAATATATTTAAATACAAATCTAAATTATGCAAGCCAAGCGTAGATTAATTACTTGTATTTTTTATTATATCCGCCGTTCCGATTTTCTCAGTAAATTCTCAGACAGACAAAGGGCGTCACCTTGTTGCCCTATCGAGTTTCTTTCCTCAAAATTGTTTCTCACTTACATATATAAATATACGAAACGTATACACAAAAACCAAAGCAGCATCACAAACCATTTAACCGTAGCCGAGCCGTAGTTTATTATTTCTTCATTGATCAAACGCTTTTGATATCCTCTGTTCGATGAACAATTGACGACTGAAATCATGAAATTAAAACTCAATATATCAGCCAATATAAGAAACACTGACTTCATCTACAATTTACACGCACATTCGGGAATAGTTATGAATCACTGACTGAGAGAATAATACCAAAATACCGATAAACACTTACAAGATGGACACTCTCATTGTCCCTTTTATTTTCTTGCCTCCAAGAGAGCATAAACATTGCAACAACCACAGCGGTATTTGTATTACAAACACAGATCTATTTGGGTCGCAAACACATTTGTTATAACATATTAATCATTGTGTCTCAAACATGTAATATTGAATAGCAAACACAATGTGTTTGCCCACAAGTATATTATATTTGCGACGAGCTCCAAACACATTTTATATTTGCAAAAAATGGACAGATTTTTCAGCGTGTCGAAAACAGTGGATCTTCTTCAAGCTCTTCAAGAATACATAGACTGAAAAGGTGCCGTTCCATGATGAAATGTCCAAGAATACTTAGCAAAAATGTCGAGACGGTTTAGTTTGTCATAAAATTCTTGATGGAAAAAGTACCTCAAAATTAATCCCCTTAATAAAGGATAGACTTTCATACAAAATTAAGCTTCTTCAACGTAACTTTTATAATACCTCTTTGTTTTAAGCTTTAGATTTTTATCAAAAATGCAAAACAACGTATACAATAAAAAAAAACAAAACGTGTGGGTCTAGGGGAATTGAACCTGGACCACTCGGTAGCTTTGGTTTTGTACAAATATGTACAAATACCATTACATGTTTGTCCTAAACATGAATATTTGTTTGCCGCAAAAAAAAATTCCTTAAACGAAATTTAAATACATAAATAAATTGGTTCCCCAATGCATCCCATAAAGATGGTAAGGAGAGCTTCTCACAATTTCACAAGTTTGATTGTAAAAAATTGCATTTGTGCGGAACGAAATTTTTGTTTGCTATGCCAAACTCTGACCTACTTAGCAAATTACAACTACGCACTTGAAGAAGTTTCTCCAAACCCATTCGGAACTGGTGTGAAAGTGTAGAACTTAATTAGTGAGTCCAACAAGTATAAAGCGCACTAACTGTTAGAAGATCTCCCCAATTTTTTCGTGCGATGTTATGGGAAAACAATTTTTTATTCGATTGAAAGTTATCATGGTAGTGATAAATTTCCACATTCCTGCAACACATTAGTAATGTTGCAATAATGTGTTTTAATCAAATTTGTATTCAGTTCTAATATTATAACCCGGTTTTCTCATCATTAAAGAATTTCAAATCTTATCTTGTTTATATTTTTTTGCAAAATCTGTAAAATACGCTTCTGTCTTCTTCTTCTTATTTGCGGTCATCTAATTTTGTTCGATTATATAAAAAAAAAAAAAATATTTTGCAGAAACCCCAGAAACACATGTATAGTCCGATACTTCTTCCAGGAGGGGTGGGGGACGGGAGACTAGACGACTATTCCGCGACGTGATACGACGTATTAATGACACAGAAGCGTGAACACACAACACACTGAACAAAATTGTATGAGACTTAAAATTACATATTCAACGTAATTACGCGTAAATGTTAAGGTAAATAATTACATTTAATTATAAGCCACGATTGACTGACTCCGGCTTCTAACCAAATGCCGGTGGACGACAGAATGGGGGAAAAAAATTGAAAATATATAAATTAAATTCGAACACAACAATAGGGCGACGACGACGACGACATTGTCGACGGACGAGAATATGTGTGTGGTATTAATGGTGCGCGTCAGAGGCGACTTAAAAACACTCTACAAAGAGTTGAAGAAAAAAATGATTTTGCTGTTCAATCTACACAGCACAAAATGTTGTTGGTAATATTTACGAAATTTACTTCAGTAAAAATTCTTCATTACTCCCAAAACAATTTTGTGAATTTCATAGATATGATCTGAAAAACTTGTATAAAAGTTTACGAATTTACGAAACGTAATTATAAAAAAGTTTTACTAATTATTTAATTTTTATTAATTCCATGGAAAAGTTTAATGTTCGGTGTCTTGTGTTTGGGTGCCTGCTTTACTTTACGAACAATTGTATACTAAATAATTCTCAATTCATTTAGGGATGTCGTTACATATCTGTATATATATAAAATTCTCGTGTCACAATGTTAGTTACCTTACTCCTCCGAAACGGCTTGACCGATATGTATGAAACATCTATTTTTCATACCCCTTAATGATAAGGGTAACCCAGGCTGTGCCTCGCCACCTTTTCAAAAATCGCTCTGACGGCTTTCCTAATATACCGATTGTTATGATGGTACTGTCACAATGCGGTACTGATGACCTGCTGACAATCCTTGGCTATATTTGGAAATGTTTGAATAAAGGGGCCTATACAACTTGAAATTTAAAATGGTTGTATCTCATGAACTATCAGAGGTATGAAGATGAGATTTGGTATATATGTTGTTGATACATTATGAATTACAGCCAGAGTGGTAGTGGGATCGCCCTGAAAATTTCATAGTATGTTACAGTTGGCCTACATATACGAACAGGCAATTTGGAAACAAGTTTGCAAAAAGGGCCGAGGTGCTGCCCACACGCGTCAATATTTGACTATTACATATACTATATCAAACAATTGTCCATAAACCAGGCACTTGACAACATATTTCAATGTATCTGAAAAAATATATGGCCGATTCGATTAAAATAATTTTTTTAAGTCCAATGCTTCTAACTTTAAAAAAAAAATTTGAATCATATCGGCCATATATCTTTTGAGATACAGTGAAATATGTTCACAACTGCCAGGTGTACGGACAATTGTTTGATACAGTGTAGGAATGTGAGGTTCGGTACATATACAACTGATATGATGCAAATTACTTTTTGGGGAAAACCAATAAAAATACGGCTATTAAAAAGGTCAGACTATGACGCTAAGAAAGTGACCACAGGTACGAATGAATATGAATATCATTGAGGTCAGTTTCGAGAGCATCCTAAATATCGTAATCTCAATAATGCATTTTTTAAAAAAAAATCAGAATAATCTTACAGAGGCTACTATAATCACTGGAAATTATAAACGAACTGATGTACTGATTCCACGCATTCCCATGATACCTACAGACATGCCCATCGATTTCAAAAGATTCCAGTTTCCGATTCTGTTGCCATTTCCGATGACAATTAATAAAGCGCAAGGGCAGTCGCTTAAATTTGACAAATCCGTGTTTTCCCACGGACAATATATGTTGCATGTTCACGTGTATGTAAACATTCCGACTAATATACATTTGCACCAGATGACAAAACCAGACATATTGTACATCATAGAGCACTTGAATAAATATAAGAAAAACAAGTAAAAGTGTTAAATTCGGCTGTGCCGAATCTTTGATACCCTCCACCTTAGTGTTAAACAGCAAAATATTAAATTTTAATAAAAAGGACCTTTTTTAAGAAAATGTACTTTTAAAAAAAAAAAATAAGTTACTTGTTCACAAATGCAATTACTTGTTCACAAATGCAGGATGCTCACAAATGCTCACAATGCTCACAAATGCATTGCTCACAATGCTCACATTGAAAATGTACTTAAGAAAATGTACTTTGAAATGTTCTTAATGTACTTAATGTACTTTGAAATGTACTTTCAAATGTACTTAAGAAATGTACTTAAGAAATGTACAATTCTTAAGTACTTAAGAAGAAATGTACTTAAGAAGAAATGTACTTAAGAAATGTACTTAAAAAGAAATGTACTTAAGAAATGTACTTAAGAAAGAAATGTACTTAAGAAATGTACTTAAGAAATGTACTTAATGAAATGTACTTAAGAAATGTACTTAATGTACTTAATGTACTTTGAAATGTACTTTGAAATGTACTTAAGAAATGTACTTTTTTTTAAGAAAATTTACTTTTTTTAAACAATAAAAATAAGTTACTTGTTCACAAGTAAAATAAAAAAGCATTTTTTGAAGAACTGTTAAAAAAAAACGAAGCTGCAAAGCATTTTTTAAAAATAAAAAAGCATTTTTTGAAGAACTATTCAAAAAAAAACTAGCTGAGAAGAGGGTTGAACCAACAACCCTCAGATTCCAACGCGCAACCCTTTACCCATCAGGCCACAGCGACCTTAGACGGATCGTGACAAAACTCATATAAATGCATGAACACTTGAAATACATCTAAACATTCTAAAGTACTTACCTATTATGAACAACAACAAAGATTTTCAACATGGAAATTCACCACACGGCAAAAGGAGTAGTTTAGTATAAAACTACAAAAATTAATGTGAAAATTTTATGAGTTTTTTTACGTTTCCAATCATAAAATTTTTTCCAATGGACCAATTTCGGTGATTTTCAATACCAAACTGCTCAGGAATACGTGGAACATTCTGGCCAAAAACCAAACCGCGTTATCGCCGATTGAAGTCGTGAGAATGTTTTTAACAGACGGACATGGCTATATCGACTCCGGTTGTTATAAGGGTCAAGAATATATTTACTTTATGGGGTCGCAAAGCCTTATTTCTATATGTTACAATCAGAGTGACAAACTGATATATACCCTCTATCACTTACAGTGGAGGATATAAAAACGAAATTGTGATTCATTAAAATTACAATTCAGGGGTAGCGAAACTCAACGGGTACAGCTTTTATAGTATAATGAGAAGCTTTTTAGACAAATCAGCATACGATCGAAATCTAAACAAATACTTCTAACAAATAGTTATTTTACATTCTACAGGTTTATTTGCCCATTGTCAACTAAACGTGGCATTATCCCGTGTCGGAACGCCAGCAGAATATTCATTTACTGCAAACATAAATAAATAAAAAATAAATGGTTTCCCATTACATCCCATGAAGGGACCGGGGAGAACTTCTCACAATCACTGAGCTGTGCGCTTTCCAGTTTTCACTCACTGATTGGGACCTACAGTTTTACACCGATTCCGAACGGTATTTTGAGAAGCTTTTTCATGGCTAACATAATGGAACAAAATAATTTTGTTCACCCTTGGGCATTACAAAAACTTTGAAGGCAAAACGAATTTTGCCGGGTCCAACTATACTTATATATGTAAAGATATATAGAGAGATATTGATTACAGGCTCTCCTCCTAGAAACTTCCCATTAAACAAGAAATTTCCCTCCATATGGTAGTCTAGACACAAACCAAAGCAAAAGTACCCAATATAGTTGATAATACTGGGATATAATAAAGTTGATAAAAAAAAGTTGTTTAATTTTTTTTTATTTAGCCCATAACTTCGTTCCAAAAAACATCGAAAAATATCTACGCATTTCTGTTTTACGCACACTTTTGTGATGATGTGTTTCCCGATATAAAATGTGTGAATTCATTTGTGGCCATGGCATCATTGAATACTTTTGTTCGGCAGGGCGAAGTCTGCCGGGTCAGCTAGTAGTATAATGGGTTTCTTAATAGCATCATCATTCATCATTGCTTATAGTTTACCAAGGGTCATAAGATACATTGTAGTTTTACACGCTGAAAAATTGGTTTATTTTTATTATTTGGATGCAGATATAACGAATTTGTAGCTTGTTGCAAATATAGTATACTTGTGTCCAAACATATTGTGATTGCTATTCAATATAACATGTTTGGGAGGCACAATGATTAATAGGTTGTAATGGATATAATTGTGACCCAAATGTGGATTTTTTTGTTGAAAATTGCTGATAACACTGCTGTCTGTCACAATAAATAAACAAAAAGCAGCAGATCTTCAATTAACGGAAATAATACTTTTAAACATGTACATGGTTCCTGCAATATGTTGCTGGGCCGTTATTTTCCAGCGTGTATGGTAGATGAAGAATTAAATAAGTATTCACGCTGAAAAACAAACGGACCTTGCAACATTATGCAGGAATCATGTATACATTTGGAATATACATATACTTACATATGTACGTGCAAGCATTGTTTTCATGAATTGAAGATCTGCTGCTTTTTCGATTCTTTGTTGTCTGTCACGTTTGTGTTTCAGCAGTTTCCTGCAAAGAAAGACCTATTTGGGTCACAACAACATATACAGGTGGCACAAAGTTAATCATCCAATTTTGTTTCTGAATAACTTTTTCACTAAATAATTTGGAGTGTTGGAAATCTTTATTTACATACATACATACATACATGGTTTCCCATTACATCCCATGAAGGAATCGGGGAGAGCTTCTCACAACCAGTGAGCTGTGCGCTTTCTAGTTTTAAACTCACTGATTGGCACCTACAGTTTTGCACCGGTTCCGAACGGTATTTTTGAGAAGCATTTTCATGGCTAAATACTCGATAGTGTCGCAGTCACTATGCGAGATGACCGCCGTCGAAAGAAATTTTAAGGTGGTCAGAGCAGGGATCGAACCCAGGATCTCAAGTATAAGAGGCGCGCACACTACCCATTGCACCACCGACAGCCACAATCTTTATTTGGACCTTTACAATTTTTTCCGTTAAGTGGAAAGGATGAAGTGGCTGCTGCCAGTTCTGACACACGCTGAAAAATAACGGCCCCAGAAACATATTGCAGGAACCATGTATATGTTTGCGAGCATTGTTTTCAGGAATATAAGATCTGCCGTTTTTGTTTCTTTATTGTATGTCGCGATTCTGTTTTCAGCAGTTTTTAATAAACAAATCCCCATTTGGGTCCTAAATACATTGTGTCCCAAACAACCGCTGATTATAATATTTTCCGATAGGGTGATTAATACTGAATAGTAAACACAATGTGTTTGGACACAAGTATACTGTATTTGCGACAAGCTGCAAACATGTTATATTGGCAACCCAACAACAACAAAAATACAGGAGTTTAAGCGTATAAGGGGAACACCCTACCTTACGTACTTTTTCCAATACTTTAACTGTGAAACCACAATGTGTTTGGACACAAGTATACTGTATTTGCGACAAGCTGCAAACATGTTATATTTGCAACCTAACAACAACAAAAATACAGGAGTTTGAGCGTATAAGGGGAACACCCTACCTTGCGTACTTTTTCCTATACTTTAACCGATTTTGTAAAAAAAACTTAAATTCAATGGCAGTTCATATGCAATTTAAAAAAAATATCAAACAATATTTTTTTTATTTATAATTAATTAAACTTATATAATAATTATTTTAAAATATTTTCAAATTATTTTTTAAATAAATCTGAAATTTTTGTTTTTCTTTTGGAACGAAGTTCCTCATCGCACGTTGCGGGATGGGGGCTAAATGAAAAAAAAAATTAAACATCTTTTGTTTTAACACTATTATGCTACATCCCACTATTATCAACTACACTGTCCACTTTGGTTTGTATCTACACTAACTAGATGTCTCACATATGTAGGGAAATTTCTTGTATAATGGGAAGTTATCTAGGCGGAGCCTGTAGCCAATATTTAGTATATATTGTAGGTTTGAACCCAATAAAAAGTATATTTAGAAAATCCAAAGTGAAAGAAGTTTAAAAAAGGAACACTTTCGTAAATAAGTGCCTTTTCTTAAAAACTGTACATTTTCTCAAAAAAAAAACAATTTGTATTCTTAAACAAAGTACCTTTTATTAAAAAATTACCTTATCTTAAAGAAGTACCTTTGCGTAAAAAAGTAAATTTTCTTACAAAAAGAACACTATCTTGGAAAAAATATTTTTTTAAATACCTTTCTTAAAAATCTACCTTTTTTAAAAGACTACTTTTTTTTGAAACAAAATAACTTTTCTTGAGATAAGTACCTACTCTTAAAAATTTACCTATTCGTGAATAAAAGACCAATTCTAAAAAAATTCCCATTTTTTTAAAAAAAAATTTCTTCAAAAAATAGCTTCTTTTAAAAAAACCCTTTTCTTACAAAAATTCCTTTTCTTAAAAGTGCCTTTTCTTAAAAATAAAATAATACGGTTTCTTTTCTTAAGATATGTAGCCTTTCTGAAAATAAGTACATTTTCTTAAAAAAATAACCTTTTCCTAAAAAGTGTACCACTTTTTTAAAAAGTACCTGTTCTTAAAAAAAGTACTTCTTTGTAAAAAAAAAAAAAATTATACACGTATGGCTTTTACTTACAGAAAATACTTCTTCTTAAAAATAGTACCTTTTCTTAAAATAACAGTAGCTTTTAATGAAAGAAGTGCCTCTCTTTAAAAAATAACTTTTCCGGGAAAATACATATTCTTCATATATGTACATATACATATTCTTACAAAAATTACCTAAAAATATACTTTTTTTAAAAGACATTCTATAAAAAAAATTTTCTTAAAAAAATACATTTACAAAAATACATTTACATTTTACAAAAAGTATCTTTTCTTAAAGATGTGTTGGAACTAACTAGAGGGAGTGGAGTACATAATACAAACGGGTGTCGCCTGACACCTCATGTGATCTTTATCTATTTTTTTTTTTTTTTTGGTTAGAAATTCAGTTGTCTGCAATTTCGTTTGTGCGAAACGAAATTTTTCTTTGTGTCGAGGATTAAAATTGAAAAATATATTTCATAAATATTTCTATTAACGCTTTCCCAATTTTCTTTTGACTCGATCCGAGTTATTTGTATAAAGTTGTAATTCCTTTCAAGCTTAAGCCTGCAGTCGAAATCTCGTGTTTAGAAATTTGGTTTAACCAAACATCTGCTCTTCAGTACGATAATCAGTTGTAAACAAATGAGAGAATTATGCTGTAGTGTCAGTTTTTTTTAGGTTACTGGAAAATTTTTACGAAATTTGAAAAAAATCAATTGGTATTTAAAAATTCTATTTTAAATTTGAAATACATTAATTGTAATTTGAAAATTCTATTTGAAATTTGAACTACATCATCAATACAACAATTTCAAGTGACGAATTTTAAATTTCAATTCATGTCTTTCAAAATTCAGTTGATGTTTTTTAAATTTCAATTGGTGTATTTCAAATAGAATTTTTAAATTTCAATTGATGAATTTCAAATTTCAAATATAATTTTCTAAATTTCAATTGATATTTTTCAAAATTAAACTGATATTTTTCAAATTTCAGTTGGAGATGGTGCAGTTTGAAGCAATAACAATCTGAATTATGGTGGATTTTCAAAAGGATGTTTGCGAATTAACAAAGAACAGTTGAGTAGTTCATAAAATTTAACTAAGTAGCGTAGGGTACTTGTAAAGTTCAAGAAATCTTGAAAAACATTTAACATCCAACTGTTTAAAGTACAAATGAAACTAAACGTTTGCAGTTATTAACTTGATGATATTCCGATGACCCACGAGGCGTGTATTGTGGTTTTCTATTCTTCAGAATTCGTTCAAGTTTTGCAGGTGTCATGCGTTCATTCACTCATTCATTGATTCATATTTTAGTACTTACGAATATTCTCCGCAATTCATTATCTCTATATGGCGATGACATTTCTATTGAAAAATGTTTGTTCGTTTTTTGTATTTTTTTTTTTTTTGCTTTGAATTGTTTGGCTGATGAGCAAACAGTGGCTGGCAGTTTTAGTTGTTTATACTATACAAATTAATTTATTTCAATTTATGCAAAATAATAAATTATACGGTATAAATTATTTGATTTTTTATGGGAAAAATAAAACAACAATTGAACAATTGGAAAAAGTTCATTTGATTCGTCTTTCGTTCAGTGGCAGGGACAAAATTTGACTACCTTCCCCAAAAGGTTTTGTCGAGTTTTTGGAATAAAACGAAATTCAAACAAAAAATGTGACGTCTTAAGAGGGATTGGAGGATTATAACTAAAATGGAAATTTATACAAAAAATGCGTCAGTCATGTGACCTTGCTATAAAAATCGCCTATATACATACATATGTATTAAACAAAAATTGCATTTAGTCGCTTGTTCTTCCATCTTCATTACAATGAGAGGCTTTGTTTAAACAAAAAACTGAATATGTACTCGCATTTAACACGTCCAAAAGTACGAGACAACATCATCGATTCTGTGTTGGCCTACAGATGCAAAAATCAGATGTAACGTATCGTCTAGATACACGTTCCATACGTGACCAACGACCACACAACTGTACATGGTGTCGTGTTGTCCGCATTGTGATCTTACAACAGGCACATAAAGGTGGAGCAACCAACCATACAGAGATACTCATGTATGTAGATCACAGTTGGGATTGCAAATATGTGATTACAATATTGCAACGTGTTGCCAGATATAATCAGGTGAACTGTATTGGAAATGATCAGAATGGAAAAAAGAAATGATTAATGTTTGGAATCTCTACATGAAATGAAATAGGAACAAAACAACTGTTTTGTGTTTCTTGGAATGAATCACAAAGAGGCCAGGATATTTACGTGCAAATGTCATCACAATATTAATCAAAAGAATTTTATAAAGCCCGAGATTTAGCGGAAACAGATGTTCTGCAAGTCTAAAAAAAGATATAAAAATGGAAACAAATTTTCTGCAAGTGTTAAAAAAGTCATAAGAATGAATTAATTTTAGAAAATTTTAAATTATTGGAACAAAGTTCCTTATCGCACGTGGCGGGATGGGGGCTAAATTAAAGAACTTTTTTTAAACAACTTTATTACAACCCAGTATTATCAACTATATTGGGTACCTTTGCTTTGGTTTTCTAGGTGGAGCCTGTAACCAATATTTAGTATACACATATGTATTTTAGTTTTGAACCCAATAAAAAGTAAATTTAGAAAAGCCATTGTGAAAGAAGTTTAAAAAAGAAAATGTTCTAAATAAACGCGTTTTCTTAAAAAAAGTAAATTTTCTCGAAAAAATACAAAGTAGTTTTTCTTAAAAAAATACCTTATCTTAAAGAAGTACCTTTGCTTAAAAAAAGTAAATTTTCTTACAACAAGTACCTTTTCTTAAAAAAAGTTTTTTTTTAAATTGTAAGTACTTTTTCTTAAAAAAAGTAAATTTTCTTACAACAAGTACCTTTTCTTAAAAAAAGTTTTTTTTTTTAAATAGTAAGTACTTTTTCTTAAAAAAAGTTTTTTAAAAAAGTACCTTTTCTTAAAAAAAGTACATTTACTTACAACAAATTGCATTTTCTTAAAAAAACTACCTTTTCTTTAAAGAGTACCTTTTTTGTGAAACAAAATAAATTTTCTTCCGATAAGTACCTACTCTTAAAAGTTTACCTATTCTGGAAAAAATGGACCAATTCTAAAAAAAATCACATTTCTTAAAAAAAAAACATTTCTTCATAAAAATACCTTCAGTGAAAAAATACCTTTTCTTATAAAATTCCTTTTCTTAAAAGTACCTTTTCTTACAAATAAAATAATACCTTTACTTTATTTGAGAAAAGTAGCCTTTCTTAAAGAAATAACCTTTTCCTAAATGGAGTACCACTTCATTAAAAAGTACCTGTTTTTAAAAAATGAATTTCTTTGTGAAAACAATTAATACCCTTATGGCTTTTTCTTACAAAAAGTACTTCATCTTAAAAATAGTACATTTTCTTAAAACAACACTAGATGTTAATAAAAGACGTACCTCTCTTTAAAAAATTACCTTCTCGGGAAAATAGCATACATAGATACTTGTATTCTTAAAAAAAAATTTTATGTGTTAACATCTTAGGTACAGGTAGGGCAATCTATCAAAGTGAACACATGCAAACAACACACAGAGTTATCATCACATACGTGGTTGTTTTACAACAATGGTATCTGCCTCAAAATATGTATGATGATTTTGATGTAGCGGCAGCGAACAACCAAGCAGGTCGTCGTCGCCAAAGAGTATTGAATAGTATAGAGAACACATTGAACAAATTGTATGACTCATAAGCACTAGCGACATCTGGCGAATGATTCAAAACGTATTACCCTCTTTTTGTCATAACTTGGTCCATTCATAATTTTGATATGAAACATTGATGCCTTTCAAAACAGTTATGCTTTTTCTATTGTTTTATGTAATAACATTGTCGAAATGGTAAATTTATATTGAAATATTTTATAAAGAGAATGCTCTTTTGCTCAGACTCTCTACATGAAAGCGGAAAGAGAGTGCAATAAGTCCTTTATACTATTCAATATTTTTTGTTGTCGCTCTGTTTATGACAAAACAAAAATAATTATTACAGTGGGCTAAATATTGCTTTATTTATTTTAACAAAATTACATCTAATGTTACAGCAGATGTAAAAAAAAGAAAGTGCAATAGCAAAAGAGCCTTCAGCACAAAAACTATTCTTTATTTCTCCAATGTAACATCTACTAATGTGTCCATATGAATCGAACAGGTACCGTGTAACAAAATGGTGTTAAAATATCGCCCATCAGTTCGAAAACTCATTGATTTTTTTGAATCTGTACTGTCGGCATTGATTGTCAATTGTTCCTTTTTGATTTTCAATTATTAACTTCTGAATTTCAATTGTTTTATGTTAATTATATTTTATATAAATTTCAATTGAAGTCTTTCGTAACTCAATGGACGACAATTTAATATATATTACTGGCTGTTAAATTTAGAAGTAATATGTTTCAAATTTCAATTGACACATTTTGATTTTAAATTGATAGATTTTAATTTAAGATTTTGCATTCAAGTTAATAAATTCACAATCTCCATGAATGTCGTTCAAATTTTAAATTGATTTATTTTGAATTCCAATAAGTGTTTTACGAATTTCAATTGAGGACGATTTAAGTTATATTATAGTCTTTAAAATTTGTAAGTTATGTATTTTGAATGGCAGTTTATATCTCGTGAAATGAAATTCTTTCATTTTCAATTACAATTTATGATTTTTGCACTGATGAATTAACACACTAAAATTAAGAATTACCTTAAAATTTCAATTGAATATAAAATTGCAGTTTCAATTATTTTAAATTTTCACTATATTTGTTGTGAATTTCAATTACTGGCTTTTGTATTTTAATTGGTCTCTCTTGAATTTCTATTGCTGTCTTTTAAAACTCAATGTATTTTTTAAATTCGAACTCCAATTATATATTGTTTGAATACTTATTGATTTATTTTGAATATTACTACATGTCTTTTAATTCGATTGTTTTAAATTTCAACTACAATATTTAAATTTAATTTAATAATTGAATTTGATTGATATCTTTCGATCTCAATAGCTGTTAAAATTTTGAAATTTAATGAAAAATTTAATTCGTTTAAATTTTATTTAATATTTTTAGAATTCAAATGTTAGAAGGTTTTAAAACTTCTATGATTGATTCGATTCGCAAGATAATATTTTCCAATTTTTCATTATTCTGATAATTATTCCAGAAAAGTAGACTATTTACAAATACGTCACATATCATATACGTCAATGAAATTTATCCACTCTGCACTTAAATTGCCAGGTGTGTACATTAATCAACTTGAAACCAAAAAACCCTATCGTTCAATATTTCTAGCACTAAAATTGCAACGGCTTGGTGATCAAAACTGCACAAAGACATTGTATTTAATAAAATTATTCAACCCCTTATGAGTTGTTATACTTGTCACGAAAGAATTGCAGAATACCACCTGTACCACATGATCTGACAGTTTTACCTATCGTACCGTAACAGCAAAGAGCCATAACTCAAACTCCATGTTTTGCTTAAAAACAATAAACAAGTACCATTTCCAGTCGCTGTACAAATCTGCAGTCATTTTCAATTCCCTTTCATGAAAAAATTCCGTATGAATATGATTATTATGGATTATTTTCGTACAGACTTTTAACTTAAAATTTTATAAATTTTGAGATACACACTGGAAAATAAAGGCCTCTGTACCATATTCTGCAGGAACCATGTATATGTTTGGAACACATTTCAAACATACATATGTTTGCAAGCCCCAAACTCACTTGTATTTAAATGTAAACAGTATCATGTTTACTGGCAAACATGTATACTTTTACGTGGAAACATGTGTTTTTCATCCCAAATATTCATATTCTTACGTGCAAGCATTCGCCTGTTCCCCCAAACCTACATATACTTAGATGGAAACATACAAGTATTTCCTCCCAAACATAATAATATTTAGAAACGAATTATTCTTTGATTTCAATATATATGTATTATTTATTATAATTAATTTTATCAATATAAATCCACATTTATAAATAATTAATACAAACAATTAAAAGATTTAAAATTACCCATTTTATTGCACTCAATGCATTATTTGCTCCTTTTCATGAAATGGGAATCTGCTGTTCTTTGGTTCTCTTTTCTTTGTCATCTCTCACGTTTTTGTTTTCAGAAGGTTTCACTACTACTTCAACATGATTTTCGATGTCGTCACGGTAGATCACCATCTGTGGCACATGATATTTACCATTACCATCTGATGTTTATGGGATTACATGGTGATATATTAAAATTACTTTAAACTTAGTTGGCCCAATAACTTCTACAGTTAAAGTTCAATAAAATCCTCTGCTTCAGAATGTTTGATGTTGTCCGCATGCCAGTTTAACGTCTGCAGCACATGATTAGATTCATATTTAAATATATGTACTCAAGTAATATGAGTAGCCTTCAAATATGTACATATATTTACAAAACAACATCTATTGATAGATGTTCGAATTCGAACTATGACTGCTGAACTCCTGCAAGTCAAGGGGTAAACAAAAATCATTTTATAAAGGATTTTCAAAATTTTAAATTTCTCCAAGTGTAATACAAAATGTTTTTATACCAATCGTTTGCGGTTGATACGAAAAATTAGCGCTCTATCTGCCAATGGCTCATTTGTTGACTAGATTATTTAACGAGAATAAAATTTAATTTGAACCTTTTTCTGTTATTGGAATTTCTTGAAATTCTAGAATTTGTCAATGTCACTTTATCTTTTTGAAATCCATTAACCTCTCTCTATAATGATTCAGTCTTTCAGTCGCTAGAATGCAGAGGGAGACTTTGAACTTCAGCACCATAATATTGTGTCACAAATTCTTCACATTCGCATTAAGGCAGAAGAAGTCTAAAGTCTAAAGCCCCAACCATGTAACCACCAAGAAATGGAACAACATTAATGGTGAATACCAAAATCCATGGCAGATAATTTCATTTTGGGAGAGAGTAAAAAGTTATAATTTTTTTTTTTCGTTTAAATTCGATTATCAGATAACTGGCAGTTTTTGGATGAGGGCAATGTATTCAATTTTAAATGAAATTTGATTTGGACGAAAACAACCACATCGTAAAAGGTCATTTGAAAACGTCGAAATAAATGGGCAACAAATTGATAAGATTTTAAATTAAGTTTTATATTACTCAAAGAAATAACAACAATTTACAATGAAAGTAATAAATTATAAATGTTTGTTGGTTGGTATTGAATTGAAAAACAATATATATATGATGAACTATGACAGTGTTTCTCAAATATTTTTTATTTTGTCATGCTTCATATATCATTGTTGAACAACACCGGCAACCTCTGATGATATATTTGAAACTTATTATTCAATTCGAATGCAAGTTTCTTAGATGTAGCATAAATAGCTGCAATAATTCGTTGCCCGTTTCCTTCTACCTCCAGTAAAAACATACTCCTCTCGCTCTATTCAATGGTTTCAAATTTATTGTTCCATTTTTGCTTTAAATGTGGCCAATCAGAAGCATAATAAAGGATGGCATAATATTGAACATCACCACCTCTGGCACATGAAGTTGTATTTCTGAATAATCAATTAATATTCGCCTTTAAGTGTATCCCAGGACGGCCTTTGTCATATAACGCCTAATTTAAATAGCAATGCATAAATATTCCGATTACCATCGGTGGCACATGATGATGTGATAAACAATTATAATGTAATAATTAAAAATGTTAAGGGTCGGCTTTAAACCTCTCGATGGCGACCATAATAATATTATAAAACTTAATACATTATTATTACCACATTGTAGAACCCCCATCTGTAGCACATGATAGTCTTTTAAAAGGACATTTTTTTTGAAAAATCATTAAGCCTTTTATTAAGCTTTTCTTTTCTCATAGAGCATTAAATAAAAAATAAATATTTTCCCATTACATTCCATAAAGGGACAGGAGAGAACTTTCCACAACCAGTGAGTTGTACACACCTTCTAATTTTACACTCACTGATTGGGACCTACAGTTTTACACCGGATTCGAGCGGTTTTTAAACAGTTCTTTTATGGCTAATTACCCCATATTGTCGTCGCCACTAAGCGAGGTGACTCAGGTCACGAGCCTACGTTCTCATGTCCAAGACCCGCGCACACTAAGCATTGCATCACCGATGGTCATCAGAGCATTATTGCATCAAATTTAACATCACCATCTGTGGCACATGATGTTTTATTTAAATACACTTTATACCGAGATTACTCTATTGTCGGTTACATCTAATATTAGACAATTTTTTGTACACCGTTGTAGAACGCCATCTATAGCTCATGACGAATTGTATACATTTAAGGCTCGTTCACAATGATAGCAACAAATTCGACAGGCGTTCCCAATGCAAGCAAAAATTTTGTTCGAATAAGTTCGAAAATACAGCTGTCTGGCAACATTGTTTACATTATACTGCAGTATACATATTTGGGGATTGAAAACCATGGAGAATTGCAATACAAATGAAAAAGCAAACAGTAATAAATAGAAAAATTAAATGTGAGACACGGACCTCAGATTTGTACCACTACCCGGAGCAAAAAGTATTAAGTGTTTTTATTTAGAAAACTTTTAAAATTTTTCTATAGAAGAGTTTTAAAATTTTTCTATAGAAAAGTTGTCAAATTTTTCTATAGAAATGTTTTAAAATTTTTCTTTAGAAAAGTTTTAAAATTTTTCTATAGAAATGTAAAATTTTTCTATAGAAAAATTGTAAAATTTTATAGAAATCTTTTAAAATTTTTCTATAGAATTGTTTTAAAATTATTCTACAGAAATTTATTGAAATTTTTCTATAGAAATGTTCTCAAATTTTTCTATAGAAAGGTTTTAAATTTTTTCTATAGAAATGTTTTAATTTTTTTCTTCAGAAAAGTTTTAAAATTGTTCTATAGAAATGTTTTCAAATTTTTCTATAGAAATCATCTCAAATTTTTCTATAGAAATATTCTCAAATTTTTCTATAGAGAAGTTTTAAAATTTTTCTATAGAAATGTTCTCAAATTTTTCTATAGAAAACTTTTAAAATTTTTCTATAGAAATCTTCTCAAATTTTTCTATAGAAATCTTCTCAAAATTTTCTATAGAAATATTCTCAAATTATTCTATAGAAATGTTCTCAAAGTTTTCTATAAAAAAGTTTTAAAATTTTTCTATAGAAATGTTTTAAAATTTTTCTTGAAAAGTTTTAAAATTGTTCTATAGAAATGTTTTCAAATTTTTCTATAGAAATCTCTCAAATTTTTCTATAGAAATATTCTCAAATTTTTCTTTAGAAATGTTTTAAAATTTTTCTATAGAAATGTTTAGAAACTTATGTTCCATAATATGTCATGGCCTTGGACGGTTTCTTTGTTTATTAATAAAATTGGCGCGAACTACACTTACTACAAACAACTACACATTTCACATCTGCATCAGCTCATTTGTTCGAAAGCCAGCGACAGTGTTGTATTCTTGGTAATAAAAAATTATAATTATATAAGAAATTATTGTTATTGGCAGATTCTACAGATAATATTATTTATTAAAATGTTTGTTTTGATACAAAATGTTTACATTTTCCTTCATACTTTCAAATTTTGAAACAAAATTCGAATTGGAAGTAGAAGTAGAACCTACTTCTATGACAAATTTGAATTCCAATTTCACGAAAAACATGAGAGGGCATTATATGCAATACTGTAAGTGGGAACGAGAAGGCTTCAAATACAAATTCGTTGAAGTTTGGCCAACTTGTACAAAAGTTATAGCAGGATAATTACCCATGGTGAAACATTTTTCATCCATCATTTCAATTCCACGTCTGTGGCACATGAATAAATATTTAAATATACTGAAGTTATATGATTCGGCTGTAAATCTGTTTCATTTATCCATTTGAATCAATGTCTGTAGTTATCACAATTGTCTATGTAAAATAAAACTAGCTGCAATAAAACGAAACGAAATATTTGTACATTGCAGCAAATTAACATCTGTGGCACATGATATGGTATTATATCAGTAATTGGCTTTAGTTTTGGATCCAACGTCTTCACTACACGCTGAAAAAGAACGGCCTCTGTAACATATTCTCCTAAACACATTCTGCAGGAACCATGTATATATTTGGAACACACTTCAAACATGCATATATTTGCAAGTCCCAAACTCACTTGTATTTAATTGCAAACACTAGCATGTTTACTGGCAAACATATACGCTTTCACGTGGACACATATATGTTCTTCAACCCAAACATCCCTATATGTACTTACCTGGAAGCATTCGTGTGTTTCCCCCAAGCCTCCATATATTTACGTGGAAACATATGCGTATTTCCTCCCAAACATAATAATATTTAGAAATTAATTATTCTTTGAATTCAATGTATATGTATTATTTAGTATAATTAATTTTATCAATATAAATCCACAATTATAAATAACACTGTGAGGCAAAATTAGATTTTTTCAAAATGATGGGGTTCTGTCAACGGATTCTGGTAGAACGGTCTTAAAAGAAAATATACGTGTATCGGCGTTTTGCCAGATCTGATCAGAATTTTTTTTAGGGTGGGTCAAAGTCTCCGCCTCTCGGAACTTTCCTGCAACATATCGGCATGCAAAATTGTGTGTTCCTTACTTCTGACGTACAAAATAAAGTTTTATAGAAAAGATTCAGATAAACATTTTTGGGGAACAAATTAACCCTCTAACTGTCACGTAATTTTACTTTACTCGCAAAAAAACTGCTCCAAAATGACGTGGGGCGTGGTCAAAATGTTCTACAAAAATTATGGCCATAAAATTTTACTATATGTGTCCGAACACTCCAAAACACAATTCTTAGCCCAAGGGCTAGATAGCAAGCAAAAACTAACTGCCTTCTAAGGGTTAATAATGAATTTTGTCATTAAAAATAGTCCACATAATATAATGACTTTTGTCATATTTCATCTTTTATCTAGCACTTGGATTAAACATACACTAAACCTAAAACCAAAGCAACATCACAAACCATTTAACCGTCCGAGCCTTTGTTTATTATTTTTTCACTGATCAAACGCATTTGATATCCTCTGTCCGATGAACCACAAGAAATACTGACTTTATCTACAATTTACATGCTCATTCAGGAATATTTATGAATCACAGACTGAGAGAATAATGCAAAAATACAGATACAGACTTACAAGTTAGACTCTATCGTTGTCCGTCTTTTATTCTCTTACTCTCCAGAGAGCATAACCAGTGCAACAAACACAGCTATATTTGTAGCACAAACATAGATATATTTGGGTCGCAAACACATATATTAAAACATATTAATCATTGTGTCTCAAACATGTAATATTGAATAGCAAACACAATGTGTTTGGGCACAAGTATATTATATTTGCGACATGCTCCAAACTTATGTTATATTTTCAGCCAAACAAAAAAAAACGACAAATTTTCAGCGTGTAGTCCTCGAACTCATTCAATCAAGGTGCCGGCCGAAACAACCACGAATACATATGTATGTATTCGTCTTATCGAATATGTAGATTGTGTTCGTGAGGGACATAACTGGACATCGTTAATGAACTACCCAGAGACGGAAGTCGCAAGGCCTTCCACAAATAAGGCATGCGGAATGGTTCGTTTGTAATGCCTTCCTAAAATAAGGTCTGCGGAATGCATGAATTTTTTCATCAGATATAACCTAGAAGGAGATTTTTAAAATTTTGAGAAATTTCTTTTTCGATTCTTTTTAACCGTAATTTAATTGGAAAATTTTATACAAATTTTAGAATTATATTTTTTATTTAATATTTTTGAAGGTATTTCTAAAATTTCAATTTTAAGTTGGGCGTGGTAGAACTTTCCAAGATAGAGACATACATACTTATAAATAAATATGTAGAAGTGGATAATAATTTTGTGATGACATAAATTATTTTAATTTTATTTTCGTTTAACAAAAATAAATTAAAGTAAATGCCTTCTAAAGCCTTCCTCTTTGCATGCCTTCTAAGGCCTTCTTTAGGCAATGGGCAAGGAAGGCCTTGCCTCCCAATCTCACGGAGGAGGCAATGTGTAGGGAAGGCCTTCCTTATTTTAAAGAAGGCCTGTTTGGTCATGATTTCAGGCCCTCCAGGTCATGACTTCCGCCGCTGGGAATGAATATATTTCATGAACTACCCAAAAAAAGTTGACTTCCAAAAAATTTCCACCATGGATCTTTTATAATTTATTCGATTGTCAAGTTAAGTCAGAGTGTAAAACTAGAAAACGCACAGGGCACGGATTGTGAGTTGTAATGGGAAAAAGTCTTTTGTTTGGAATGTAATAGGAAAATATTTATTTATAGTCCACGAACTACCCAACTCTACTTGACTTGCCTTTCAAAAAAAAACACATGCACGACAATCTTTTGTTGTAATTTTTACGATTATCCAGCCTAATCGGAGTGAAAAAATAAAGAAATTGCAGCTGTTAAATGCACCATTGATCATCACCATCTGCAGCACATGATGACATGACCACAGTTGTCTAAAAAAAATAAATGGTTTCCCATTACATCCCATGAAGAAATTGAGGAGAGCTTCTCACAGCCAGCGATCTGCGCGATTTCTAGTTTTATAACTTCTCTGATTGGGGCCTACAGTTTTTAGACCGATTCCAAACGGTATTTTGAGAAGCTTTTTCATGGCTAAATTCTCGATAGTGTCGCCGTCACTTTGCGAGTTGACCGCCTTCGAAAGAAATTTAAGGTGGTTAGAGCAGGAATCGAACCACACACAGACAGCCACAGATCACAGTTGTCTACTCTCATTCAATAGCACAAAGAAGGAGCCTTTCCTGCAAAAGCCTTCTAGTACCAAGTTGTTAGCACGAAATATCAGCAACATGTATCGAGCAACATTTTAATGTTCTATGAAATACGGAACGGGCAATGAAATTGTAAATAGAAATAATCATTGCCGTCAACACTCATTCAATTTCTCAGAAAAGAGATTATAAGTGGAGATTCTTAGAGAGATCCTTCCGTGAGATAGCAGTTAGTACCAGTCTTATAGGCTCTTACTAACTCCAACATTTCGAGCGATATTTTACGCAACTCCATACAAAATAAAATGCCAGAGAAACATCTTCAAATATTGCCTCCAGTGTATGCTGAGTTGAAATATCAGCAACATTTATGGAACAACACTTTTATGTATCTAAGAAAAATATATCTACCAATCAAATAGTACGAAGATGTGGTCAATGTTTTCAGTTCTCATTGAATTTATCAAAAAACAGATGTTTATCATATTTTAAAAAAAAATGAGAACGGAGAACATAGTCGTCAATAGGAATATGTTGCAGGTACATTTCAAAAAACAAATTGATGTTTTTCCTTCCTTAGTACCAGGTTTTTAGTACTAAGTTGTTCTTGCGAAATACAGCAACATGTATCCAGCAACATTTCAATGTTTCTAAGAAAAATGTAACAACCAAACGAGTTGTATGATGTAATGATCAATATTTGTCAACTCTCATTCAATTTATCAAAACAAAGAAATAAGATTTTTGCGTAAAACAGCTTAAAAATCAGAGAAAAATATAGTCGTCAACACTGATATGTTGCTGGTCCCTTTCGTAGCAAAACAAATTGATGTTGTTCAATGTTTTTCTTTCCAACAAAAGTTAGTACCAGCCTTATACAAGGTGGCCCAAAAGTAATCCTCCTATCAGAAAATGCTATAAATTTTGCGATTGGCCCCTAATGTCAGTTCTGTTTTGACATTTGTGTAAACATGCGAAATACACGTTAATAAACAATGTTACGCTACACTGCTCCAGAACGCGGAATATTGCTGACTATTTATTTGACCAATAATCGGTCGGTGACTTTGGCACAACGTGAATTTCGTCGCAGATTTCCTGGCCGTCCAACGCCTACTGGTGAAACACTGCGACGTTTAGCCGCTCGCCTCGAAGAGACTGGCACAACACGAGATGCTGCCAGGCGTGGCAGACCCCGGAGTAGCCGTTCTGCAGAGAATATTGCTGCTGTAGCCGAGGATGTCATGGAAGCGCCGTCGACATCGACCAGACGACGTGCCACCCTACAGAGCAATGATCAACGAGTTCTTTTTGCCGCAACTTGATGAATTGGGATTGGAAAACATGTGGTTCCCACAGGACGATGCAACGTGCCACAACCGATATTCTGAAGGATGCATTTCCCGGGCGCCTACTCTCCCGTTTTGGCGATTTGCACTGCCCAGCAAGATCGCCTGATTTGACCGCTCCAGACTTCTTTTTGTGGGGCTTTTTGAAGTCGCGGGTTTATGTCAACAAGCCTCAGACTCTTGCAGCTCTTAAAGATAATATCCGTCAAGAATGTGAGGACCTATCACCGGAAGTTTTGGCCAAAGTGATGGAAAATGTCATAAAAAGGGCTCAAATGACAATCAACTGTGGCGGCGGCCTTTTACATGACATCATATTCTCGACTTGATGTAAAAAAATTAAAAGACCAAATAAAAATAATCCACAAGAAGAATCAAAGTTTTTAATTTTTTTTTTAATTACAGCCAAAAAACATCGGAAGTTTACTTTTGCGCCACCTTGTAGTACCAAGTAGTTCATGCGAAATAAAATCAACATGTATCCAGCAACATTTTAATGTTTAAATGAAAAATGTAACAACCAAACGAGTTGTACGATGTAATGATCAATATTTGGCAACTCTCATCCAATTTACCAAAACAAGAATAAGGCTTTTGTGTAAAACAACTTAAAAATAGAGAAACATTATAGTCGTCAACACTGATATGTGCCTGGTCAATTTCGCAGCAAAACAAATTGATGTTGCTCAATATTTTTCGTGTGTTCGAAGTCAGTACCAGCCTTATAGGCCTGAACTAACTTCAACCATATAAAATAAAATGCCAGAGAAATATCTTCAAAATATTGTCGGTAAGAAATATTGGACGTTTGTACGAAATTCCAGCAACATGTGTCGAGCAACATTTTAATGTATCTAAGAAAAATATATCAACCCATTAAACTGTACGAAGAATTGATCAATGTTGTCAACTCTCATTCAATATCTCGAAAAAGAGATTTTAAGTAGACAAAAAAAAATAGAGCAGATAAAAATATAGTAGTCAACAGAGATATGTTGTTGGCGAATTTCGCAGCAAAACTAATTGATGTTGCTCAATGTTTTTCAAGCGAATGAAAGTTAGTACCAGCCTTAGTAGTATTAAATTGTGTATTACAAATGAATTTCAAATAAATAAATAAATTTTTCAAGCGAATATTAGCAGTATATGTAAAGCAACATTTTAATGTTCCTAAGATAAATGTGATGCCTAATCAAATTGTAGGAAGAAATTATGAATGTTGCCAACTCTCCTTCAATTCAAAACAACATAAGATATTTGTGTAAAAAATTTTACAAACAGAGAAAAAAATGTAACTGGCAAATTCCAAAGCGAAACAAATTTATGTTGCTCAACATTTTGAGCGATCGTAATTAGTACCGGCCTTAAGCTCATTCAAATTCCCCTGAGTTAAAATTTGAGAACTACTGAACTTAATAAGTAATAACTTTTTTTGTATTTTTGATAATCTATCTTTACGATTTTATTTTTTTATTATTTCAATTCCTATAACAAAACGACAATAAAACCATTTGTCTTTTGAAAAGAAAAATGTACAGAAACAACGAACAGACGATCGATAGTAAAACAAATTTGTAATTTGACTTTTGAGTCAAGTGAATTATTGTAAACAAATCATAGTCTCTATCAAGAAAGAAAATGCACTGCAATGTGTACAAATCTTTATATAGTCACTTGACTCCATGTAAATGAATCCGTCTGTCTATTTCCCTGTCTCTATCTCTCTGTCAGTCCATCATTCCGCCATGTGTTAACTCTAAAACGCAATGAATGCAACGTCCGACAACTATTTTACAATTTTTTATTTTCAATCATTCATTGAAATTATGTATCTGTCTTTTAACTGTTTGCATCTTCTTTCTTTTTTTTTGTTCAATTGAATTTTTTTTTTTTTTTGCTTTTTCAATTAGCATTGTGTTAAAGAAGAAATAAAATATGCTTAAATCTCAAGACTCGATACTTAGCAACATTGAGTCTAAATTGCTGTTACTCATGCAAATGGATTGCAAAAAAAGTTAAGCAAAAAAGGCAGTTTCTATTAGAGAAACATGATCAATGAACAATATTTTTTATTGCAATACATATGAAATTCATTAATGTCATATGGGTGATTGCATGGTAAATGAGAATAAATTGTAAAATATGACAAAAATAAAATATAAGTAAATATTGAAAAATATTTCTCATATCCAATTGAAATTCAGAATATTTCAATAGATTTTATTTCAATTTCAAATTCCAGTAAATACATTTGCTAATTGAATTGCTAATGAAATTTTTCAATTTTAATTGATACATTTTTGATATTAAAACAAAGTTTGAAGTTTAAGAATAAAAATAAGTAATCGATTAACATGTGCAATAAACGCAACATGTATCAGGCAACATTTGCATGATTCTAAGAAACATATAACGACCAATCAAATTGTAGGAAGAAATTATCAATGTTGTCAGTTCTCATACAATTTCTCAAGAAAAAAGAAATTAAAAGTTTTAAAAAATCTTAAAATTAGAGCAAAATATAGTTGTCAACTGTGATTCAGTACACAGCATTTGTTTCTTTTCTTTTCAAGTTGCTGTTGATGTTTCCCAATTTTTTCCGGGCAAACGAGTCTTCAAATTGTTCACGTGATATATCAGCAACATATTAATGTTTCTAAGCTAAAATACCGACAGATTGTATGAAGAAATTATGAATGTTGTAAATGTACATTCAACTTCTCAAAATAAAATGGATTTTTACTGTAAAACAAAAAACTTAAAAGCAGAGAAAACTGATATGTTGCAGGCAAAGTTCGCAGCGAAATAACTGATGTTGCTCAATGTTATCCTTGTGGGCAATCTTAGTACCAGTCTTTATGGTCTCTATAAGTTGTTCACGCGATATATCAGCATCATGCATGCAGTAATAACTATTTTAATGTGTCTAAGCTAAAGTAACAACCAGTCAGATTGTACGAAAAATTTATCAATGTTGTAAATGTTTATTGTCTTTGAGTTTAAAAATAACTAAAAAACAGAAAAAAATATTATTGTTAACACTGATATATTGCAGGCAAAGTACGCAGCGAAATAACTGATGTTGCTCAAAGTTATCCATGCTACCAATTGATTTAAAAAAGTTCTTAGTACCAGCCTTTATGGTCTCTATAAGTTGTCCACGCGATGTATCTAGCAACATTTTAATGTTGTTAAGCTAAAGTAGTGACAAATCAAATTGATTATCAATGTTGTAAATGTTTATTCAATTTGTTAAAAAAAATTGATTTCTACACGCTGAATAATCTGTCTTTTTCTGTTGTTTGGATGCAAGTATAACGTGTTTGTAGTATGTCGCAAACATAGTATAGTTGTTGTCAAACACAATGTGTTTGCTATTCGATGTTACATGTTGGAGACACAATGACTAATATATTATAATATTTGTTTTTGTGACCCAAATAAGGATTATATTTTTTGAAAACTGCTGAAAACAAAAATGAGACAAGCAACAAAAAAGAAGCAGTCCTTCAATTCATGAATATACTGCGTGCAAACATATACATGGTTCCTGCAGCGTGTAGTGTAAAACCCCCCATAAAAACAGAGAAAAATATAGTTGTCAACACTGCTTTGTTACTGGCAAATTTCGCACCGGTATAACTGATGTTGCTCAATGTTTTCTGTGCAGACGATATTACTACCAGCCTTTATGGTTCATGTGAAATATCAGCAGCATGTATCTAGCAACATTTTAATGTTTCTAAACAAAAGTGATGATTCATGTTGTTCAATGCTTTTTTCTCTGTTTTTAAGATTTTTTTTACACCAATAATCTTTTTGTTTTTGAGAAATTGTATAACAGTTGACAACATCGATAATTTCTTTCTACAATTTGATTGGTCGTTATATTTTTCATAAGAACATTAAGATGTTACTTGTTACATGTTGCTGTGTTTTCATGCGAACAATTTTGTACTGGGTGGAGCATTTAAACCTGCCGCTTCTCACGACTTAATCGCTCCAGACTTCGTGCTGTAAGGTTATTTGAAGCCCAAAGTTTTTGCTAACAAATACGGACCTAGAAAGACAATATTCGAAATGAACAACTCGAAACACTACGAACAGTTATGGATAATGCGGAAAAACGAGCACATTGCGTCATTCGCTCTGGCGGCCACCATTTACGCGATATCATATTCCACAAGGGGTCAAAACAAATTTGCAGTGTTCAAAATAAACGAAGAATCATTTCACAGCAACATTTCGCGGGAAATGTTTAAGCTGTTGCGGGTTTTTAACGCTGCTACTAACGTTGTTCGCTTGAAATTTATTGAGCAACATCAATTTGTTCCTCACTGAAGTTCATCATTAACTTAAAAGTGCTGACGACGATATTTTTCTGTATTTTCAATTTGGTTTTACGAAAATTCTTTATGTTTTCTTTTTTAAATTGAATGAGAGTTCACAACACTCATCATTTCTATTTACTATTTGACTGGTCGTTACATATTCCTTAGCAACATAACAATGTTGCTACACTGAGGGAAATGATTGGTGGGTATATCGCAGCACTTTTATCTCTTTTTATACCCTCCACTGTAAGTGCCCTCTATCACTTTGTCATTCTGATTGTAACATATAGAAATAAGGCTTTGCGACCCCATAAAGTAAATATATTCTTGATCCTTATAACAACCGGAGTCGATATAGCCATATCCGTCTGTCCGTCTGCTGAAAACATTCTCACGACTTCAATCGGCGATAACGCGGTTTGGTTTTTGGCCAGAATGTTCCACGTATTCCTGAGCAGTTTGGTATTGCAAATCAGCAAAATTGGTCCATTGGAAAAAATTTTATGATTGGAAACGTAAAAAAACTCATAAAATTTTCACATTAATTTTTGTAGTTTTATGCTAAACTACTCCTTTTGCCGTGTGGTGAATTTCCATGTTGAAAATCTTTGTTGTTCTTTATAATAGGTAAGTACTTTAGAATGTTTAGATATACTTTCATGTGTTCATACATTTATATGAATTTTGTCACATTTCATCTAAGGTCGCTGTGGCCTGATGGGTAAAGGGTTGCGCGTTGGAGTCTGAGGGTTTGGTTCAACTCTCGTCCCAGCTTGTTGTTTTTTTTTTAACAGTTCTTCAAAAAATGCTTTTTTTATTTTTGAAAAATGCTTTTTTATTTTACTTGTGAACAAGTAACAAGTATTTATTTTTTTTAAAAAAGTACATTTTCTGAAAAAAAAGTACATTTCTTAAGTACATTTCAAAGCACATTAAGTACATTAAGTACATTTCTTAAGTACATTTCATTAAGTACATTTCGTAAGTACATTTCTTAAGTACATTTCTTAAGTACATTTCTTTCTTAAGTACAATTTCTTAAGTACATTTCTTCTTAAGTGCATTTCTTAAGTACATTTCTTCTTAAGTACAGTTCTTCTACATTTCTTAAGTACATTTCTTAAGTACATTTCAAAGTACATTAAGTACATTAAGTACATTTCAAAGTACATTTTCTTAAGTGCATTTTCAATGTGAGCATTGTGAGCAATGCATTTGTGAGCATTGTGAGCATTTGTGAGCATCCTGCATTTGTGAACAAGTAATTGCATTTGTGAACATGTAACTTATTTTTATTTTTTTTAAAAAGTACATTTTCTTAAACAAGGTCCTTTTTAAAATTTAATATTTTGCTGGTTAACACTATGGTGGAGGGTATTAAAGATTCGGCACAGCCGAATTTAACACTTTTACTTGTTTTGTATGGATTTTTGTAAAATTTCGCGAACATTATTGATCTTAGTACTGGCATTAAACGTGTACAGGTTTGGCATGTGTCAACGCTGGAATACATTCCCTCAAAATTCCGTTCGGAACCGGTGTAAAACTGTAGGTACCAATCAGTGAGTGTAAAACTAGAACGCGCACAGCTAACTGATTGTGAGAAGCTATCCCTAATCCCTACATGGGATGTAATGGGAAACCATTTATTTAGTTATTTGAATTTCAAAATAAAATTTGTTCTGAATGCTGTAAGGGACTGTAATTATTTGGATACTATTTTAAAAGGGCTCAACTCCGGTTTCAGGAGAATTAAGAAACATATCTCGTTTAAAAAAAAAACAATTGTCGAATGAAAAACAATGAGCATCAAATAACATTCGATATTCAAAAGCTGTTTCCCTATAACAAAAATAAGATCGATTACAACTTTTACTTTTTTGGATACTTTTCAGTTTGTAAAGACCTAAGGTTTCTCTTTTCTTTCTTTCCATTCTTCCCCTAAAGATGTATTCAAAACAAAACCACAATAATAACTCAAATTTGTCCTATTTTGGAGAAACAAAAATATTTCGAAAGTAATTGTAATTTTAAAATAAATGACTTGTAAAGTTAAACAAATTAGCCGGCTGTTATGGGAAATGTCTTTATTTACACACATGGAGTTCCAAGAGTGTTTTACTACCCATGTCCGTCCGAGGGTTAACATCAAAAGTCTGGTCTGTTACGATTTCGCTTTGCGGACTTGTTATGATTTGTTTATTTTGTATAAAAATTTCGTAAAACAAATGAAGTTTAAGTGTCGGATGATTTTTTTGTTTTTGTAATTTTCTCAAGAGCGTCAAAGGGGGAAAAAGTTTTTGCCTTTGACTTCATTTTAACACAGCCATTAAACATTTAACAAACAAATACAAACTGAAATCAACACTATATACGAATTATAGTTATTTGAAAATCACAGCGTTGTTTTTTATACTTTTGTTTTTTGAGAAGAAAAGTGTTTCCGCACTTAAGACGTGCGTGTGGTTTTGAACTCGGATCCCATTAAAGTCATTGAATCAGAGGGGAGGGGAAAGTTGAACATAAAACTCTTTAAATAAAAACCTTAAAATGCGAAGGTTTGACTTGGCAAAGAGGAAGAAAGAAGATGTGTTAAAAATGGAGAGATTGGTACGATCACAAAGTTAAAGAAAACGGTTGTATTTGCCTGTGTATCTTATACCCACCTCGTTTAAATCATAAACAATATATGTTTGACTGTATTTCCAACAGACATTCCTTTGCCTGTTTCGGCTCCTTTTCATTGAACCTTGACGTTTAAAAATTCTCGGAATTCCCTAAATTCTAAATAACAAAAATTATGATGCGCGCAAGCGCGCACACCTTTTTCTGGTTTATGACATTTTATCAATCCAGGTTGTTGTATTTTTAAATCATCATCATCATCACTATCATCATCCTTCTCATATTCTAATCTTTACTTATGTTTATCTTATCCTTTTTATTGTGTCTTCCTTTACAGAAACTCTATGCCAAAGCATTATACGACAATGCGGCTGACTCACCCGATGAATTGGCCTTCAGAAAGGGCGACATTCTGGCCGTCATCGAACAGGACACCGATGGTCTAGTCGGTTGGTGGCTGTGTACATTACGCGGACGTCAGGTAAATGCTGGTGTTAAAATACAATATTTCAATACAATACAATCCCCCAGTCCCCAGACCCCAACCAACACTTTGTCCTCCTTCGTATGTGATGACTGACGGATATTGAAATTTACAAAAAGAAGGTATCATCCTCGTGACTTCTTTCCCATCTTCTGTCAGACTTTAACAGCTCTAAGCTAAATCGTTTAAATGCAAATTGTAAATATGTATCTTCTGTTCATACACTCGTACAGCTTTTGGGTCCAAATCAAAACAACAGCTTTCAATACAATGTTTCTTTACATTTCATGCATCTCCATCTTCTTGCTCCTCTGCCATTCCCTACTGCGGACTCGGTCTGTCAATCAAAATTAACAGTGATTTCCTGTGGCATAGTGGCAACCCAGACCCCAACAGACAGGCAGAGTCAGTCCGTAAGAAATATGGAAGGATGAAGACTGAGATTTCTACACTTAATCTCCAGATCATGTTCAAAATCATATGAAATTAGTTCATTGAGATGAAAAGTAGAATTTTGTAATTTATTTTGATTACCCCCCACCATATGTGATTCAAATGGGATGGATGACTGAAGTTTAATGATGATGATAATGATGATGACGATGGCAAAAAGGAAATGTAAAATTAAACAGACAGAAACGTTTAAGACAAGTGAGAAATATTACACTAAATCGTTGTAATATATTAAAAAATAAAAACACTATAATCACGCTAAATATTCATTGATTATGAACTAAGAACACAAATGTATGAACTAAGAACTTATAAACTAAGAACTTATGACTAATGAACTAACTACCCGAAGAATCAACCGAGTATTGTTCATAGGCGTATTAAACATGGCATCATGCTAACCAGTGAAAACCATAAATACATGAGTTCATAAACAAAACATGCACCGTTGGTACGCAATTGATCGTCTCCTCTTACATGAACTTTAAATCCCCGAGGAACATCATTAACATGATTTTGCCTATACCAGCTGTTGAATGCTTATAAATGGTGGCAATAAATCTCGTTCTACGAACTTTAATACGTCTTAAATTAAATTAGAGAACTTTAAAACCACATAAATACAACAGTTCACTAAGAATTTCTTTTTCTGTACCAGCTGCTGTAATCGTATAAAGAACTTTACGAGGTAGCAAAATTAAACTTAAGAACTTAAAAAACTCATAAACTCAAAGTTCATTAAGAATACCAAAACTCAGTTGAACTGTTTGCACTCAAATTTAATTCTCCACTTAAATTAACTTTAAAACTCAGTTGTATAATTGGTCCTTAAGTATCATTCTCCACTTAAATTAAATTTAAATGCCCGCAATCAATCAAATCTCACCCTACGAACTTTAATACGTCTTAAATTAAATTTAAGAACTTTTAAAAACATAAACATTTTTAAGTTCCACTTTCATACTTGGCTCTTAAATAACAATCTACACTTAAAATGAACTTTAAATACACGATGTTCATCAATTAATTGTTTTTCTCTATACCAGCTATTGTGAATTTATAAATAGCGACTACAAATCTCATTCTAAGAACTTTCAGAGATCGTAAAATCAAACTTAAGAACTTCAAAAATACATAAACTCAAAGTTCACTCAGAATTTTAAAGCTCATTGAAATGAAATACAAATAAATGAACTTTAAATATTTGAGATTTATCATTTAAATGGTTTATTCTAGTAGTAGTTAAATGCTTTATTCAGCGATAGTAATCTTCTAAATTGCGACTATAAATTCAGCTCTACGAACTTTAATATGTCTTAAATTTAATATAAGAACTTAAAAAAACTTAAGCACAAAAGTTCAATAAGAACTTGAAGACTATGTTGCATAGTTTACAAGTAAATATCATTCTCCACATAAATGAACTTTAAATGTCCAATGTTCATCCATTAAATGGCATTTACTATACTAGCTGCTGTAATGAGAACTTCAAATCTCGGTTTAAGAACTTTAAGAGGTCGTAAAATTGAACTTAAGAACTTTAAAATACACATAAACTTATTAAAGTTCACTATGAATTTTAGAGCTCATTTGCACACTTTCCATTTAAATTTTATTTTCCACTCAAATTAACTTTAAGTGTCCGATGTTCATCATTTCAATGCCGTTTACTATGCAAGCAGTTGTAAACGTATAAATCGCGACTACAAATTCCGCCCTAAGAACTTAGAAACTTAGAAACACATAAACACAAAAGTTCAATAAGAACTTAAGGACTATCTGGAACAGTTTACAAACTAATATCATTCTCCGCTTAAATGAACTTTAAATGTCCTATGTGGCTTTAACTATACCAGCTGTTTTGTTTTGAGAACTTTAAGAGGTCTTAAAATTAAACTTAAGGACTTTAAAAACAATATAAATACAACAGTACTTTACGAATTTTAAGACACGGTGGCACACTTGGCACTTAATTGCCTTTATCCACTTAAATGAACTTTAGTTGCCCGAAGTTCGCCAGTTAAATACCTTTTACTATACCAGCTGTTGCAAAATTATAAATGGCAACTGCAAACCTCGCCCTACCAACTTTAAGAGATCGTAAAATTAAGCTTAAGAACTTTAAAAACACACACAACCTTAAAGTTCACTAAGAATTTTAGAGCTTATTCAACACTTTCCACTCAAATTTTAATTTCCTTTTAAATTAACTTTATTCGCCCGATGTTCATCATTTAAATGCCATTTACTATACCAGCTGTTGTAAAATTATAAATGGCGACTACAAATACCGCCCTAAGAACTATAAGATGTCATAAAATAAAATTTAAGAACTTAGAAAAACATAAGCACAAAAGTTCAATAAGAACTTAAAAACTATGGTGCATAGTTCACAAACTAATATCATTATCCACATAAATTAACTTCAAATGTCCGATGTTCATCCATTAAATGGCCAAAAGTTGTTCGGCCTAAAGCCTGGTACTTAGAACATTCACGTAAAAAAACATCTATACATTTTAGCTTCAAAATTGACACGCAACACATTAGTGCTGACAACTAAATTTGTTACTGTATTATCTTGTTTAATTAAAAACAGTTTGTGATCTATAAATTATGATTTCTTTGCTACGATTTGATTGCTCTTTACAATTTATTTAGAAACATTAAAATGTTCCTCGCTACATGTTGCTGATATGTTGAGAGAACAACTAAAGGCTGGTACTAACTTCGGTACCAGGAACCAAAGGCTTCTGTATACTGATCCATTAACTCTAGGTGGTATGGAAATTTGCCTGAAAGATAATTCAAAATACTTTAATATGATTCTTGACAGAAAACTCAGGTTCAAACCTAACACCACGGATAGTATTAGCAGTTCCACAGTGTTAAGGGGCTACCGGATGACGAGGCAGCCTATCCCCAAAATCAGTTTACTGGGCTTCTACTTCTACTGTTTCCCCATCTTCCTCTATGGCATTGTCGTTTGGTGGCCGGTTCTGGACAATCCACTTGCCTAAGTCTGTTGACAAAAGTCCAAAGAATGGCAATGCTATGTATCACGATTACCTTTCGCACAACTCCTACCGAGGATTTGAGTGTTATCCTCCACCTGTTACCATTAAATATGCTGGGAAGGCAAATGATTGCCACGTCGGCAATCTGCCTAAGATATTCCTCGCGATGATTCAGCAGCCCATATGGCAAGGGACGCTGGGTCGAAGTGGCTTACAGGACCCTCACATCTACGTTTGACAGAAACTTCTCCACTCAATTCCCCGACATGTAGGACTGGAAGGGGCGCATACCAGGTTATAAAAGGTATTTGTGCTTCTACACTGATGGGTCCAAACTACTTGGATAAGTAGGTTTTGGAGTATAGTTTAAATAGGTTGGTACGCAGGCTACCGGACCATTGAAGTGTTTATCAGGCAAAAGTCATGGCAATCGGAGAAATTGTACTCTGGCTGAGGCGTAACGCTATCACTGCCAGGAATATCAATACCTACTCTGACAGTCATGTTGCCAGTGAGGCAGTCAGACTTTAAAATCTCTGCAAACTGTATTGCGGATTTCAAACATATCGTCTCATCTACCCCAGTAGTTATGAACAGGAGGACGATAGTGTCAAATATCTGCTGTGTGAGGGGCCCAACTTGATATTTGGGTTGAAAAATAGCACTGCATTCAAAAATCACCTCTTAAGGAATTAATTTCTATTGGTACGTGCCTGGTAGACAATATTTAGTGTCTTACTTTATTGGATCTAATGTATATTCAGGGCTTTAAGCTGAATCACCTTAGAAAATTTTTGTGGGAACACAAATTGGTTCGTGAGGGACTAATATACCCCCCATCTTCGAACACCGGGATGGGATATCATATGGACTGAACGCCCCTTAACTATAAGTACACTAGGTCAATTTACAGGTTGAACGACGGGGACAGAATATGAGATTCCGTGGCATTACAACGTTCCTTATTGGACTAACTGTGTCAGTAATGACTGCCATTTTTATCTAATCTAAATTAACGTCGGTCGCAAGAAAATCATGATGCAACATCAATTTGTTTCGCTGGGGAATTGACCAGCAACATATCAGTGTTGGCATTAGCTTTTCTCTAGTTTTACGTTTTTACACTACAAATCAATTTTTTTTTTTGAGAAATTAAATGAGAGTAGACAACATTGATCAACTCTACCTACAATTTGATTGCTCATTTCCTTCTTATAGAAACCTTCAAATGTTGCTAGGTACATGTTGCTGGTACTATGCCTGAACAACTCAAGACTGGTACGTAAAATATAGAGCAACATCAATCTTTATCGCTGCGAAATTGGCCAGCAACATATCAGTGTTGAAGAACGTATTTTTTCTACTATTACGGTCTTTTACAATACAATGTACTTTAATTTTTTTTTTGAGAAATTGAATGGGTATTGGCAACATGTCATTCTTAGAAACATTAAAATGTTTCTAGCTACATGTTGCTGTTATTATGAGAGAACAACTAAAGGCTGGTACTAACTTCTGTCGCACGAAAAATATTGAGCAACATCAATCTGTGTCGCTTCGAAATTGACCAGCAACTTATCAGTGTTGACGACTATAATTTTCTCTGTTTTTACGTGTTTTACACTACAAATCTATTCATATTTTTCAAGGAGTTCAAGGAAAGTTGACAATATTTATGACTTCTTCCTACAATTTGATTGATCCGGAAATTTTTCTTAGAAATGTTGCTGCTATATGAACGAATAACTTTGTATATAGAAAATAAAAAACTATTCCCCACTACATCCCCAGGGTCGTGACCGTCGGTGGTGCAATGGGTAGTGTGCGCGCCTCTTGTACAGGAGATCGTTGGTTCGATCCCTGCTCCAACCACCTTAAAAATTTCTTTCGACGACGGTCACCTCACTTAGTGACGGCGACACTATCGAGTATATAGCCATGAAAAAGCTTCTCAAAATACCGTTCGGAATCGGTGTAAAACTGTAGGTCCCAATCAGTGAGTGAAAACTGGAAAGCGCACAGCTCAGTGATTGTGAGAAGTTCTCCCCGGTCCCTTCATGGGATGTAATGGGAAACCATTTATTTATTTTACATCCCTAGGGAGACATTCTCAGAATCAAAGAGCTGTGGGCTTTTTAGTATTAGACTCACTGATTGGAACCTACTATTTTATATTGATTCCAAACGGTTTTTTGAGGAGCTTTTTCATGGCCAAGTAGCCGACAGAGTCGCTGTCGCTAAACAAGGTGTCCGTCGCCGATATTTCATGTGGTCAGAGCAGGGATCGCTCCCACGTTCTCATGTACAAGAACCTCAGACACTTACCGTTGCACCACCGACGGTCACTTAGTATACTTTACACTAGTGAAAATGTTTTGTCCATATTTCCATATTTCGCAGAAATTTATTTGCCTCTGTTTGTTGGAGTATTGTGAATTTTCTTGAACTTAGTACGGACCCTATGTTAGTATGTTTCAGATTATTCGCTCGTGTTCAATTTATGGATTTTAATTTTACAACGGCTCCTTAAAGATTGGTACTAAGTTCGATTGCATGAAAAACATTAATCGACTTTTATGTGTTTAGGTTTCTTTTCCGTCGGTGGTGCAATGGGTAGTGTGCGCACCTCTTGTACATGAGATCCTGGGTTCGAACCCTGCTCTGACCACCTTCAAAATTTCTTTCGGAGGCGGTCACCTCGCATAGTGACGGCGACACTGTCGAGTATATAGCCATGAAAAAGCTTCTCAAAATACCGTTCGGAATCGGTGTAAAGCTGTAGGTCCCAATCAGTGAGTGAAAACTGGAAAGCCCACAGCTCAGTGATTGTGAGAAGCTCTCCCCTGTCTCTTCATAGGATGTAATGGGAAACCATTTACTTGTTAGGTTTCTTTTTTACACCAAAAATTATTATGTTTTTAGTTAAATAAGGGTTGACAACAATCAGCTCATATTTTTAGAATTGTGTGTACTGTTACATTTTCCTTGGCAACATTTTAATGTTGCTGAGTTTTTTACAGAACTTAGAGCGACACTAGCAGAAATTTTTTAATGTGTTGCAACATTTTTTATCTTATTATTCATAGATTTTTTCAAATTTTAAGACCTCAACCAATAAAAGTTTAGTAATACAAAATTAAACTCTTACTTTTTGCTGTTTCTTTGAACAAAGTTCACAGAACTATCCCTTTTTCATACCTTCAATTGATATCTTGAGGACCTTGAAAACCATATAACTTTTGTTTACTTAAAAGTTCGGAGAATACGTTAAGTTCCAAGTACAAAAACACATGTTAAAATTTAAATAAAATGTGATTCCTTTTGAAAGCAAAAAAAAAACTAAATTCTACAATTGACTCAATTAATGCGTCAGACAGACTCGACAGAAAACAACTTAAAATGCCAATTCCATTTAATTTTCAAACGGAATGGGAGGAGGTACGAATGTTTGTCTTTGGTCTAAATTAACACACGAGAGGCAAAGACAAATATTATTCTAAAGACAGCAAAAAAAAAAAACACATGTGTTCCATAAATGACTCAAGGTTGCAACTGAAAAAGACCGACGACAGTTCGGCAGACCTTCAAGACCAGGGTTTTAGTAAAATTATTCTAAAATTTAACGAAAAACAGCAACATAATAATGACATTAAATCTTTAGCATTTCAAAAAAAAAACCAACAACCTAATAAACATATTTCTCTTTCATGTCTCATTTAACTTTAGGGTCTTTGTCCTGGTAATCGCTTGAGAATTTTAAATTCATATGATTCCGGTTGCTTTTCACCATCGCCAGCATCGTCACCATGTCCGTCGCTGGCCGCCAGTACAGCCACTTTAAATAGTTCAATTTGTTCGGCAGACATTTATGAAAACACATCGATTATCAGTGGATCGGGCAGCAGTGGCATAAGTGGCAATAGCAGTGTCAGTGGCAGTAGTGGTGGCAGCAGCAGCATAAGCGCCAGTCAAACGCAATTGAATACAACGGCAACAAACTTGCAACACCAGCAGCAGTTGCAGCAGCAGCAACATACACAACATCAGAGGCATGGAACACGAAGGTCATGGCATGTGTCGCCCAACAAGGTAAGTTGAAATTTACACTAGCTAGTTACATACAACTAACAACCAAAGGCTGCTCCAAAGGCGAGCAAGGAAGGAGGATGAGATTGGATAGGATAAGCAAAAAAAACCAGTGTCTGGGATGTTGGAAACAACAAAAAAAATTTATAACAACATGAGGCGAAAATTTCTTCATTTCATGCTTGGTTTGCATATGTGATGTGGTTGGCTGTTATTTTGTAAATTGTGCGACGCGCCGTCTCTTTTTTTTGTAATTTTCCTGCTGTACATTAAATGTTTTATGTAAAGCTCGAAGACAAATGTTAGTTCAATTCAAAGGAACTTAATTTTGAAACAGAATTCAGATAAATTGAATATGAAATGTATTGCATGAGACGGAATTCATGGGATCGAACGCTTTTCCATCAAAATGATATGAAAACTATGATTTTGAGACTTTGCTATAATTTTTATAGTAACTCTCAAATGAGAGATTGTTAATTTTTTCCTAAAGAAAGTGAACCATAAATACAAATACATTGAAATTATATATACGGAAAAATTATTATTCAGGCCAATATATTTGAAATAAATTATATCGTCTAAAACAAATTTTGGTCTGCCTTGAGTCTATCAAATGTAATCTTATATTCCAATTACTTTTCAAACTCGAGGCCTCGAGATGAAAGAAAAATATTATATTGGAGTAGTCCATCTCTCTTAAATTTGGTATTGAAATTAGGTTTAACATTAAACTTTAAGACTCGTCATAATGTTTTTGGCGCTAGGACGATCGACTACAACGGAGAAATAAACACTATACTCTGCCACGGATGACACAGTGTAAAAGTGGTATATTTTATTTAAATTCGCCGAATGGGCCTTCCGAGGCCCATCAGGGCAATCTACCGCCAATTTGATATGATACTCGAATGTTTTACACCATTTGCAACTGAAATTTGCAAAAAAATCAATTGAAGTTAAAAATTCTATTTGAAATTTGAAATACATCAAATTGAAATTTGGAAAACATCAATTGAAATTTAAAATACATTATTTGAAACACATCAATTGAAAATTAAAAGCCATCAATTGAAATTTAAAATAAAGGGGTTTTCAACAGAGACGCTACAAAAGTAAATCGATAGGGACAGCAAACGACGCCATATTTTTTCCCGCTCTTTGACATTTCTCTTCAGTAAGGTTTGCCATTTCATCATGGAAAGATATACGAGCCAACAACGAGTCGAAATTATTCAAAATTTACTACCGAAATTTGGAGTCAGTGGCCTCAACTTTAAGAGCGCTACGTCCAATTTATGGCCGTCATAATCGTCCTACCAGATCAACAATTGAGCGTCTAGTGGAAAAATTTGAATCCACAGGCACAGTACAAAATGTTCCCGTGCCAGTGAGACAAAGAAGTGCCCGTAGTGTCGAGAATATTGCTGCCGCTGAGGCTTCAGTTCAAGAAAGCCCAAATGTGTCTCTCACACGTCGTTATCAAGCGTTGGGCATCTCTGTGACGTCGTTGTGGCGAATTTTGCGAAAAGATCTTGGCCTACATCCTTACAAGATCAAATTGACGCAAGAACTGAAGCCGCTTGACCACCATAAGCGTCGTATGTTCGTGAATTGGGCTGAGCAACAACTTGAAAATGATTCGGATTTCCATCGGAAAATCATCTTCAGCGATTAGGCTCATTTCTGGCTGAATGGCTTCGTCAATAAGCAAAATATGCGTTATTGGTCAGACAGCAATCCACACGTAATCCATGAGTCATCATTGCATCGCGAAAAAATTACGGTTTGGTGCGGTTTATGGGCCGGCGGCGCCATTGGGCCGTACTTCTTCCGTGACGATCAAGACCGGCACATTACTGTAAATGCGAATCGCTACCGTTCAATGATAACCGAATATTTTTGGCCCCAATTATATAATATGGACTTGGAGGACATGTGGTTCGAACAGGACGGAGCCACAAGCCACACAGCGAATGCCACAATCAATTTATTGGAAACCAAGTTTTGTGAACGAGTTATCTCACGAAATGGCCCAGTCGATTGGCCGCCTCGGTCGTGCGATTTGACGCCGTTAGATTATTTCCTGTGGGGCTACGTCAAGTCTATGGTCTATGCCAAAAAGCCAGCGACGATTGATGAACTTCGTACGAATATCGAACGTGAAATTGCAGCAGTATCGGCCGATTTATGCTTGAAAACCGTCGAAAATTGGGTTCAACGTCTGGACTTCTGCAAGCGTGCCCGTGGTTGCCATGCAAAAGAAATCGAGTTCCATACATAATGTCATCGAACGTACTTCCACAGGAATAAAGAATTTCATTGGTATCTAAAACCGGTTTTGTTCTATTTAAAAAAAAATTTTGTAGCGCTCTTATTGAAAAACCCGATACATCATTTGAAATTTGAAACACATCAATTGAAAATTAAAAAACTAATAGATAAAATTGGTTAATAATTTTTAAATGCAATAAATAATAAATAAATTAAATAAATATTTGTAAATCTTTATTAACCTTATTAACACGGAGTCGGATTGGGTTGAAGAAATCGACCCCGACCCTGGGTCAATTTCCTGATCTTCGACTACTATACGCCAACTCGGACTCAACACCCCTGATATCAACAGTGATTTTCTTCGAGTGTGATTTGCATTTACATTTTCTTTACCTTAGTGACATTTTTTTTTGCTCCTTTATCGCTTTTCGTAAATTTTTGCAATTTCTTTTGCGTTCCATTATCATTTTTGAGTAAATGACATTTAGTGGGAAAGTTTCTGTATTCTGCAAAAGTTTTTTTTTTTTTTTGGAATCCCAACAGTCGTACAACATATGATGATGGCAGGCAGGACCCAATGGTTAAATGCGGGATTCATAATTTGTCGCTTCAAAAGAAAACGCAAATGCGTGATTGGGGTGCTGGTGTTTACATGGGCAATCCGGCTACCAGTGGAACCCAGAGGAAATTGTACACAATCAACCACCAACCGGTCGGCTTGTGTGGTGGCTCATTACCAACGCCTTCCAGATTGTATTTTGTGGCGCCTTTTTACTGAATTTTTCGCGTTTTTAAGTCTTGTACTGCGTTTTTTCTCTGTATTTTGGTTGTTCGTTCTCTCTTGGAGTTAAGATATCTTTGGTCTCGTCTGAGTCTCTGGCCTGGTCTGGCCGCATCTTGTCTGTTGTTTTGTTTTTCACTTACGAGTGAAAGGATCCTGTTTTTTTTAAGTTTTGAGTTTGATTTAAAGCCCGATACTCGTACTGCTACAAGTATTTAAAATATGCGATGTCGTTTTACTTTTTGCACTTGAAATCGCATTTTACGCTTGCGCGCGCACTTACTCGCATTTTGTAATGTAAATGTCAATGGTTTGTTTACGCTCCCGTGATTATGACTGGTGATAATTGTAATGTACAGTTAAAATCTTTGAGAAGATATTTTATGGAGTCACCAATGACAATCAAACTTGTTTAATAAATAAAAAATTAATAAAATGGAAATCGTAAGAGAGGAGGTTATGATTCTCTTTCAAGTTTAAATGTTTGTCTTTTTTTGAATTTGATTTGGAATAATGTAAATGCAAACATTGCTTTGACACATGCGCAGTGGGAATGAACACGTATACATAGATAGTCGATTGTGAGCAAACGTGATACCCATCTGTCATAGAGCTTTCACATGGGGAATAGTGGTAGTTTAAATATGTGCCTGACGAATCACTGATAAATTCACTCATATCGATTAGTTTAATTTTCTTAATTCTTATTAAAGAAGAAAGATTCTACAAACACTCGAAAAGAAAACAAGTTTCGAATTTCAACAGTTTTGATTTTTAAAACTACTTCCTTCAAATTTGTTCTGCGGTTCTTCTGTATGGTTGGTTCAGGTGGTTGCTAAATATACTATTTAGCATCAATTAGTGTCTTGAGACACCGTTTTGCATACCACATCACTCCGGATAGTCTAATGTACAGTGTCTAGATACAACCTGTTAATCGGAGATACCTCATTAGATCCCCTAGATCTATCGCGTGTATCTCAGTGAGGTTGTGTAGGAAGGAACGACCTATAGTCTTTAGGCGTCTATTCATTAGAGCCGGACAACTGCAGAGGAGATGTTCCACCGTCTCCTACTTTTCTACGTCTTCGCAGGCACGGCAGTGGTCATTATATGAAAGATTCAGCCCTCTTGCGTGATTACTGATTAGCCAGTTCCCGGTCAGCACGGCAATTAGCCTTGATATGTTCCCCCGATTTTGGCTAATCATGGAGTTATTTATATTCTGGTCATGTGTTTCTGGATATGCTGCACGTTTCCGTTCTATCCCATCTGGCCTTTGCTCGTTCAAGGTAATGCAGGAAAATACCTCTTATGACCAACCCTTTAGGCGCTGCGACTGACACCCTACGGTGTTCGGTGGAAGAGGATCCAGGGCTGGCTAGTTCGCCTGCCCTTTCGTTCCCAAGGCGACCCTTGTGACCTGGTATCCAAGTAAGAACCACGTTGGCCAATCGACCTAGCTCGACAAATTTTTCCTAAAATTCACTAACGAGTTTAGTTAGATTTAAGGGATAGGAGATTTAAGGGATGGGAGATTTAAGGGATAGGAGAGCCGCCTGGCTATCTACAAATATTCAAATGCGCTCTGTTCTCCGTTGTAGTATAAGTTCGGCGCAGGCTTCCTTGACGGCCAGTACCTTCACTTGAAAATCGCTGGACTTGTCTGGGAGTTTGAATGATACATTGAGGCTTGTTTCTTAGAAGAAGACACGCGAGCCGATTCCAAATTCCAATTTAGATTCGTCCGTATATACTTTGGGGTAAAAACCGACACGGAAAGAAAAAAAAACCTTTATAGCTCGGTTGCCGCCACAATATTTTGATTGATTTTTATTAATCGCAACCGTTCATGTAGTTCTCGTTTGCGATAACTGAAATTAGCCATTTTTCTAATGAGAGCACAGATTACGTAGAACGTAAATTTCTCTCATTCAGTCATATCCACTCGTTTGGCATACACACTCACGCATCAACATACAAGTGATCACACACTCTAATGCTTCTTTCTACCTTGTCAATATATCTTGGATGGACAATTGACGCGTTGTAGTTTGCTGCGCTTTTAAGGTCGAATTAAGGTCCAATTAGTCTCGACGGTTGACGGTTGACGCTCTACTTAATTTTGCGCGGTTAGTCATGACGGTTAGACGGTAGAAAGACAAAACAAAACCAAAAAAACCTATCGAAGAGCATTTGTACAAAATATAATTTGCATGCAGCAGTTTTGTGTTAAAAAGTGATTGTGTCAAATAAAAAAATTAAAAATAAAAAGAAAATTGTGGTTGCCGTGTAATTGTGTATTGCGGCGCACAAAATGTCGAAGTAAAAGCAATAACAATAAAAGCTGATCGGTCTTGACGGCTGACGGTTGATTCTGCAACCTGCAGAAAGAAGTCTACCGTCGTAAACCGTCAATTTTAGTCGTCTCTCTCTAACACACGCAAAATGCAACCCCAACTCAAACAGCTGATCGCTTACCGTCAACCGTCAAGACTAATTGGACCTTTAGTCTTGACGGTTGACGGCAAGCGATCAGCTGTTTGAGTTGCGGTTGCATTTTGCATGTGTTAGAGAGAGACAACTAAAATTGACGCTTTACGACAGTAGACTTCTGCAGGTTGCAGAATCAACGGTCAACCGTCAGCCGTCAAGACCGATCAGCTGTTATTGTTACTGCTTTTACTTCGACATTACAATACACAATTACACGCCAACCACAATTATTTTATTTTTTATTTTTTTATTCGACACAATCACTTTTTAACACATAACTCATGCATGCAAATTATAACACATAACTCATGCATGCAATTATAACTGATGCTCTTCGATCAGCTTTTTTTTTGTTTTGTTTTGTCTTTCTACCGTCTAACCATCATAACTAACCGCGCAATATTAAGTAGAACGTCAACCGTCATGACTAATTGGACCTTTAGTTGTTATTTGAATGCAAGTCGAGACAGAAGTGTAAGTAGACAGTGAAAAAATAGACAAAAATTCCAACTGTTTTTAAAACAAACTTTATGGGTAAAACCAAAATCATAACAGTTGGAAATTTAACCAAAAGAGAGCTTATGGAAGCTATAAATAAAAGTTTTAATTACAACTCGGTTGCTGTAACCGAAAGAACAGTTGGTGGAACAGTTTTTCGTTTCTTCGCAAACGTTTTTTCAGCGCTAATTTTTCTTAGTTCGTTAACTGTAAACGTTTTTCAGTTCTCGCAGACATTTTTTTAGTTGGGAGCAACTACAACTCGGTTGCTGTAACCGAAACAAGAGTTGGCGGAACCGTTTTTCGTTTCTCGCAAACGTTTTTTCAGCTTATATTTATCATAACTCGTTTGCTGCAAACATTTTTCGGTTCTCCCAAACGAAATGACATGTATGGATTAAAAGAAGTTCGTTTCTCCCAACTACAGCCCCAAACGAACTTCAGTTATCTGAGATTTCGTTTGGGAGGAACGTGTTTTTTCTTTGCGTGTGTCAGTGGTCCCCCTTTATCCCACTCTATTCTTCTGGGAAACCTGACATCGAATATGCTATTGAACGTATATTTTTCAAATTTCTAATTTTTCCTTCAAAATAATCCACAAGTTCCACAACAAAGTATTTTTGCATTTATTTTATACCCCACAGCCATAATTAAATCCAACATTAACAAAATTTTAATTCCAATTTTTTCAAATCTCAGTGATCATGTGCAATTCAAAAGACCCACAGCTCCCAATATAAATTGTATGTATGTAATTGCAAACGCCAATAGACTTTGTATTGATACAATTGAAAGGTATTACATCGTCGACATCTTATAATAACCAACAGTAACAAAAAATCTATAGCGTAACTGATAACAAAACTTCAAAATTGTTTGACAGACACATGAAAATAGTTTGAAAAATTCAAACACACGAAACAAAACAAAACTAATCCCTCAATACAAATAACAGAAAATCCACTTTAAACTTCGAGACAAATTGTAATTATAACATTGTATTGCAGTGTGCAACACTCAAAAGAAAATGTGATTTAAAATTGTAGATACAAAAAGTTAGATGAGTAAGAAACACACAAGCTAATTCAAAATGTATCTATTACACGTGGAAGCGTCCATTGAATTTGATATTGTCCTGGTGGTTGTTGCCGACAATTACAACAGTGCCTCCTGCTATAACATGAAATAAGTAATAGGGAGTTTACATGCACTCGATCTTGCAGATCGACTCGATAATCAACAAATCACACTTTTATCATGTGATTTCTCACACATTTTTTGCACCCAAGATCGCGTAAATTTGCCTCATGTCACAAATCATTTCGACCACAGAGTTGTATGCGCACTTTCAGTATGAGACTGTGTGAATGTAAAGGAAACGTACATACTTCACTGAACATGTACATTATTGCCAACACATACTAACATGATTAATATACGAGATAGTGTTATAAGGACAGCTGATATTGCTTCTTTCTTTGTTTTGTAAATACTAAAAAAATTTCAAGAAATTCTAAATAAATTCCACATAAAAAAATCTTTAATTGCATAAAAACTTATTTCTACAAATAAAAACATAGAAAAAGTGACCAACTAACAGAATTGTATGATACTAATGCATAAAAATCGTCCTTCCACCACCTTATATAATTCCATAATGGCATCATGAAATACAAAATGTCAAAACTAAATCGAGTAAAAATGCATGTAAACACAATTCTGCCGTAGAATGCTAATCACGACATTATCATGATAAAAGAGTGCGTGTAAACGCACTATAAATCTTGGCAATTTCTATCAGCTGAGTTTGACAATGTCAGCCCTTGACATAAAAACGAAATGCCTGCAATTCCTACTGCGTCTACCTTACTTATTTTACCATGAGCTAATTGTAGTTTTCTTTAGATTTCTTAATTTCAATATATGTACATAAGAATATGATTCCTAAGGTTAAAAACATGTTTATACTGCACTCGAAATCTAGAGATATCTAGATTTCGTGGCCTAAACATCCGATTTTCCATACACAAATCAGCTGTTCCTGTGAATTGAATCCAGACAATCGAGATTTCGGTTACAGCATAAACTCGGTATAACTCAGTTTAGCTATATTTAAGACACATAAGCTGTGTGCTGTGAAATTCCTATTAACATTAGGCTTGTTTCTTTATGTTTTGCGTAAACTTCGGTAAAATGACAGTAAACCAAAAATGCTCTCACAAAAACACAAAATGGCCTAAAAGTAAAAAAAAAACACAAAAATCACATTTCTTACATTACTGACATTTTCTTAATGTTTTATTTGTTTCAAATATCACATTCTGCCCTTTTTGTAATTTATTTTATCCAAAAATGTTTAATTTATTTTCACAAACAGAAATCAGACGATTTTAAACAACTGATTGTTTGGCACTTACCGGAAGAAAAATGTTGGGACAGGGGGTATCCATCCCACAGCTGAACGATAGGCGAGAGAGCGATAAGCAACCAGAAGCAAACCATGCATCAAACTAAGTTTAAAATAGTGTTTGATTGATACTAATGACAGCTAAACCATGTTTTATGTTGGTTCCATCGAACGAACATACGCTTCCGTGCCAATGCATTTTAAATGATCTTGCGACATTAATATCGGGCTACTGGATGCTTCATTTCCTGAGTAAACACTGCCAATGGCTTCTGTTCCGACGCATGTAGTGATATCAAGATGTTGACTAGGACTTCCAGGGTGTAGCTCAGATGGTGGAAGTTCATCAGTATGTGGTAATTTGAGAAAAAACATTTGTTTGAAAAACTAAAGAGTGTTCGGACACATATAGTGAAATTTTATGGCGATAATTTTTGTAGAACATTTTGACCACGCCCACCGTCATTTTGGAGCAGTTTTTTGCGAGTTTTCAAATAGAAAAGGAAAAATTATGGCTATACGTGACAGTTAGAGGGTAATTTGTTCCACAAAAATATTTATCTGAATCTTTTCTATAAAATTTCTGAACGTACAGAAGTAAGGAATACAAAATTTTGCATGCAGATATGTTGCAGTAAAGTTCCGAGGGGCGGAAACTTTGACCCGCCACAAAAAAAATTCTGATCAAATCTGGCAAAACGCCGATACACGTATATTTTTTTTAGACTTTTCTACCAGAATCCCCAACATTTTGAAAAAAATTTAATTTTGTCTCACAGGATAATATATAAGTACAATAATATACAACAGATTTTCTGGGGTTATGTACTACTAAGTGAATAAACACAGTGTATTGAAACAGTCAAATGTGTGGACTGGAAAATTAATATATTCTTGGAAAATTAAATTTAATTTAATGTTATGAGATAATCTAGAGTACACGCTGAAAAAAACGGCCCTAGCAACATATTGCAGGAAACATGTATATGTTTGCAATCATTATATTCATGCATTGAAGATCTGCTGTTTTTCTCTTTCTTTGTTGTCTGTCACGTTTCTGTTTTCAACAAACAAAGACACAATTGGGTCACAAAATCATATATTATAAACTATTAATCATTGTGTCACAAAAATGTTATATTGAATAGCAAACACAATGTGGTTGGACGCAAGTATACTATATTTGCACCAAGCTACTAACACTTTATATTTGCATCCAAACAACAAAACCACCGATACCAAACGGTATTTTGAGAAGCTGTTTCATGGCTAAATACTCGATAGTATCGCCGTTACTATGAGAGGTGACCGCCGTCGAAAGAAATTTTAGGTGGTTAGAGCAGGTATCGAACACAGGATCTCCTGTACAACAGGCGCGCACATTAACCATTGCACTGCTACATTTCACCAAATAGCTGTTGTATTTATTCTAGGTATTGAAAAACTGATTTTAACACAAATGTTTTATACACCAGCCTTAAGAATTTCCAGTAGTATTTTTCGAGGGTAACTGATTGCACTTGTAGTCCGGCCGGGCATTGGAACTCAGCGGTAGATTCTTGGAAAAATTCATGAAAAAATTCGAGTGCAAAAATAGTGCCCACATACAAATTATATAATATCAATTTCGAAATTGCTTTCAAATACAAATAGTAAATTTGAATGCAGTTATAAACACGCACCTAACCGCTTGCTCCAAACCAGCAGCAGCAGCAAACGTAAACACCTACATGGATTAGGAGCCAGACGCGACAACAGGCACATGATAAGTGATCCGACAGATTCGAAAAGCAATTGAGAAACCAGAAAACCAAATCGAGTACATTCACAAAAAAAAGAACAACCGACAGAATTTGAATTGAAATTTAGTTGGACTCGTATGCACAGGCATTAGAGATTTTTATGAATGAATTAATGAATATACAAACCGCCAGACAGACAGACTGTTCAAAAAAAAAAAAGGCAGTGTGTGGATGTAGTTTATCTAATTCTTAAAAAATTAAACGACAACTCATGACAAACCTGCACGATTTGGTTATGAACAAACGAACGGCTGGGCTGGAATTAATGAATGAATGAAACGTGTTTTGTACAAAACTTTGTCAGTCATTCATAGATAAAATTTCAAAATCCAACACACTTCTTAGAATTTAGAGCGGAAATGTAAATTGTGTTGAAAAACAATCAAAAGAAAACAAATCATACGTCTCAACCCACTCAGTACCAAAAAAATAACCAACCACCAACAACAACAAATTGTTGTAGAACAATTTTCAATCTTTATTGAAAACAGTCAACCCCCAAAAAAGATTGTGGTTGACGAAAAACAAAATACTACAATTGAATTCGATTGAATTCATTTGTAAGTCAATGTGCATTCATTCAATTTGTTGCGTCTGGGGCAGAACAACAACAATAAAAAACACAAACTGCATAGATGCCAACAACAAGTTTCCTTAGATGCCTTAGTAGGCAGTTCCTTGAGCCCACATATGGTCAGTGGCTAACCCAGTGGGGAGATCTCGTATTAAATGCAGGCTGCCTGATAAAATGTTGTTGCTTCATATTTTGGCAATACAACTGGTTGATGGTTTGGATGTTTCTTTACCTGTACATTCTTTTGTATTACCAACTACCTAACTAACTGTTTGTTTGCGCCATGTGAGAGATGGGTGACCATTTAGTAGTTTGTTCATCTTTGTACGTTGTTGTTGTGTGTCCGTCCTTGTAGCTGTCAATAATATACAACAGATCTTCTGGGGTTTTGTAAATGAATAAGCACAGTGGTTTGTAAGAGTCAAATTTGTGTACAGGAAAATGAATTTCTAAGAATTTTTTGGAAAATAAAATGAAAATTGGTATGATAAGAAAACACTGTGCAACAGTGGGTCTCGGGCCTCATCCAAACTAAAAAGTTGTGAAAATACTTGGACGTGGTATCACAAAACCCCGCTCGGTTTTGCTCTTATACGTAACAATTTTTTTTTACAGGCCGAAGAAAATTTTGGAGGTGGTCTGAGCCCTATTTCAGATTTTACTTCAATAAATCCTAAACAGCTTGAAATATTGAATTACAACCTTTGACAATATTGTAGCTATTTTCCCATTTCATAATTCCCTCTAATATATTTCTAAAGAAAATTACACTGTTAATCGATTATTTCACGAAACGATTCGTGTTTTTAACGTTTTTGTTCATAATTATCATATCTTTAAAAGCTTTAGGTAAAAGTCGTTCAGAAAACAACCATATTTTTGTATTATGCGACCAGTTGAGATCATATATGACATTTTAGGACGTTGATGTATTTGTCAATTTTGTCGAAAGCCTTAAGTTGTGCAACTTTGGAGAACATTATTACATTCCTGTGTTAATAGTCTAGAAATTATAAGCGAAAATTTTAAAAAATTTAATATTTCTGAAGTGGTGCAATCACTTTGGAACCCAACATTCAATTTTTGTTCCTTAGTGTATTAGACAATATTGTTAAGTATATTAAGCACTACCACTTTGTAGAAGATATAAATTTGGAATTTGTTTAATATTGAATACATATAGGTGAATACTTAAAGAATATGGTTAAACGCAGCATTTCTGCACCAATTATGGAGTTCTAAATATAATTTTTGTTGATTAGTGTATTAGTGTATTTGGAAAAATTATCACTAAGTTTATAAGCTACAATTCTTTTTAAGAAAGCTATCGCAATTTATTTACCGTTAGGCAAGAAATGTCAAAACATATAAAATATGTGAAATTTTTCATGACGTTTCGTGAAATAATCGATTAACAGTGTATTTTTCCAGTGTATATTAGAGGGAATTGTGAAATGGGAAAATAGCTACAATATTGTCAAAGGCTGTAATTCAATATTTCAAGCTGTTTAGGATTTATTGAAGTAAAATCTGAAATAGGGCCCTGACCCACCTCCAAAATTTTCTTCGGCCTGTAAAAAAAAATTGTTACGTATAGGAGCAAAACCGAGCGAGGTTTTGTGATACCACGTCCAAGTACTTTCACAAGTTTTTAGTTTGGTTGAGGCCCGAAACAAATTCCTTTCAATTGTATCACAGGGTAATCTAAAACAAACAAAGTCAAAACTGAGACTTACTCAGGTGGTCGCCAACAACTCAGAGGCGTCAAGGGCCTGTTAGCAACACCAAGCTTAATATTTCGATGTTGTTCCTGTATGACCTCGAATACCTTTAGCACTGGTTCATTCTGACCTTTCTATCGGAATGGCCTAGCCAGTGCAAACGCATTATTTTGAATCGCATAACTACGTCGATGTCGGGCTACAGATTATACAGCTCGTGGTAAGTCCGTCGTCGATACTCGCCGTTCTCTATTATAGGGTATATATTTTTTTGGAGCATTTTTCTCTCGAACACTCATAAGCATGCGAGATGACCCAGGACTCTGCGCTATAAAGCAAGGCAGGATGTATGAGAGTCTGTTCGAGTTGAATCTTTCTTTCTCGGGAGAGGGTCGTATCTCTGAAGTGCTTGCTTAGCCCAGAATAACACCTGTTTGCAAACACAAGTCTCCGATTGTTTTCTAGGCTGACGTTATTAATTTTATTCACGGCGGATCTGAGGTAAATAAATTCGTCCACTACCTCGAAATTATAACGCGCAACATATTGCAGGAAACATATACCTGTTTGCAAGCAATCATATATATGATTCCTGCAATATGTTGCCGGTGCTATTTTTTGCTACGTGCAATTCTTTGTCGTTACTTAGTGCATGTAGATTTTTTCAATAATACAATGTTTAAAGCAAATCCGATGAAGAAAGACAAACAATTTATAATATTATTAGGTTCATACACTGGTAAAGAGTTTTAAAGTGGCATAACTCTGGAACAGTAACTGCAAATTCCAAATTTTTTCTACAAAATTGCTTGGCATTTATCCATCTTTTAACGTGCATCATTAGTATTTTAAATTTTCATAGAAATTTAAAGCAAATTCGATGCAAAAATAGCAACCAGATGACAATAGTATAAGTTTCATGCAATGGGTAAACTGCTTTAAAATGGTATAACTCTGGAACAGTAACCGGAAATTCAAAAGTTTATTTTACAAAATTACATGGAATTTATACGTCTTTTAAAGTGCATCATTAGTTTTTTAAATTTACAAAAAAAAAATTTAATACGTGGTACCTTATTGAGGAAAATCATTGCCAAAACTGGTGGTTTGTGCATATACAGTAAAAGTTTGGACGTTTAGCTTCAAAAATGTTGACTTACAAACTAAGAAAATCGTGGTTATTGACCGAGTTTTAAGTAAACTTCAAAAATCGCCCGGAATACCCGATTTTTGAAGGAACCACTCTAGACCACTTTCGAAAAATCTGAAAAAATTTTCAAAAATATTTTACCCTAGAAGCCATCAAATAAAGCTTGAGCAAAAAAAGTATTTTTATGTATGGGACACCCTAGTGTCGACGACCTAGCCTCGTGCTAAATGGTTCGATGAGATTTTTACCAATCTTCACTGAGGACTTCGTATCGGTCAGTGTCATTCTGCTCGTCGGTGGTACAATGGCTGGTGTGCGCGCGGCTCTTGTGCATGAGAACGTGGGTTCGATCCCTGCTCTGGCCACTTTACATATCCTTCGACGACGACCTTCTCGCTTAGTGATGGCTACACTATCGAGTACTTAGCCATGAAAAAGCTTCTCAAAAATACCCTTCGGAACCGGTGTACAGTTTTCCCCCTATCGGGCTATCGAAGGCAGCCATATAATCTACAATAAGGTGGTTGTTCTCGACTTGTTTTTATTGGGTTTGTCTTTCTGTGAATATCAGATGAAAATGGGCAATAAATAACGACCGAAAACCGTCCACTGCGCCGTTAAGGTTCAGTAGAGTGTAAGCGTAATTCTGACGCGATTGACGGGCTCCAAGCTGTTACGGACCATCTGCAATTTCTAAAAGGGATATTTGTAAGGGTCACCTCTTCTGGCACGCGTTTTCCCAGTCTCTTCAAGGCTAATGGATAAATGCCTTTGTGTATAAGGGAAATCTGTGCTGAAATCACTGACGAATTATTCCGTAAAAAGATAATTCTGAGTAGTCCTCCTTCTTGAGTATAGCCCCAGCGGCGGAAGTCGCAAGGTCTTCCACAAATAAGGCATGCGGAAGGGTACTTTTGTAATGCCTTGCTAAAATAAGGCCTGTGGAATGCATGAATTTTTTCATCAGATGTAACCAAGAAGAAGATTTTTACAATTTTGAGAAATTTCTTTTCGGAATCTTTTTAACCGTAATTTAATTGGAAAGTTTCATATAAATTTTCAAATTATATTGTTTATTTAATATTTTTCAGGGTATTTTTAAAATTTTTAATTTGAAGTTGGGCGTGGTACAACATTCTAAGCCAGACACATATATACTTATAAATAAATATGTAGAGGTGAAATAATGATTTTGTGATAAAATATATTTTTTTAATTTTATTGTTGTTTAACAAAAATAAATTAAAGTAAATGCCTTCTAAGGCCTTCTTTGGGCAATGGGCAAGGAATGCCTTGACTCCCAATCTCACGCAATGTTAAAACGAAAGGAAGAGGTAATGTGTAGGGAAGGCCTTCAGTATTTTAAAGAAGGCCTGTTCGGTCATGATTTCAGGCCTTCCAGGTTATGACTTCCGCCGCTGGGGCGTTCGACGTGTATTATGTATCTCTTTACTTCACAAATATCAAAACAATACTGATACTTGCCGCCATTTGCAAGAGTTATAACATCTTCCGATAGGGTGCAGCATATAAGGCTTCACCGCTTATGAAAAATTTGGCTGAACTAACATGCCAATGGTAATTGAATATGTTAAGCTAACATTTGAACCCCAACGCTAATCTGCAGTTTGTTAGAAAAGCTTTATGTTAATGAAATGCCTGTTATGGCAGTAAGTTGGAAGCTATCGTTTACGATTTCACCACGAACGGTTGATGAATTCGCTAAGGAACATTCTGGACGAATCTAGCCACAACTAGATGGTGCGAGAGAGAGTGAGAGAGAGATTTAGCAAATCGGAATCCAGATTCGTTCTTAGAAAAATACAATAACTTGGTGAAAGTCGCAGAGTTTTTTAAATTTTGTAATTTCTAGTTCACTACAGATTTGAAGTTCAAAATTCTTTAAAAAAAAATGTAATTACAAATTTTAAATTTTTAAATTTGTTTTAGAATTTGAATCTATGCAGTTTGAAGTTGCAGTTTTGAAATTTAAAATTAAATTGGTGATAAAATTTAAATTTAAAAAAACTTAACTCAATATAAATTTAAAATTTTCTTTAGGATTGATTGTATATTATTTAAATTTAAATTTGTGGGTGACAAAATTTAAATTTGAAAAACAACATAACCCACTTTTATTTGATTTTTTTTTAAATTATATTGTTAAAATCGGTAATCTCTGAAATTTTTCAAATTTCAAAATATTTTCTTAAACGAAAAATATTTTCTCCAAACCACTGTGTAAAACACAGTAGTACTCGCTTTTACCTTTTTCGTCTTGTCTGCTGCAAACAAACTTTGAAGGAGGGGGAAGACAAAAAACACAAAACAGGCAACAATCTTCTTATCATTTTGCGTGATGGTGACTAAAATATGTCATTAAATGTGTTGCGTTTTTCTGTTGTTGTTGTATTGCTGCTTCTGTCTTCCGACTCGTATCTGTTTCTGTGGTTTGTTTTTTTAATTCCAAAAATGGTATGAACTGTCTGGAATTTTTTTTTCTACCATTTTGCCAAAAACGCAGTAACGATATGAAAAACTTTGCCAGCAAAGTCTTGATGCCAGTCCATTATAAATAGTGTTGCCAGTGTCGCGTTGGCAAAACAAAAGTTTTAGCAACAAAACGAAAAAACATTTTATTGAATGTCCAAAAAGTGCAAGCAGTGCAGTTTTGCAGGATATAACGATAAATGCTGAAACTTTTGTTTATTTACTGTTTGCTGTAAACTGACACTGGTGACTCGTTTATCCGTAGCGTCAAAAATGTTAAGAAAAAAAACTATATTTATGCCAGAGAGCCATATGATCTAGGGAAATTTTTTTCTTTTTATTTTTTTGCTCAATATTTAAGCTTTTAATAGTTTGTAGGTTCTTAGTTCTGATAAAATTTAGCTGAAATCAGCAAATTATAATTCCGGGATAATTTTTTTGTTCAAAATATTTAACTTGAATTTTACAATTGCATTCAGTTTCATATGTGTGAAATATTAAATGTCAATACTTTGGGAGCTGATAAAGGGGAACACGATTTTAAAAATGTACATGACTTGTAAGCTTGTATCGTAGTATGAATTTCTCATACAATAACCAAAGATTTTGAATGAAAACATTTGTGGAAATGCATTCAAAACCATTGAAATCTGATAAATCCATGGGATGTTATGTATACACTAGGGTGGACCTTGTGTCGATATTTTGGTAGATGAGGGCTCTATTCCGTGCCTTTTTGAAAAAAAATGACAATGCCGAAAAAAAAAATTAAAAAAAAAAAACATTAGGGGTTGCGCACGAGCCGAGAAAAAGGTCCACTTTGCCAAAATTAGGGGGGAAATTGCCATAGGTCATCAGGGGTCACCCGTAGGGGGAAGAATGTATGGCCGACCCCCATTAACTTTTTACCGCCAACATTTTCCCCCAAGAAACCCACCCCCTATCTCCTCCCCTTAAGGGGGTCACCATACAAAAATGGAGGTTGCTCAGTATTTTCGAAAAACACCATAGGTCATCAGGGGTCACCCCTAGGGGGGCAAAATATATGACCGACCCCCATTAACTTTTCATCCCCAACATCTTTTCCGAACAAACTTACCCTCTATCTCCACTCCTTGAGGGACTCCCCATACAAAAATACTGAAAATCTATGTATTTACAGTTGCACAATATCGAGATTTTTTTGATTTTTTTTGATTTTTTTACAGAAATTCCACCAATATTCAAGAGTGGTCATTGTTTGGAAAGTCTTGAAAAATTTGAAACGCACACGTGCTGAATCAGGTACATAGGCACCCTTAGCAGATGCCCCCATTCATCAGTACCTGGCAGTAAAATATTGCAAAATACGTAGTAGTTTTAAATAGCAGTTCATTCATCGATTGTTGTCATTCAACAAGTGCCGACGACCGCGAAAAGTAAATTGATTTTTCTCCCGTTTTTTAAAAGTTAAGATGACAACACGACTTAGATCGCGCGACGATATTTTTTTGATTGGTTATCCAAGCATGAATATTACGGGGAACAAATTACCGTCGAAGAAGCAAGTGCTAAGAATGCATTTCTTCAACATTCGCAAACGAAACATGTCGAAGAAAAATAGAGCGGTTATAGTCGCGGACGCAGTGTTGATTTTTTGGCGCCAAGCAGCTATTCCGACGAAAGCCAGAGGAGATGTTACAAGAAAAATAGCTGCGCTGCACGATGAGTGGGATGCTTTAAGAAACTCATCTCACAGAAAGACTGAGTCCACTAGAGAAAAAGAGAATACGTTTTCTGATAGCTTGGATAATCTTTTCGACATCGCACACGCCAACGCCCTTGAGAAAATGACAAATACCGAAGACATTGAGTTTCTGCTAAAGCAAAGAGAAGATGGCCGGCCAGGAACTATGGGAGGTGTGGACGCTACTGATACTCGAACGAGGAAAAGAAAAGCTGAGCGCGAAGAACAAGAAGAGTTGCGACGCAAACGTGCAACGGAATCTAGTAGAGATCGGTTCGCTAAAGGCGGCAAGCTATTTCGCGCTTTGTGTGTTCGTCCAATGTTTATATTCAAATGAAATTCGTTCAATTGCAGTGGTTAAATTTTCAAGCAGTGATTCAAGCGATGATAATGGGAGACAGGACGAAAACTTCCCGGCAGAAGCTGACCCGTCAAATGTTGGTGACAGAAGAGGTTACAAACAATGTTTTACTGAACGAGTCCTATCAGCTTTGGACAAGTGCAAAGTGACTGACCGAGACGCGGTCGGCATTATGATAGCGGCGGCAGAAGCATTTGGACGCGATCCTCAACAATACACAATAAACCGTACGTCGCTTCGGAGATGTCGGCGTTCAAATCGAGAGAACATGCTGAGTTATGTGAAAGACAATCCAGAAGTAAGATCGCATAGATTTATTTGCTCTCATTCAGAATTCTTATTCTTCAACGCGTTTCATTCATCTCCAGCTTGTCGCAGCTAAATCCTTCGTAGTCCATTGGGATGGCAAAATGCTTTTGGATTTTGTGGGTACAAAGAAGGTGGACCGTCTACCGGTAATTGTCTCGTACGGAGAAAAAGAACAACTTCTTGGAGTTCCCAAAGTAGAAGATGGGAAAGGAAAAGGCCGGAGAATAGCACATGCCGTTTATCAACTGTTGGCATCTTGGCATATGACACATCGAATACAAGGACTTTCTTTCGACAGGACATCAACGAACAGTGGCCCATTCTCCGGAGCCGCAGTTGCTCTTGAGCGGCTGTTGGAGAGAGAAATCTTATATTTACCTTGCAGACACCACGTATACGAACTGGTGCTTAGGGAAGTTTTTGAGACAAAAATGGGAAAGACCAGTGCACCAGGCGTTCCTTGCTTTGACCGTTTCAAACAGGAATGGGACGCTGTAAAGGTTAAACCATTCCATTCTGGCTTGATAGACGATCAAGTCGTCAGAAAAATTCCTGTGGCAATGCAAGTCGGCATAAAGAAGTTTTGCTTAGATCAATTGAAGGAGAAACACCCTCGCGATGACTACAAAGAAATGCTACAATTAATTCTTTTGTTTCTGGGTGAAAAACTTGAGAATTACCATTTCCGACCTCCAGGACCCGTTTCCCATGCTCGATGGATGGCAAAAGCCATTTACAGCCTCAAGATGTTTTTGTTTCGGAGAACTTTTCACTTATCTGTATGTGAATTGAATGGTATTCGTCACGTTTGTATTTTTGTGGTGCGACTTTACGTCAAGGCATGGTTTGGTTCTTCTCGAGCAGCTGAGGCGCCGAATCAAGATTGGAAGTTTTTGAAGGACATCGTCGAGTACAAGTCCGTTGACCAGGATTTATCTCGGGTAATGATAAAGAAATTTATCGGTCACCTATGGTATCTCGCCGATGAGCACATAGCCCTTGCCTTTTTCAATGACAAGGTTTCAAATGAGTTGAAGGCCAAAATGGCCCAAGCATTGCTAGAAAATGAGAATGACGAAGGTGAAGAAGATGAAGAAGACGAAAAAGGTGAAGAAGATGAAGAAGACGAAGAAGGTGAAGAAGACGAAGAAGGTGAAGAAGATGAAGAAGACGACCCGGTTGCCCCAGCTCCTCGCGTCGTAATCAAAAGCACCAGCGTTAAAAAAATCGAGGTGATATTCAAAGATGTGAATGAGGAATTCTTGGCTAAAGACTTGAGCAACTTCGTCTCTCATAATACCAAAAATTTATTTGTACGATTTGGAATATCGCAAGGTTTCATTCTTGCAAATCCAGCAACCTGGAAATCTCGCGCAGACTATCAAGAAGGTCGTAGAATTGTAAATAACTTGCGCGTTGTGAACGACACTGCCGAAAGAGGAGTAAAAATGATACAAGATTATAATAGAATACTGTGTCAAGGCGAAGAAGAGAAACAGTATTTACTACTTGTTATCGATTCTTACCGCAAGAAATACCCATCAGCGAACAAAAATATGTTAATTTGACTAGTAGTATATTAGTAGTACTACTCAATTACAGCTTCTTTTATTTTTGTATAGGGAGTCCCTCAAGGAGTGGAGATAGAGGGTAAGTTTGTTCGGAAAAGATGTTGGGGATGAAAAGTTAATGGGGGTCGGTCATATATTTTGCCCCCCTAGGGGTGACCCCTGATGACCTATGGTGTTTTTCGAAAATACTGAGCAACCTCCATTTTTGTATGGTGACCCCCCTAAGGAGAGGAGATAGGGGGTGGGTGTCTTGGGGGAAAATGTTGGCGGTAAAAATTTAATGGGGGTCGGCCATACATTCTTCCCCCCTACGGGTGACCCCTGATGACCTATGGCAATTTCCCCCCTAATTTTGGCAAAGTGGACCTTTTTCTCGGCTCGTGCGCAACCCCTAATGTTTTTTTTTTTTAATTTTTTTTTTCGGCATTGTCATTTTTTTTCAAAAAGGCACGGAATAGAGCCCTCATCTACCAAAATATCGCAAAAATGTCATTTCAAGGTCCACCTTAGTATACACGCTGGAAAATCTGTCGTTTTGTTGTTGTTTGGGTGCAAATATAACGTGTTTGTAGCTTGTCGCAATTATAGTGCACTTGTGTCCAAACACATTGTGTTTGCTGTTGAATATTACACGCTGGAGACACAATGATTAATATGTAGTAAATATATGTTTTTGTGCCCCAAATGAGACTTTGTTTGTTGAAAGCTGCTGCAAACAAAAACGTGACAGACAAGAAAGAAACAAAGCAGTTCAATGTTTCAATTCATGAAAACAATGCTTGCATACATATACATGGTTCCTGCAATATGTTGCTGAGGCGGGGTTTTCAGCGCTTCCGATTAAGATCCTATGGGGATATTTTAAGTGATTCATGTGAAAAAACTGCCATATAACAATTAAGTCTGTTCAAAATGTAGAGTACGTTTGTTTGCCAGTTCGTCCGGGATTTAATAAAGTTCGTAAATCTAAATATGTATGACCATTTCAGACTAAGTGCGAAGTCTCCAAGCATATCTCATTGGGAAAGGAGGAATTCTTCTTATCATTTTCTATATTCAAATTACTTTTCAATGTGTTCACAACATTGAACACAAATATTAGGCAGAATCTTTGGCATGATAAACATTTTACAATGGTTTGAAGCAAACAGTTGATGTTATTTTCTAAGATTGGAAATAATATTTGTACAGTTCAAATCTCCATTGGCTACCCAACAAAACACAATCAAAAACCTTATGCTCTTGTTGTTCGAATAATTGACTTTCAGATTGAGTTGGTATTGAGGGATATTCGGTCGATACCAATTCGCATATGCAAATTGCATTTAAAGTTGGCATATACATATGTATATGATTGATGATCTTACCATTTCAGGCACAGTGAGTAGGCATCTGATGATGATCTTGTCACGGAGATCGAAACTAGTAACACCAGTGAGTGCGTGCTTTCCTAAATTATCTCCAACGAAACCCATTTTTTCACTTTAAAATTTATTCACTTAAAACTAATTATCCGACCTTGAAATCTAGTAGTATGAACTTCTCGTACATTAACATTCAACACTTTCAAAAAAATAGTTGAAAAAATAAAAACAGTTATTAACCTTTTTAAACTAAAAAAATGGCTTTTTCACCAACTTGCTGCTATCTTTTGAAGGTGCAATTTCGGGCAGGCAAAAGTTACCCTCCGAAAATAGCAAACACACTTGCCTATCCAATTATGTATCAAATTATATCACTGCTTCTGACGCACAAGTTCGCGCTACAGTTCAAGACAGTCAAAAAATTAAATCATACTTTTATAATTTTCAAAATTTAAAAAAAGACAATAAAAATGTGATGATTTATCCGACCTGTCGTATCATATTTTCCTTTTTTCATATTTTCCCAAATTTGTTTTTATCGTTTGAAGGTGTAATTTCGGGCGGATAAAAGTAACCCTCCAAAAACGGTAAACACACTTGCCTATCCAATTATGTATCAAATTCTTTCACTGCTTCTGACGCACAAAAGTTAAATTGGTTCAAAATAATTTCTTTTTCAAAACTAATATGTTAAAATTAAAGCCTGGCTTTTCATGTTTCTAAATAAAAAAATTTACTTTTTCCACAAAATTGTTGCTACCTTTTGTAGGTGCCATTTCGGGCAGGCAAAAGTTACCCTCCGAAATTAGTAAATACACTTGCCTATCCAATTATGTATCAAATTATATCACTGCTTCTGACGCACAAAAGTTATATTTGGTTCGGCATCGGTGTAAATTCTAATTGTAATAGAAACATAAAACTTCAACCACGGGAGGGGTTGGCAACATTTGTTAAGAGGCAGTTTAACTAAAACGTCAGCCATAATTCTAACTACAATTTCATCGCATTTCTTTGATATGGAAGCAACAGTACGCTCTTGATTTTCCCAACATCCTATAGTCGACATTTATTAACTACAACGAATTTTGTTTGTATAATTTCAATTTCATGATAAACTTTAGTGTAACTTGATGAGAATTTTATTGCGTGAGACAAAGCATATGTTTTCAATGGCAAACGTTGAACCATTATTTTAGCAATTATTTGGAATAACAAATGTTAATGGACTCTTTGTATCACACAGGTAAAAAAAAACAACGCAGTTCCCCGTGATTATCTTGGAACAACAAATCAAAATTCTAGCTAAAAATTCATCATAACCTATAGATAGAATGAAGGTACAGAACAAAAACACTTAACAAAAAAATGGCACGACAAAAATGTCCCCCTCCCATTCGTTTTTGTAATCAAAATTTCCTTATCAATTGATAAATAAATCATGTTATTTTTAGGTTATGACATTTCCGCTCCAAACTATAAATCATCACTTCCATGCGTGCTCCACAGTTACGTGAAGTAGTAACAAGACGACAATAGACAAAGCAGAGGAACCGTACAAAATTCCATCAAACTACGTACATATTCCCAATGGATTAAAACTTGGAGCCACTCCTTGGAAAAGCCAGCAAGCAACTGCAATATATGTATATATATTTTTTTTCATTTATGTAAACATAAAACTTTAACAACTTTATTAAGGATAACAATGAAATGCCAATACGCAAAAACGCCACTATACAAATAGATCCTTAGGGAGTAATGAACCAATGGATAGGAGCAGTCCTCGACCCTTAACTAAAAATGAAAAATTAGGTCGGTATACGATAATGCTGGAAAGGGATGGCATGGCATGGGATGGGTTGGTCTTTTGTTGCCTGTTATTTTGATGGAAAATGTCTTCTCTTCATAGTCACTGATTAAATAGAAATTAATGAAAACAACGAAAACATTGGATGCCTGGGAAATACATACAATATTACACAGCTGTTTTTGGAGGGATAGAAGAAGGGTAGGGTAGGACGAATTGCCAAGTTTTAAGCAGGATAGGGAAGGCATGTGCCACGCCATATGGTTTTTGTGAACAATAACAATTCAATAATTAAATGATGGCTTGCAATTTTATTTTACAGGTAGTACTCGAAAAATGTGTAATCGAAAAAGTTAAATTTCCTAAGACACTATGATTAATGAAAAACAAAATCTAGTTGAATCTCAACCCTTTCACGACCAACATTAAATATTTGTCCCATCTGAATTGTATGCTACATTATTCAGATTTTCTAATTTCCTTTTCTACCATTATAAATATGGCTTGAAAATCAGATGGAGCAAAGATGACTCAAACTAAATGATTATATATTAAATTTTACAATGAAATACGTACAAAAAAAAAACACAAACACGGCCATAACACTCGTCTACGGCTGTTAATGATGTGGTTTTTTGTTTGATATACAGGTCGAAAACAGTACAATAATGTCGATGTTTGCTGTATGATGAATTTCAGTACCACCTGTATGCAATTCACTCGTAGTAATTCGACTTTCCGGCCGAATGGTGTGTTATGATGGATTTTTGGCCATAACTCCGGCAAATGAGCTCCAATTGGTATCAAATATACCATCGGGAGAAAGAAAACTGCTTCATCTTTAACGCTGTCGACTTGTTTAAAGTTGTTGAGAACAAAAAACAATAGTTAGCTTTGTTGTAAAACTAAAAGCTTTTACCCTTTTCACTAAATTGGCACTATCTTCTGAAGGTGCAATTTCGAGCGGGCAAAAGTTACCCTCAGAAAATTGTAAGCATACTTGCCTTTCCAATTATGTATCAAGTGCTTTAACTGTCTCTCACGAACAGACGTTATATTGCTTCAACGTTCCTAAAACTATAGACACTTTGTGTAACATGGTTCTATCAGATTAAAATAAATTACATGAGGTGTCAGGGGACACCCGCTTGGAACGAAGTTCCTTTCGCTACACGGGGTGATACAGGAAGTTCCGGACAAATTCCTCCAGCGTATTCCTTGGCTCATTTCATTAAGAAAAGTCCACTAGGACCATATCCGAAAATGCAAGGGTGCGAAATGGCAGTGGGTTCAACATTTTCGGATTGATGGTCGGAGGGTAGTAGGGTAAAGTTGCTAACTTCTGAGCCAGTGGTCGGATTTTTTTTGTTTTTGGGCTTGTTGGAAAAGTCTTTAAGAGGCCTTTCAGAATCAATAACTTTGGAATAACTTTTCAATAACTTGGTCATGACTTTGGAACGGTAAGACCTCAGGGCTTCGTTTAGGTCATTTTGGAAAGGTAAGAGGTATCTATCTTTCAAACATAAGTTACCTGCCATCTGGCTGAGCAAATTGAGGTTATGTGAATTTTTTTTTCCATTTTTCCGAAAGCTCTGTATCTCGGCGATTTGACCTTTTCCTACTCTTTTTTATTGATTCTCAAAGGCCCTCTTAAAGACCTTTCCAACAACAAAAAATCCGACCACTGGCTCAGAAGTTAGCAACTTTACCCTACTACCCTCCGACCGCCAATCCGAACTTTTTGAACCCGTTGCTATTTCGCACCCTTGCATTTTCGGACATGGTCCTAGTAGACTTTTTTCATAAAAATGAGCCAAAGAATACGATGGAGAAATTTGTCCGGAACTTCCTGAATCACCCTGTATAGTATGTATCAGCTAGTTCCAACACCCCTAAGTCGCCCGTTGAAAAATACGGTAATTTAAATGGATCTTTAAGAAAATATATTTTTTGTAAAATCAGAAACTTTTTTTAAGAAAAAAATTTTTTTTTATAGAATGTATTTTTTTTAAAGGATATTTTCAGGTCCTTTTTGTAAGAATATGTATTATATATTCCCGGAAAGTTAATTTTTTACAGAGAGGTACTTCTTTTATTAAAAGCTAATGCTTTTTTAAGAAAAAAAGGTACTATTTTTAAGAAGAAGTACTTTCGGTAAGAAAAAGCTACGAGTATAATTTGTTTTACAAAGTACTTTTTTTAAGAGCAGGTATTTTTTAAAGAAGTGGTACTCTTTTTTTATGAAAAGGTTATTTTTTAAGAAAATCTTATTTTCAGAAAGGCTACTTATCTCAAGAAAAGAAAATGTTTTTTTTTATTTTTAAAAAAGGGACTTTTAAGAAAATGTATTTTTTTGAGAGAAGGTATTTTTTCGAAGAAAATGTTTTTTAAGAAATGGGAATTTTTTTTAGAATTGGTAATTTTTTCAAGAATAGGCACATTTTTAAGAGTAGGTACTTCATCTCAATAAAAAATTATTTTGTTTCACAAAAAATTTTATGTTTAAAGAAAATGTAGTTTTTTTAAGCAAAGCAATTTGTTGTAAGAAAATGTACTTTTTTAAGAAAAGGTACATATTTAAAAAAATATTTTTTTTAAGAAAATTTACTTTTTGTAAGAAAATTAACTTTTTTATGAAAAGGTACTTCGTCAAAATCTGGTATTTTTTTAAGAAAAGGTACTTTGTTTAAGAATATGCATAGGTATTGTTTTTTGCGAAAATTTATCTTTTTTTAGAAAAGGCACTTATTTAAGAAAATCTTCTTCTTTTAAACTTCTTTCACTTGGCCTTTTCGAAATGTACTTTTTATTGGGTTTAAAACCACAATATATACTAAATATTGGCTACAGGCACCATCTAGAAAACTTCCCATTAAACAAGAAGTTTCCCAACATATGTATGTTAGTCTTGACACAAACCAAAACAAATGTACCCAATATAGTTGATAACATAAATAAAGTAATGTAATAGATGCAGCACAAGTGTTGGGAAAATTTTAGTGTAATGGGTAATTTTCTAGATGTCGTTGAAAGCAATAAATGGGATTTTTTTTGTTCCCAATAAAAAAAATCAAAAAGCATGACATTAAAATTCTAAAATTTTCATATCAAAAGAAAAAATAATTTTCAACAAAAATATCGCTTCGAAACAAGAATACAACACGTTACTTAAAGTAGAATACCTGATGGCCATCGAATTGCAAAGCCATGTCACCATCGACTATGCAATAATAAATTGGGTCTTCCTCCGGTTCAGCTACCATTGCTTGTTGAGAGTCCTCAGACACTCTAACGGTTTTGGAATCTGCTACCACAGAAGTTGCTACAGTTTTTGGGCGGGGAAGTTTATAGATTAAGAAGGCGATCCTGCATGTTCATCTTTTGGCCGGTCTTGGATGAACATGCCAACACCAGCCTCATGGCTTTGAAATAGTTTTTTATATAAGAAACAAATGCTATTATATAAAATCATTTAAATTTTGTCACATTTTCCCCTGGTTTAAATTACTTTCACAAAAATTTCCCACAATTTTGAATAAACGGTAATGAGAATTATGGCAAACTTCAATGAAAGTGACTGGTGTACAGGACAGCACCTAGTGAACAAAGTTGACAATGGTCGCGCTATATCTATAATTTCCTTTATCTATGGTTGATAATACTGGGTTGTAGCATAATAGTGTTTAAAAAAAGTTGTTTAATTTTTTCATTCAGCCCCCATCCCTCAACATGCGATAAGGAATTTCGTTCCAATAAAAGAGACTAAATTTGACAAACAACCTATGTCCTTGAGTTCAATTAATATGGGATATTTTTTTGCTATTTGGTTTTTGAGAATTGAAGAAAACCCACAAAATTTATACAAGTGAATGAAATTCTTATTCAGGTCGATAAATCAATACCTGCCATTTACTTTTGAAAGATTATTTCATACAAATGTTATCCACGGCTATGCTTCACGTGGTCCATTCTGAAAGTTAAATGTTGACACATTTTCTCCAACATTTCGGCCGCTATCTCTCCTAGGAAATATGTAATGTTATCCTCCAAGGCAGCAATCGCGGTTGACTTGTCCTTATACACGACAGACTTCATGTGACCCCACAAAAAAAATAATCTAGTGGGTTCAAATCGTACGAACGAGAAGGCCAATTGACAGCGCCACAATGTGAGATTAATTGTTCACCATACTCGTCTCTAAATTGATGCATTGTAGCCCATGCAGTGTGACCTGTGGCACCGTTCTCTTGAAACCACATATCGACCAAGTCCAATTCTTCCATTTTGGGCAGAAAAAAAGTTCATGATAATCGAACGGTACCTTGCTCCATTGGCCGTAACCATCTTCGTCTTTGAAGAAGTACGCTACAATGATGCCGCCAAACCAGAAACCGCACCAAACAGTTAATTTTTCAGTGTGCATTGGCAGCTGTTGAACAGCTTCTGTCTGCTCTTTGTACCAAATTCAGCAATTCTGTTTATTGACGTACCTATTGAGCCAAGACCATAAAATGCACGTAACCTGTGAACACACATTTTTCACAGAGCACGTATTTTGATAATAAACCTCAATGATTTGCAAGCGTTGTTCGCTTGTAAGTCTATTCATGATGAAAATGGCAAGACCATCTGAACCAAATACTGAACCTACTTACTCATTGCCACATCACTGTCACTAAGCGAAATGGCCGTCGTCGAATGAATTGTAAGGTTGTCAAAGCAGGGATCGAATCCACGTGATCATGTACAAGACACGCGCACACTGGATGTAATATTGTTGAAATAAATAAAGCAATATTTAGCTCACTGAATAAACAGAGCGACGACAAAAAGTATTGAATATTATGGAAAACTTATTGCACCCTTCTCCGCTCTCATGTAGAGAGGCTGAGTAAAAGACCATAAACGAGTCTTATTCTCTTTATAGAATATTTCAATACAATTTTATTACATAAAACAATACAAAAAGTATAAATGTTTCAAAAGGCATCAATGTTTCACATCAAAATTATAAATGGACCAAGTTATGACAAAAAAAGGAGTAATACGTTTTGGATCATTCGCCAGATGTCGCTAGTGCTTTTGAGTCATACAATTCATTCTATAAGTTCTCTATACTATTCTATACTCTTTGGCGACGAAGGCCTGCGTGTTTGTTCGCTGCCGCTACATCAATACCATCATACTTATTTTCAGGCACACACTATTGTTGTACAACAACCACGTATGTGATGCTAAAGCGGTGTGTTGTTTGCATGTGTTCACTTTGATAGATTGCCCTACCCGTACCTATAGATGTTAACACATCAAAAATTTTATAAATATGCAAACAAATATTTTTTACAAAACCAATTCAATGCATTCTAAGTGAGTCAATTCAAATTGTTCAACACAATCCTCATTTAGTTTTGAATTAAATGCTGTTGAAAATGAACAACTTTTGAAATTAAATCTTAAAAATCGGGACATAAGATTGAAGTCCACTCTTTCCAGTCCTCATCTTTATTCCTTTCATGGGTCTCTTTCGACGACATAAAACGACAGTTCGTTAAACGTTCAATTATTCTCACACATAAGTGCGTTCAAATTTTACTCCAGCCCTTTTTTACACAAATTTTCGCAAACCCTTCAAAATATGACATGACCTTGTTAAAACCAAACTTATCTTTATGCTTTTGATTTCATAACATTTGTTAATGTGCGACGTCATATGCCTGAGTCTGGCATTTAATAACACGGGTCAAATTCGAGTCGGTCGCTCGGTCGATACCCTTCAAACGAAACAAAAGACCCTTCTTCTTCTTCTTCGTCAAACATTTGTTTATTGATACGGCTGATCGTATTGTGTTTATTGGCGCATGTAAGCCTTATTGTCGAATTCTAAAGATGAACAGACGAACATCTGCAAAAGTATTGTTTTGATTGCCATTGAAAACCTCAGGTAGTCGAACATTTCGTCATGCACATTCTTATCTCTCTCTCTCAATAGCTATGAATCGCACTCTAAGGTGTTATAGAAAAAGTGTAGTAGGGTCGATCATAAAACACCACTCAAATGTTTTTGAAAACGTGTTTATGGCAATTTCCGGTAATGACTCAACTCAGCAGTGGCAGTAGAAAAAGGTCCAACAATTAGGCCGTTTTAATAGGATTTCAACAAAAGTTAAAAATGGTTTTGTGAGTTAACAATTGAAATATGAAATTAGGTAATGGAGATACAGGGAACTGTCGTTCGCTACGGTAAAAATGAAACAAAATGTAAATCTTATAAGAATCTGGTTACTAGAGCATCAAGATAACAATTTGCTTACAAAATTGTTAATTAAATTATAAAAGTTACAAAAATTAGCAAAAAATCTGTAATCTACACCAATTCAGCTAGCTGAATAGCGTTGATTATATGCAAACTTGAAAAACTGATGTTAAATGCAATCACTCTGGCAACCGGGAGCAAGAAATTGAATTTTTTCCTAACATACTTTTTTAAACTGAAATATGGATGATTTTTCTACAAGATTTGACTTAGCTGAATAAAACGATAAATTATAGAAATTGAACAGGAATCAAAAAATGTGAAATATGAACTAATTCAGCTAGCTGAATAACAACAGATGTTTATTACTAGGAAACTTCAATCAAAATTGTAATTCAGCTGACTTTTAAACGGAAATGTGGATGAGTTTTCTACAATATTTGACTTAGCACGATAAATTATAGAATTTGCAAAGAAATTACAAAAATGTGAAATATAAACTAATTCAGCTAGCTGAATAGCGTAAGCCGTTTATTACTTGGAAACTTCAATCAAAATTGTAATTCAGCTGACTTTTAAACGGAAATTTGGATGATTTTGCTGCAAGATGTGGTGTAGCTGAATAACACGATCAATTATAGTAATTTAAAGGGAATATAAAAATATGAAATATAAACTAATGCAGCTAGCTGAATAACGTTGATTACTTGGAAACTTCAATCAAACTGCTAATTCAGCTGGCTGAATAACCTTAATTACTTATAAACTCAACGAACTGATGTAAAATTATTTATCTCTTGCAAGCTTAAGTAAGTCATGTAGTAGACGACAATGTAAGTAAATTTTCTGTAAGATATTCATCAAATTAAGTTTTAGTTTTGCTGAATAACGTGAAAGTTTTAATTTAAAATATACAAATTCCAAAGATATACAAAATTTTGTTATACAAACTTATTCAGCAAGCTGAATACCGTTGATTACCTGTAAACTTGAAGAACTAATGTAAAGTTTACTCTATCTTGCAAGGGATGTAGGAAACTTCATTACCTTGCTGGTATTATTTTTATTATTATCAATAAATTATTTCATTATTTATTATTATTTTCAATCAAAACTCTAATTCAACTAGCTGAATAACGTTACTTACTTATAAACTCGACGAACTGATGTCAAATTAATTATCTCTTGCAAGCTTAAGTAAGTCATATAGCAGATGGTACTTCCTTACTGATTTTTTTCAACATAATTTTTAAAACGACAATATAAGTTATTTTTCTCTATACAATATTCATCAAATTAAATTTTAAATTTTAGTTTTTTCAAATTACACAAAATCAAAAGAAATACAAAATTTTGTATTATAAACTAATTCAGCTAGCTGAATATAGTTGATTACCTGTAAACTTAAAGAACTGATGTAGAGTTTATTCTGTCTTGCAAGGGATGTAGGAGATTGCAATACCTTGCTCACATTATTTTGTAATATAATTTTTTAAATGAGCATTTAAATGATTTTTCTGTGAAATATTCGTCACATTAAATTTTAGCTTAGCTGAATAACAAGTATATATTACTTCAAGTTGCATAAATTAAGAAGAAAACTAATTCAGTTAGCTGAATAAAGTCGATTGCCTACAAACTTGGAAAAATGATGTAGACTTCAATCTGTTTTGCAAACTGGCGCAAGTCAAGTAAGACATTCAATTTCTTCATTGACATTATCATTTATTCATTTATTTATTATTATTATTTCATTGGAATGATTTGGAGTGATATTCATCGCATTCAATGCTAGCTTAGCTGAATAACATGAAAATTGCATTTCTAATTAAACAAATTAAAATGGAATATTGAAATCTGTAACATAACCCAATTCAGCTAGCTAAAAACTGTCGGTTCGTTGTAAACTTGAAGAACTGATACAAAATACATTCTGTCTTGCATTTCCCTATTAACTTTTTTTCGTGCATATTTAAACAAAAATGCATTTTTTAAACAAAAATTTAAGTTACTTAGTTATAAGATATTCATCATGTTAAGCTTTAGCCTAGCTGAATAACAACGAATTGTAATTTAAATTGTACAAATTGAGAAAAAAATATAGAAATCTGTAATATAAACTAATTCAGCTAGCTGAATATCGTTAATTTCATGAAGAACTGACGTAAAGTTTATTCTGTTTTGCAAGTTATGTAGGAGATTGTATTACCTTGTTGAAGTTTTCTTTACCATAAATTTTTGCATGATTTGATGTGTGAAATAATCATCATTTTCAATTTTAGTTTAGCTGAATAATAACAAGGTCGATCAGCTGTAAACTAGAATGTGAAGTTCAATATTTCTTGCAAACTTGAGCTAGACATATGAGAGATTTAATTTTTCTATTGCAATTGTTTTACCCATATTCTTTTAAATGGAAATCTAAGTTATTTTGCTATAGGATATGCATTGCATTTGATTTTAGCATAGCTGAATAACACGAAAATTTTAATTTCAATTATGCAAATTAAAAAGCAATATAAAAATCTTCAACACAACCTAAATTAGCTGGCTGAATAACGTTAATCAGTTGTTCATTTGATGAACAGATATTAAGTTCAATATTTCTTCCAATCTTTGCAAGTAATATAGGAGATTGCTCTTCCTTATTGAATTCATTGAATTTATTTAAAGCATAATTGCTTGAATTTAAATTTTAGGTCAGCTTAATAACACAAAAATTATAATTCAAATAATATAAATTAAGAATAAGAAATAATATAAATTAAGAAGGAAGGAATATCTGTAATATAAACAATTGCAGCTAGCTGAATAACGTTGATTACTTGCAAACATTTCAAGCAAAAATTCAATCTGCCGTGCAAACTTGGGCAAATGTGATGAATGTAAATTTTAATTAAATTATTAAATTAGCTGAATAACACGCCAATTGTAATTTAAATGATACAAATTCGGAAAGAATAGAAAACCACGTAATATAAACTAATTCAGCTAGCTGAATAACATTAATTGTCTGTTAACTTGGAAAACTGATGAAAAAATCAATCTCTCTTGCAAACTTGGGCAAAAGATGTATGTATTTTCATTTCTTTATTGAATTTTTTCCCAACATAATTTTTGTAAACAAAAATCTAATAATGTATCTATAAGATATTCATCAAATTATAGTTTAGCTTAGCTGAATAACACGACAATAGTAATTTAAATAATTCAAATTAGGGAGGAATTGAAATAAACATAATATAAACTAATTCAGCTAGCTGAATAACTTTGTTTGCCTATTAACTTGGAAAACTGATGAAAAAAGCAATCTCTCTTGCAGACTTGGGCAAAAGATGTAGGAGTTTTCATTTCTTTATTAAATTTTTCCCCAACATAATTTTTCTAAACAAAAATTTAATAATGTATCTATAAGATATTCATCAAATTATAGTTTAGCTTAGCTGAATAACATGAAAATTGTAACCTAAATAATACAAATTAGGAAACAATAGAAAACAACGTAATATAAACTAATTCAGCTAGCTTAATATCTTTGTTTGCCTATTAACTTGGAAAACTGATGAAAAAATTAATCTCTCTGGCAAACTTGGGCAAAAGATGTAGGAGATTTCATATGTCCGTAGAATTTTTTTCCAACATAATTTTTCTAATAAAAAATGTAATGATTTGTCTATAAGATATACATCGCATTAAAGTTTAGCTTAGCTGAATAACACGAAAATTGTATGGAATACTATACAAATTATACAGGAATGCAGTAATCTGTAATGTACTCAAATTCAGCCAGCGGAATAAAGTTGATTACTTGTAAATTTGTAGAGCTGATGTACAGCTTATTCTGACTTGTAACTCTGAATAGATTGCAGTACCTTGTTGCAGTTTTGTGTAGCATAATTTTAGTAGCAATATTTTTTAAACAAATATTTGGATTGTATTTTAATACGTAAATTGTAATTCAAATTGTATAAATTAAGAACAAATACCAAACCTGTATTGTTTACCAATTCAGCTAGCTGAATAATGTCAATTGCTCGAGACCTTCAATAATTGATGGAAAGTAAAATGTATTTTTGAGCAAAAATATTTATAATGTTAAAACTTCAGCACAGCTGAATACAGCAAAATGTTTGATTTCAATTCTTAATGTTAAAAAATAAGCCGAAAACTTTTAAAACAAACAAATTCAGCTAGCTGAATATCATTAAATGCGATGTAAATATTTTCAAAACTACAAAATAATGACTAGCTTAAAGCAGTTCACATTTGTATTAATATTCAGCAAAGGAAAAATGCCAATAATGTTACAATAATGGTTGTAAAATTAATTTAAGGTAAATACTTACATGATTAAAGATAATAATAAAGATAAATAAATGTTCCTAATAGTTGAGTTTAGTTGAAAATACGGAAACTGTAATACAAATTGAGAAGCAATTCAAAAATCTGCAATATAAACTAATTCAGCCAGCTGAATAACGTTTATTACCTGTGAACTTAAACAACTGCCCGTAAAATTACCCTAAATTGGTAATTTTGACAAATTCAGCTGATATTGGAAGGTAAATACTTTCATTCTTTGTTTGACATAGAAGATATAACCGCTCTCATTTTATTTTTCATGACTAATTGCCCAGAAATGCGTAAATATGTTGCATTAACATCCTTATATTTCTCAATAAATATGTCAATAAATAGTTTTGCCCTTTCACAACGAATCTGCGTTAAAATGTAACGTATAAAAAAAACCTTGACATTCATTGCCATTAATGCACTCGAAAGGTCTGCCTGCAATGTGGTATTGTTTCCACACTGCATAGTAAATGTACTTACTTAACCTTTTCTAAAGAACCAACCGACCGACCGGCCGACCGCAAATCCTGCAAACATTGAGAAATGTTATTGAACTTCTTACTGCGGTACAGAGAAAGAAAACCTTCCCTAATGTTTGTACTCTGTACTATCACTACGACTTTTACTACTACATTGTTGACTAGAACTTCGCCTATGTGTACATAGCGACCTCTACAAACAAACTTATTAATCCCCAAGAGGACAGATCCACCACCCACGTAAAGAGTGCGACTCTAAAAATGATAACGCATGCGCTAGGAGAGAGAAACGTCCTTTCATTACTGAGAGGACCTGAGAAGGATACCATTCGAATGGAAGTTTACACAGCAACAACAATATGCCACCGAAACAGTAGTATTTTTCGTAGTTAACGACATAGACATAAATAATAAAGGCTGCCGGGAAAGCCTGTAATTTCTGCAACGAAATTCAGTAAAACCCAAGAATTTTTTAACAAAACATCATGACATTTTATAAAGTTTACAAAATAACTATAGAAATTTTGAATAATTCTCATTTAAATATAGAATAATTGTCAAAATATCGAATACAATTTTAGATTTGGTGAAAAAAAATCAATATAAGACGTAAAAAGTTAGCAAGCGACGACTCCAGACAATTCGAAGAATACGGCATACGTGTATTTGTGTGAGCTGTAAAAGGTGTGTAAAACATGTGAAATTTTTTTGGTCATTTAAAAAAAAGGGAGGATAACCGGAGATTTTCGACAAACTCAGTATATTTAAGGAAAATTTTACCAAAAGTTTAAAATATCATGCAAAAGTATTGCAATTTGTGCAAAACTACAAACTTTATTGGATAAATGACAAATATTTTAAATTCAGCTCGGCTGAACAAAATCCAACATACCAGAAACTTGTTACAACATCAACCGGCACAGTATTCTATAGAAGAACAGGTGTGGAAAAGGATGAACGCTATTAAACCAGATAAATATTGACGGTTTTAAAGGGGAAATATGGAAAAGAATGAAAACTTATAAATTAAAGTGAAAATAATAAATATATTACCAATTCAGCTGACCTGAATAAATCCAACGCACTATTAATCTGCATGAAATATACACAGTACGGTCCCCTGCAAGGAAAGGGTTTAAAATATGACAAACAGTGTTTACGATTGATAAACAATCAGAAATTCAAATAACAAACATCGAAAGAACTTAAAAAATACAAAGGAAAAACAAATATTTAGAATTCAGCAAGGCTGAATAAGATCAAGTAACCATAAGCTTAAAATATACATAACCGGAATAGCATACTGTAAGTGAAATATTGTCGAAAAGATAAACAATCAAGAATTTATGCGCAAAATTATTAATTTATACGAAAAATCTAAAAATTATGCAATTTAGTAAATAGAGTACAAATTCTTTCAATTCAGCTAAGCTGAGAAGGTAAAACAGCGTAAAAACTAAAAAAATTTCAATAATAGTTTACATTTTAAAGAAATATTTTAATTCAGCTTTGCTGAATAAGACTTGCATGGGACGAACTTGCAATAAATAAAACCGGTTTGGTGTCCTGTAAGAGAAGAAAGTGGGGGAAGATGTCTGATGATTATTTCAGATAAACAATTACGATTTTTAAGGAAAAATATGAAAAGGACTACAAATTACACACTTAAATAAAATTATCAAAAATATTTGCAATTCAGCTAGGCTGAATAAAAAAGAAATGGTACAAAACCAAATAATTATTAATAATAGATGAAATTTTGAAAAAATTATTCTAATTCAGCTATGTTGAATAAGACGTCCATATCACAATATCGCAAGAAATATAAACGGTTCGGTGTCTTACATAACAATAGAAGTGTGGGAAGATGCCTGATGTGTATATCATATAAACAGTCACGATTTTAATGGAAAAATACGAAACAAATTACAAAATTATACATTTAAACAGAAATAGTAACAATATTTTCAATTCAGCTGAGCTAAATAACAAACAACTGGTAAACCCTGAGAAATTATTAATAATACCTTAAATTTGAAAAAATATTTCAATTCAGCTCGGCTGATAAAAGACCCTACCAAGAACCACCATGAACTTCCCTTCCATAAACCCCGGCACTGTGTCCTGAAAGGGAAAATGTTTGGAAAATATACCAAATGTTTGATAAACACTTAAGAGTTTACAGTACAAATATTGAAGCTTGAAGGGTTATAGATTTAAGTGAAAACAGTAAAAATATTATGCATTCATCTAGGCTGAATAAGAAAAAATTGCGAAACGCTGCATAATTTGTATTAATACTTAAGAATTGAAAACAAAATCTACATTTCAGCTACGCTGAATAAGACCCGCATACAATGTACATCCATCAAATAACTATGGTTCGGTCTGCTATGAGAGAAGCGTTCCGAAAAAATACCTGAGCTAAGATAAACAATCTCGAATTTAAAGAAAAAGATATCAAAATCACAGAAACGTTATTTATTTAAGCGCAAATAGTAAAAATATTTTCAATTCAGCTTGGCTGAATATAAAATAATAGGAAAATATGGTATAATTATTAAAAGAATCGGAAATTGAAACAAAATGTACCATTCAGCGAGGTTGTATAAACTTCTATCTAATAAAACCGGTACGGTGTCTTGAAAGGGAAATGTGTGGAAAGGATGTCAGATGTTGATGATGATAAAATGCAGAAAAATGTAAAAGGTAGAAATATTAGTAAAAATTTCTAAAAATATTCAAATTCAGCTAGGCTGAATAACAAAGAAACTGCTAAAAACTGAATAAATATTACATTTGAAAAGTTTCTTTCAATTCAGCTAAGCTGAATAAGATTGGCATTCCAAAAACTTGTAATAAATGTAACCGTTACTGTAAGGGAAACGATGTGGGAAATATCTATGATGTATAAAATACATCATCAATCATGATATTAAGCAGAAAATGTGGAATAAACTGCAAAAATACACAGTTTAATGAGAATAGTAACGATATTTTCAATTCAGCTAGGCTGAATAAACATTTAATATCAGGAAACTTCATAATATTTAATAATAGTTAATATTTGATAAAATAATTTCAATTCAGCTGGACTGAATATGACCCACATATTACGAAATAGAACTAAATGTAACCGGCATAATCATCAGTGTGGGAAAATTTGCAAGAAAGTTATTTAAGGTTCTTTGATAGACAAAAAAACTATATGTAGAAACATTTATGTAACTTAAGGTTTCAGTCGAAATATTCCATATACATCCAATTCAGCTGAGCTGAATAATAACAAAATTCTGTGATGGCGGCCTATGCCTCATCTGCTTAATGTATAAAGACCAAATAATTATAATATGTAACAAATTTAATTAAAAGGAGTCAATAATGAGCGTTTTTCCAATTCATCCCAGCTAAACATCGAGACAAATCTCGAATATGAAAATTTGTTCACTAACAGAAAAGAAAACTAATACGTCACCTTTAAAGGAATTACAATTTTCTTGTAAATTTACTATTAAACACCACTGGCAAATTTAAATAAATTACAACAATTCTCTTTAATTTAGAGATATTGAAAGATATATATTAAATTGCTTAGCTGAATTGGTAGAATTCTAACTAAGAGGTCAAATAATCTGCGGAATTTATTTAGTTTTGCATAAATTTAATATTCAGCTGAGCTTAATAACAAAACAACCCCTACAATAAGTAAGAAACCTCGTTTTCACTTATGACCTTAGATTCCTAAATAATTCTCTTTGCATTTGTTTAAGTGCTGTTTAAGTGCTTATTTAAGTGCTAAAAATAAGAATTCTTTAAAATTCAGCCTGCTTAATTGCAGTTAGTACTTTCAAATTTTAAAAAGAAATATCAACATTCCATATTCAGCTCACATGAGATGAGATTGAGAGCATGAGATTCAGCTCACATGAAATCGAGAGATTTTCAGGACGATATACTAGATATCTTGTATCTCACTCAGAGTGACTTAAAGAACAAGTGAGTTGTGCAGATTTCTGGAAACTCAACCTGCTGAATTACGAAAAATGCTTGTACCCTAAACAAAATACCGATTTTAAAGCACTTCCCAATTCTGCAAACCGGAATTTAACCAATGTAAAGCTTAAAGTTTTTATTTCCCTAAATTTAACGCATTTTAAATTGATTTTATCTTACTTTAAGCTTTCAGAAGAAACAAAATATACAGATTGTCCAAAATTCAGCTAGCTTAATACTGTAATTATTTTAAAACTATAAACATAAAGTAAAATTGATACAATATTGCAATTCAGCTCAGCGCAACAAAAGCAATATGTCGCTTACTGCCTTTTTTGTTTCCTATACACTGGGAAATATACGGCACCAATCTGTACAAATACTCAATGTCATTAAAAATAAGAGACAAATACTGAGTTACTGTCATTCCATTCAGCTAGAAAAAGATTAATTTCCGTTCGAAGGAATTTTATAAACAAAGTTGTTTTATGTTGACGTTACAAAAACTAAGAGGATTAAAAGATTTAAGACAGAAAATAACAAACGCTGGTTCCACAACGTGTAGGCTAGACAATTCAGCTAAGCTGAATACTGTATAATTTAACAAATTCTCAGTTTTAAGAAAAATTAAATACAATTGAAGCAATATTTCTCAATAATAAAAAGGTTAAAAGAGGTTAAGTTAAAAAATTAAAAACGGCAAAAAAATTGGCAATTTTTTCTTCTCAATACAACATAACTTTAGATTATTAAGTGGCTTACTCCGCTGGCAGTATTCCCTTAAATTCAAAATATATCATACAAACTCATTCTCCAATACAGCTTAGCGGAAATATAAATAAATTCAAGTTTTTAAATTTTAGATACAATTTTGTTAGGAATTTATTATACTATAGATATAAATGTATCTAAAAATAAAAAAAATTGAAAATTCTGTTCATATTCAGCTCTGCTGAATTACAAAACTGATGTTTTGCACTTTAAAAGGAAAGTTTTTTTTAATATAATTTAAATTCAGCTAGCTGAATTTCATTAATCCCTCTGTGCAACAATTAAATTACCAACTTTTACTAATGAACTTTGTTTTACGATAATATAATGCGTATATACAATATTCAGCTAGCTGAATATAATTTTTAAATACATTTTACTTATATTTTCTTGTTTCTTTGTAAATTTCAGGTTATCACACCACAACGGCATGGTGATGTTTATATCTACAATATACCCCAACAACAACAGCAGCAGCAACAGTCTCAATTGCAATCACAACATCATCTGTCAGCCTCGTTCGCTCAACTTCATCAACAGCAACAACAACAGCAGCAGCAACAGCAACAGATCTACCAAAATATACCAGCGAGACAATTAAGTAACGAATTTGAAACTTACGATATACCAAAACCAGCGGTTCCCATTCACAACTACGATACACCGCGTAACATAACACGTAACATGTCCCATTTGCAAGCAGCTGCAATGAAAGCCTGTTCCACACCTATTCAAGAGGAGAACTACGATGTACCAAGACCTTTGACATCGCTGCTACAACATCAGCACACCCTTACACCGAGTAGTTCTAATTCATCACTCCTAACAAGTGATAGTTTGTCGCTCTCCTTTTCATCATCCAATCGCTCGTCGCTGATAAATATGCCGGATTACGATATACCGAGACGTAATCCATTACCAGTGCGAGCAGTTTTGCAACAGCAGCAACAACAGAGACCCTCTTCGAGAGCTTCGGTTAATGGAAATTGTGGCACGTATGATTTTCCTTTACCCACAAATGGTATGGAAAAGAATGGCTTAAGTCAAAATGTTGCACCCACCAAAGAGTTGCCGTTGGAATTGTCCTCGGCTTTGGAGACGCTTGCTAAGCTGCAGTCGGAGACTACAATGGCCATAACGAGGTGAGTGGGGAAATTATTCTGAATTTTAGTTTTACTGAAAGAGAAAGATTTAAGGATACAGATCCTAAACATTTTCACGTGTCTAAATCCATCTAAAGGTTGCTAACATATAAAATTCATCGACATAACGTAAATATTCAGTGCAGCAATTAACAGTTTAGTACATCCAACGATTTATCGTTGCGTGCACTGAATATTTACGTGTGGGGATGAATTTATTCGTTAGCTCACTTTTGATACAAGTTTTTTCAGTCCATGTACAGACTTCAACCTTTTGCGCTTGAACCCTGAATAATCACCTCATTTATTTCTTATGGATTAAAGACTTTTAATAAAAATTCTATTGACTCTGACTCCTCTTTAACAAATTTTCAATTCCGATTTCTCATGTTTACATTTCTCTTCCATAATAGTATAATCTTCCGATCATTTCCAATTTTTTTGACCCCGACTACTCCTTTGAAAACTGCTCAACTGCAACTCGGCTGTAATCTACCTGACTACAACTTCAAAAATCCGAATCTAACTCCAAATCCAGCTCTCAGCTAACCGAGAGCCCAGACCTTCATTATCCTCCAATACATTATAATCTTCCAATTATTTCAAAGCACTTTTTGGCTACCGTACATAGCATTTTTCCTCTATGACTCCATATATATCCCCGACTCCGACACATTTTGACCTCGACTCCATGAATGTGAATTTTGTGAATGAATGTGAATGGAAATTTACCGAATCTGCTCATAGGATATCTTTGACTTTTCTAAGAATTACTTTTAGCTCTAAACATTATAGTCTTCCACTCTTTTCCAAATGTTTGTCGACCCCAACTCTGTGTTTGAAAATAACTCAACTTCAACTCTAAGTGTAATCTCTCTGACTCACACTTCTAGACTCCAAATCTAACTCAAAACTCTGTCCTCAGTTCTGTGAGCTCTCAGGCTCATATTTAACTCATATACTTCGAATTATATCCAAACACTTCTCGACCTCAGTTTTCAAAATTTGGTCACTTTAACTCTTCATATGTTCCCCCGACTCCGATACATTTGCTCTCAGCTCAATAAATATGAAAATCTTCCGAATCAATTCATTCGCTTTTCTAATACTAGCATTTTCCTTGAATAAATTATAATATTCCATTCATTTCCAAACTGTGGCCGGCTTTGAATCTGCTTTTGTAAATTTGTCAAATCCGACTCTGAGGGTTATCTCTCAGACTCCAACTTTTAGACTCCGAAACTGACTCAAAACACCGCTCTCAGTTCACTGAGCTCGCAGGGTTACATTTAAATTATTATCATCCAATTATTTGCAAACTCTTTGCAACTCCAATATTTACAATTTTTTCACTTTGACTCTTCATATATTTATCCGACTCCTACACATTTGATCTCAGCTCAATAAATATGCAAATAATCCGAATCTATTCATGATATATGATTCGCTTTTATACGACAAACACTTTCATCCAATAAATTATATTATTGCACTCATTTCCAAACTTTAGTCATCTCCATAGAAAATTTGTCAACTCCGACGCTGAGGGTTATCTCTCTGACTCCAACTTTAAGACTCGAAATCTAACTAAAAACTCTGCTCTCAGCTCACTGAGCTTCCAATCTAATATTTAAACTATAGTCTTCCCATTATTTCCAACAATTTTTCGACTTCAGTATTTAAAATTTTTTCACTTTGACTCTTATATATTTCTCCGACTCCGACACATTTCGCTCTCAACTCATTGAACGTGAAAATCTTCAGAATGTATTCATAAGACGTAATTGGCTTTTCTAAGACATACATTTTGCATCAATAAATTAGAGTATTCCACTCATTTCAAAGCTTTGTTCGATTCTTTATCTGCTTTTGAAAGCTTTTCAACTCCGACTTACCTCTCAGACTCCAACTTCAAGACTTCGAATTTAAATCAAAACTCTGCTCGCAGCTCGCTGAGCTCACAGGCTTAGATTTAAATTATAATATTCCAATTAGTTCCGACTCGAGTGCGTAACACTTTTTCACTTTGTCTCCTCATATAAAATTTCCGACTCCGATATATTTCCTTCGGCTCACTGAATGTGCTTCTAAATTACTTTCGACTCCGACTCCACTTTGGAAAATATCTCAACTCCAACTCTAAGGGTAGGAAATCTCTTTGACTCTAACTTGAAGACTCCGAATCTAACTCTAAAGGCTGCTCTGAGAATACTGAGCTCTCAAGCTTACATTTAAATTATAATCTTCCAATTATTTCTAAACACTTCGACTCCGGTATTTAGTATTTTTCCATTTTGAGTCCATATAAATTCTCCGACTCTGTTATAGTTTGATCTCAGTTCCATGAAAGTAACAATTTCCCAAATCTATTCATGGGATGTAATTGGATTTTCTAAGAACTACATTCTGCACTAATAAATTATAGTCTTCCACTCATATCCAAATTTGTGTCGACTCCGACTCCGCTTTTGAAAATATCTCAACTCCAACTCTAAGGGTAATCTCACAGACTCCAACTTCAAGGCTCCAAATCTAACTAAAAAGTAATCTTCCATTTATAATTTTCGAACTTTAACTCACAGAATGTGAAAATCTCTCCAGAGTCTAGATACGGGATGTAATATAACTTTCAAAGGCCTTAAATAAATTATAGCCTTCCAATCACATCGAATTTTGTATCCGATTCGACTTCAAAATATCTCAACTTCGATTCTGAATATATTTCTCTTACTGCGACTTCAAGTATCCGATACCGATTCCATACACAGGTTTCAAGCCACTGATTGTGTGAATCACTCTCCCAGTCTATTCACGGGATTTAATTGACTTATTAATTTTCCCAAAAAAAAATATTAAACTTCCAATACTTTTCAAAATCCATTTGAGTTCGGATTTTAAAATTTATCAACTCAGACTGTGAAGATATTTTTCTGTCTTCAAAACCCCCACACTAACTTCATATCCGGCTCTGAGCTTACTGATTATGAAACTCTCCTCTCAGCCTATTCATGGAATGTAAAGGGATTCTCTCAGACTTTCATTTTACTCAAATAATCCTGCAAACCCTTCAAAATCACGCCGACTCCGTCTATGGCTTTTAACTTTTTTCTATTTCGACTCCCAGACACTGACACCAACTCTTCCCAACCTATGCATGCAATACAATGGTCACGTTTTAGGGTTTCATTTTGCTCCAATAATTACGCTTTCCTTTTGATCCAATCCTCTAATTCCCTTCGTCTCACTCACTGGCTTGTAACATTTGACTCTGACGATATTTCTCCGACTCCTTGAAACTGACTCCAACTCCTCACCCTGTTCTCAGCTCACTCATTGTGAGAATCCCTCACCAAGCAAATTCTGGGATGTTATGGGCTTTTATCAAGCATTTTTCGGTTGATTGGTTGGATGAAAAGGCTGCAAGACAGCACACTGTCTAGCACACTTAGGCTAAAGAAGCCCATTGTTATACCTGCAGGTTCCTCTATAGCAACTATTGACTAGTCGTCTAGACAATTTGCCCTTCCAATGAATTTGTCTCTAAGACCTACAGGAATATCCTGTAGGGCTACGGTGCTAACTAAATGTGTTCCGAATATCCTACTTCTTAGTCCTACCAGAGCAGGGCAATCCAAGAGAAGGCGTTTCGTCGCTTCCTCGTGTTTCGTCGTTTCCTCGTTTCTATGTCCCAATCTTAGGGCGTGTTTTCCTACAAGACAATGTCCCGTAAATGTTCCTATCATTGTGGATAACCTGCCTCTCGGCAAGTTAAGTAGTTGCCTAGTCCTCTTCCTATCCACCTGTGGCCAGAGGACCCTGGCTTGTTTGCAAGTTGAACTAAGTCTCCACTTGTCCTTGAACATATTATCGGCCCACTGCCTGATCTGCAAACGGCAGGTAGAGATTGGCATACTAACACCTTCTTTTGCCAGAAGAACCTGTGCCGTAGTACGCTAACGCATCCGCTACGCGATTGCCTGGAATGTCGCTTTGTCCCGGTACCCAGATGAGCCTGATGTCAAAATACTCTGCCATCACCCAAAGTGATGAGTGGCATCTTTTCACCGTCAGGGACTTAGCAAACATGGCTTCCAAGGATTTTATGGGAGCCTGGCTGTCTGTGTAGATACATATTCTCCGGAGGGTTGTGACACTACTCTTCAGTAGGTCAGCAAACTCCAGTATGGCGGTAATTTCCGCCTGAAATACACTACAGTGATCAGGTAGCTTGAAGGAGATATTTACGTTTAGGTCCGGTGAATGGACCCCATAGCCTACTTGCTCGTCCAACTTTGATCCATCCGTGAAAAGTCTGATACTACTGGTGTCCCCTTCCAGTGACTTTTCCCAGGTATTCCTGTTTGGAATAGATTTCCTTTTTTTCGGTTTCGGATATTAAAATGTTTCTACTCCGACTCCGAAGAAATTTATTTGACTCCACAACCTGCTCTTAGCTCACAGGTCATTTTGTCTGTAATGATTGATTTATTTTTATTTTACAATTTCCTTTAACAGCTTTAACAGCTTCTCCCCATTTTATCATATCTTTTCAGACTTTTGGCATTTGTCTCCCCCGACTGGCGTAGTCGTGATAAGCTGGAACCTGTTCTCATGGAAGTCAAATTGGCCGCTGTTCGTTTGCGTACCGCCCTCCATGATCTCGCCGAATTTGGTGAAGGTGCTCTCGGCAATGCATCCAAGTCTGAAGATCGCACACTGGCTCAAAAATTAAAACCCATTATTCGCGCTTTACGAGATGCCAATAAATTGGTTCAAGATTCCTGTGAAGTTCTAGAAGCCAATGGTGGCTGGTCTTTAGAACTACTGGCTCGGGCAGATGATAAAACCACTTGCCGACCACCCGATAGTTTAGATCGTTTAATAGCCTGTGCTCAAACATTAACCGAAGATGTACGTTCGACCACTTCGTTTATACAGGGCAATGCCTCGCTGCTGTTTAAAAGGCAACTCGCGGAAGTTGCGGAGGAGACTGCGACACAGAACCAAGCGTCTTCGGTACCTCAAACACCCACTAGCGGGGATCCAAATTCGGCCGAATGGTTGGAGGATTACGATTACGTATCATTCGAGTCAAAAGATGCGGCGGCACGGAAAAATTCTGCCTTAAGAGAAGCTATACCGGAAAATTTGAAGAATAAATTCGACACGGTTCTAAAAGCCGCCGAGAATACAGTATTAACTACTGCAAATAGTGGGAGCTCAACTACACCAAATGGCAAAAAACCCATTGTGGAGCTAACCGATAAGGACAAAATGTTGGTGCGGTATTATGCGGTGCAAATTTCCACCCACATGGGTAACCTAAGGCAGGCCATTGATTCCTTTTTGGAGACGGTGGAAAAAAATCAGCCTCCCAAGTTTTTTATAGCTTATGGTAAATTTGTGGTAGTTAGTGCCCATAACTTGGTGACAATTGGCGATATCGTGCATCGTAATGTTTCCAAGGCGGATCTAAGAGAAAAGATCTTGATATGTACCAATAATCTGGCGGATGCTTTGAAACACTGTGTGTTGAGATCAAAACAAGCGGCTGCGCATTTTCCTAGTGTTACCGCAGTCCAAGAAATGGTGGACTCCGTGGTGGACATCAGTCATTTAGCGTGTGCTTTGAAAACCGTTATGTTGCATGCGGTACAGTTGACTCTTTAAGTCATAATATAAACAAAAGAGAATGAATGAGCCCAAGAGAGCGAGAGCGAGAGAGTTTACAAAGGCTTAAAAAGTCTTCCAAGCCCAAAACCAAAACTTTTCAAAAGAAACCTTTCAAGAGCTTTGGCAACGAACAATTTCTAAAGAATAAATTAACACAGCTGATAAGAAGAAAGCGACAACCCTAAACGCTGAAAACTTTAACTTAAAAATAACTGTTACAAATCAAAGCTTTTGCGAAACTTTTATACAAAAGCTTAAAGATTTGCATCTGGAAAAAAGAAAGAAAGCAGGAAGGTACCGAAATGCAAGGCAGCAACAAAAGCTTAACGAAATAAGAATGAAAACAAAAGCTTAGGTAGTAATAAAAAACTATATTACAAGCTTTGCTGATTGTGTTCTGGAAAACCTTCATAGCTTTCTTTGCTACAAATTAAATAAGCTCCGGATCTAAACAGACTCTTTTAGGGGGCTATTATGGACCAGGGGCTCTTTTTATACACATACATATATAATACTATATAGTCTGAAGTCAGCGTATCGTTCCTTATTAACAAAAATACAACAAATTAATTACAAAGCTATACCTAATACTTTCTAAAAAGGCAAATCTCACAATTAAATACGAGTATCGATACATTATCATAACATAATACTTTATAACATTTTATGTTTCTTTGGTTATCTGTAAATTGTGATACTTTAAGGATTTTGGAAATAAAGAATTTGAAAAGATTTCAAAATAAAAATTAACATATGACAAAGCCACGCTAAGCAGAAAGCATAACCCAATGGCATTCCCAAAACTGGGATGTCCTTTCTTCCGGGATTCTAAAAATTAATACACTCCCAAATATATGCATTGTTATTTTTATTTAAAAAAAAAATACCACATTTTATTTTATTGTAAATATCATTTCTATGGGGGTTTTCTTCAAACCACTTCTTCTTAATTTGTATATAGTCATTGTTATATGATCTTGTCTTAAGTTCCCTGCTCCCTTCCTCATTTGCGTTTTATAGTCAAATATCATGTAAGCAATAAATTTAATTACTAAGACTTAAGAGAAATTAAAACAACAAAAATTCAATTACAAATTATTATTAACTTCCATATCTCCAAAGTACTTACCGTTATTAACCCTCATCATCAGCTGCTATATGTGCAAGCTTTAGTATTTTTGCGATTGATTGAGAATTATTACTAAGAGTTGTTCAGTGTGTGGACATTGAAAAACATTGATAAAGTGCTAGAGCAGCGTGGTAAGAAATCTTAAAGATTTTTTTTTATATATACCTACATATGTTTTGTGTACTAATGAGAACAGAAATATAAAAATATATATATACTTATATACATATATAATTAATTTACCTAATTTAAGTTTATATAAGTCATTTTTTGTAGTTTTATTTATATAAATATTAATTCTAAAATTGTATATTATATTATACATAAATTAACTTCATGAAATTTGCTATGTATCCCAAAAAGTAAAAACAATAACATTACAACAAATAGGAATGGAAACATTCAAAACATAATAATAATTGAAAGAAAATAAACAAATAAAGCATATGTAAAGTAGAGGAATATACTATTAATACAATACAACTGACTTTTTTATTTTGGGTGTAAGGGCCGATTATGGTCTTAACACCACAAGAAGGTTCTCATCAGCGTTTTTCTTATAAAATAAAATTAAACTCAATCTTTCAATTGTTAAGGTTTCTTTAAAACAACGTAAGTAAGTTTGTCAATAATATCGGTGCTATGGATATTTAATTTCTGGGAAGCAACTTCACCAGATGTCGGAAACCCTCTTTCGCTGGGAACACACGTTCCGCAGATCGATAAATTTGTATGTTTTTTTGTAGGTTTGCTAGACGTGGATACAATATTTCTTCTTGCTAGCTCTGCCATGAGGACTAGGGTGGACCTTGTGTCGATATTTTGGTAGATGAGGGCTCTATTCCGTGAATTTTTGAAAAAAAATGACAATGCCGAAAAAAAAAAATAAAAAAAAAAAACATTAGGGGTTGCGCACGAGCCGAGAAAAAGGTGCACTTTGCCAAAATTAGGGGGGAAATTGCCATAGGTCATCAGGGGTCACCCGTAGGGGGGAAGAATGTATGGCCGACCCCCATTAACTTTTTACCGCCAACATTTTCCCCCAAGACACCCACCCCCTATCTCCTCCCCTTAGGGGGGTCACCATACAAAAATGGAGGTTGCTCAGTATTTTCGAAAAACACCATAGGTCATCAGGGGTCACCCCTAGGGGGGCAAAATATATGACCGACCCCCATTAACTTTTCATCCCCAACATCTTTTCCGAACCCTCTATCTCCACTCCTTGAGGGACTCCCCATACAAAAATAAAAGAAGCTGTAATTGAGTAGTACTACTAAGCACTCTTAATATAATATAGTCAAATTAACATATTTTTGTTCGCTGATGGGTATTTCTTGCGGTAAGAATCGATAACATGTAGTAAATACTGTTTCTCTTCTTCGCCTTGACACAGTATTCTATTATAAACTTGTATCATTTTTACTCCTCTTTCGGCAGTGTCGTTCACAACGCGCAAGTTATTTACAATTCTACGACCTTCTTGATAGTCTGCGCGAGATTTCCAGGTTGCTGGATTTGCAAGAATGAAATCTTGCGATATTCCAAATCGTACAAATAAATTTTTGGTATTATGAGAGACGAAGTTGCTCAAGTCTTTAGCCAAGAATTCCTCATTCACATCTTTGAATTTCACCTCGATTTTTTTAACGCTGGTGCTTTTGATTACGACGCGAGGAGCTGGGGGAACCGGGTCGTCTTCTTCATCTTCTTCACCTTCTTCGTCTTCTTCATCTTCTTCACCTTCTTCGTCTTCTTCATCTTCTTCACCTTTTTCGTCTTCTTCATCTTCTTCACCTTCGTCATTCTCATTTTCTAGCAATGCTTGGGCCATTTTGGCCTTCAACTCATTTGAAACCTTGTCATCGAAAAAGGCAAGGGCAATGTGCTCATCGGCGAGATACCATAGGTGACCGATAAATTTCTTTATCATTACCCGAGATAAATCCTGGTCAACGGACTTGTACTCGACGATGTCCTTCAAAAACTTCCAATCTTGATTCGGCGCCTCAGCTGCTCGAGAAGAACCAAACCATGCCTTGACGTAAAGTCGCACCACAAAAATACAAACGTGTCGAATACCATTCAATTCACATACAGGTAAGTGAAAAGTTCTCCGAAACAAAAACATCTTGAGGCTGTAAATGGCTTTTGCCATCCATCGAGCATGGGAAACGGGTCCTGGAGGTCGGAAATGGTAATTCTCAAGTTTTTCACCCAGAAACAAAAGAATTAATTGTAGCATTTCTTTGTAGTCATCGCGAGGGTGTTTCTCCTTCAATTGACCTAAGCACAACTTCTTTATGCCGACTTGCATTGCCACAGGAATTTTTCTGACGACTTGATCGTCTATCAAGCCAGAATGGAATGGTTTAACCTTTACAGCGTCCCATTCCTGTTTGAAACGGTCAAAGCAAGGAACGCCTGGTGCACTGGTCTTTCCCATTTTTGTCTCAAAAACTTCCCTTAGCACCAGTTCGTATACGTGGTGTCTGCAAGGTAAATATAAGATTTCTCTCTCCAACAGCCGCTCAAGAGCAACTGCGGCTCCGGAGAATGGGCCACTGTTCGTTGATGTCGTGTCGAAAGAAAGTCCTTGTATTCGATGTGTCATATGCCAAGATGCCAACAGTTGATAAACGGCATGTGCTATTCTCCGGCCTTTTCCTTTCCCATCTTCTACTTTGGGAACTCCAAGAAGTTGTTCTTTTTCTCCGTACGAGACAATTACCGGTAGACGGTCCACCTTCTTTGTACCCACAAAATCCAAAAGCATTTTGCCATCCCAATGGACTACGAAGGATTTAGCTGCGACAAGCTGGAGATGAATGAAACGCGTTGAAGAATAAGAATTCTGAATGAGAGCAAATAAATCTATGCGATCTTACTTCTGGATTGTCTTTCACATAACTCAGCATGTTCTCTCGATTTGAACGCCGACATCTCCGAAGCGACATACGGTTTATTGTGTATTGTTGAGGATCGCGTCCAAATGCTTCTGCCGCCGCTATCATAATGCCGACCGCGTCTCGGTCAGTCACTTTGCACTTGTCCAAAGCTGATAGGACTCGTTCAGTAAAACATTGTTTGTAACCTCTTCTGTCACCAACATTTGACGGGCCAGCTTCTGCCGGGAAGTTTTCGTCCTGTCTCCCATTATCATCGCTTGAATCACTGCTTGAAAATTTAACCACTGCAATTGAACGAATTTCATTTGAATATAAACATTGGACGAACACACAAAGCGCGAAATAGCTTACCGCCTTTAGCGAACCGATCTCTACTAGATTCCGTTGCACGTTTGCGTCGCAACTCTTCTTGTTCTTCGCGCTCAGCTTTTCCTTTCCTCGTTCGAGTATCAGTAGCGTCCACACCTCCTATAGTTCCTGGCCGGCCATCTTCTCTTTGCTTTAGCAGAAACTCAATGTCTTCGGTATTTGTCATTTTCTCAAGGGCGTTGGCGTGTGCGATGTCGAAAAGATTATCCAAGCTATCAGAAAACGTATTCTCTTTTTCTCTAGTGGACTCAGTCTTTCTGTGAGATGACTTTCTTAAAGCATCCCACTCATCGTGCAGCGCAGCTATTTTTCTTGTAACATCTCCTCTGGCTTTCGTCGGAATAGCTGCTTGGCGCCAAAAAATCATCACTGCGTCCGCGACTATAACCGCACTATTTTTCTTCGACATGTTTCGTTTGCGAATGTTGAAGAAATGCATTCTTAGCACTTGCTTCTTCGACGGTAATTTGTTCCCCGTAATATTCATGCTTGGATAACCAATCAAAAAAATATCGTCGCGCGATCTAAGTCGTGTTGTCATCTTAACTTTAAAAAAACGGGAGAAAAATCAATTTACTTTTCGCGGTCGTCGGCACTTGTTGAATGACAACAATCGATGAATGAACTGCTATTTATAACTACTACGTATTTTGCAATATTTTACTGCCAGGTACTGATGAATGGGGGCATCTGCTAAGGGTGCCTATGTACCTGATTCAGCACGTGTGCGTTTCAAATTTTTCAAGACTTTCCAAACAATGACCACTCTTGAATATGGGTGGAATTTCTGTAAAAAAATCAAAAAAATCTCGATATTGTGCAACTGTAAATACATAGATTTTCAGTATTTTTGTATGGGGAGTCCCTCAAGGAGTGGAGATAGAGGGTAAGTTTGTTCGGAAAAGATGTTGGGGATGAAAAGTTAATGGGGGTCGGTCATATATTTTGCCCCCCTAGGGGTGACCGCTGATGACCTATGGTGTTTTTCGAAAATACTGAGCAACCTCCATTTTTGTATGGTGACCCCCCTAAGGGGAGGAGACAGGGGGTGGGTGTCTTGGGGGAAAATGTTGGCGGTAAAAAGTTAATGGGGGTCGGCCATACATTCTTCCCCCCTACGGGTGACCCCTGATGACCTATGGCAATTTCCCCCCTAATTTTGGCAAAGTGGACCTTTTTCTCGGCTCGTGCGCAACCCCTAATGTTTTTTTTTTTTAATTTTTTTTTTCGGCATTGTCATTTTTTTTCAAAAAGGCACGGAATAGAGCCCTCATCTACCAAAATATCGCAAAAATGTCATTTCAAGGTCCACCTTAATGAGGACATGGGTCTGTCCGTGGAGGTGGAAAGTCTCTGATTCATTCACTTGGGAGTGCACATTAGGTTTAACGGCTACTAAAACTGTGCTAAAGTCCAATTTTTCAATTGCAAATATTGCTCTTTTCTTAATGCCATTTTATAACGAATACTCCAAATTAACTAAGTAAGCTTTTTGTTTTTGGTAAATATTAAATTCCGTTTGACAACACGCAGTGAAAGACTTTGTTGCATTGTAATCACTTAATAAATTTTGTTGAAAAGTCTGTAATTCTTTCAAAGATTCAATTGCTTGTTTAAATAATTTCGCGAGTTATAAAGAAGAAAGTAAAAATGGAGAACAATAAATTAAGTAAGTATTTATGTTTTTTGTTAAAAAAGGTGACAAATTTGTTTGACTTGCTTGAAATAAAGCCACGTTTTTAACATAACCTTAAAAGTGTTGCGATTGTTTTCAAAATGTAACTTAGTGGAAGCTTTTAAAATTTCGGCGAAGATCGGCGGATTGAATGCAATCAGAAATGAATATATTGAAGTGTTATAAAGCAATTTCCATTAACATTCAATAGCCAATTTTAGCCGTTTTCGAATAATACCATATTTTTTAAGTTATTGCGCTGTAAAAAAAGCGGAGTTGTTTGAAATTTGGGTTAACGAAAATTCAAGGCAAGAAAAGCAGAATCAACTTGTGGATTTTATAGTCGACAAAATTGGTAAAGATGACATTTCCGATGACTGCTCCAAATGTATTACGGAAAAAGTGCGCCTTTTCTGTCAGAAAATCAGAAATGTGGGCCAAATATGGCAAAAGTATTGGGAAGGACTAAAAGGCTGAAAAGTTTCGAAGTGAGTATACTTGGCTCAACGCTGAAATAAGCTTCGAAAATAAAAATAAATCTGTCAAAGTGACTTTTTCTGCTGTTGGACGTCCTCAAGTATGGAAAGAGGAAAGCAGCAGCAGACCTTTCAGGCGGAACAAATAATGCAACTCAATTATTATTTCGTGCGGCAGCAACGTCAGCTCGAAACAAGGAAATACAGACTTAGCGGCGCTTCTTAAAGGATCTCTAGCAAGCCCTATAAGGCCTTCAAAAATAAAAAAATTGTGCAGTGCAGTTCATGAAAAACCTGTTGTATTTTCTGCGGGCGAAGCCTTAGCTTTTTTGCTTGAAAATAATTTCACCAAAGACCAATATAATGGAATACGTCGAGAAAGCAAATTATGGAACTGCGACATTTATCCCCATTACAACGAAGTTGCTGCTGCAAAATTAATATGCCGACCTGATGGTATAATAGCAAGCGATACAACAGCAAGAGTACCCTTGGACTCGCTTTTATCACATACTACTAATAGAATTGTTGAAATGCAGAAGGAGGTCTTTGAATATGTAATGGATAAGGAAAATACTAATTATTTAAAGTGTAAGTTGATATTGAGTTACGGTTTCGATAGTAGCACTGGTCAAGCGCAATTTAAACAAGGTTTTAACGAACCGAGCACATCGAATCATTCTGATGCATCGCTTCTGGCAACTACAATTATCCCGTTAAGGCTTTTGGTCACGTCTGGACAGCCTATTTGGAATAATCTTACTCCGCAATCGACAAGGTTTTGTCGGCCCGTTAAGTTAGAATACGTCATGGAAACAAATGATTCCATCTTGAGGGAAAAATCAGACTTGGAAAACGAAATAGACGCATTAAAATGTATCCACATTACACGCAGAGAAAAAATATGGTTGAACATTATTGTGGCAACCATTCAATGTTTACCAAAACCATTTAATTGTTCTCGTAAGCATATATTTATTAGTTTTGAACATAATATTTTCTTTGCAATAAGATTATTGTTAAAATCTTAGTTGACACACTAAAAAATTATAATATGGTTGGTTTTAAAAATGGGAATATTATCACGACAAACATTTAATGATTATAAGAATAATATTTTTTTGTGCCAAAAAAATATTTTTAGTTTTTGGAAAATGTTATTTTTACAAGTAATAATGTTATTGTGAATTCATATATTCAAAAATATTATTGTCAGTATTATATCAGGATTTACTATTATATTATAAAAAGTCATAATAATATTGTCAATTGATCAGAATTGTAAGTCGTACAGGCTTTTTATTTAGTGTCTCATCAACAAGCAGCCACATCGGGTATAGTGCTCCGCGTAATATAAATTATTTGTGTTTTAAAAGTTTGATATTATTTCACAAATAAAGTGTTTGTTGTTGTTTTTAAAGAAGGTAAGTTGTTAATAAATAAAATTTCGTGTTATATGTTTTACAACAACCTCACAAATACAGTTGTAATTAAAGCAAAAATATCATGATTCCGTGATAAAACAACTAAAATTGTTTTTGTTTTTCTCCACATTTGTGTGTATTTGATAAAACTGTAAAATATTATTTTCGAACGTAATAATGTTATTTTGACTGAAACCATTGAATGTTTGAAGCAGTAATATTATTTTCCAAAATTGTTTTTACATTTTACTGCGTTTCGTGTGCATTCGGCGAATCCAACAATATTATTTTCGCACGTCATAATGCAATTTTGACTGCAACCATTGAATGTTGAATGCAATAATATTATTTTCTAAAACAGTTTTAGCTTTTTCTTACATTTTGTGTGTATTCGTTGAAAAACAACAATATTATGTTCCCAGCCATAAAGTTATTTTGACTGTAACCATTGAATGATGCAAGCAATAATAATATAATATAATATACAATTATAAATAATATAATATAATATATATAATTATATAATATATTCTAAAATACAATTGATAATTTCTAAAATACAATTGAAAATGGTGTAATTTAATAACTAAATAATTTTTTGATATTTTGTACAACATTCTCCAGGCAGATGACGAAAGAAGACACCGCTTGAAAAGGTTAAAAACTGAAAGCCAACCCAAAATTTATTTTGTCGGAGGTTCCACAAAAACAATTTCAGTGGCTTATGTAGATATCTCAGGGACGAGATTAAAGTTTCAAAATCCATTGAAAGCTGTAGAGGTATGTTTCCATTGCTTTATGGCAATGAACATTAAATTCCCTAAATATTGACGATAAGGGTGACTAATTAATTTATAATAGTTATTAATTATAGCATATATTGTATTATATTATAACATATATTATAACATATTATAACATATATATATTATAACATATATTATAATTATACAAATATATTGTAAATAAAAAATCTATTTCACTTAAACAAACAATTAATATTTTTAATTATAGGTGTGACAATATGGTAAATATATTGAGTATATAATATCTTTATAATTGAATCACATCAGTCGAAATTCAACCATATTATGTTTAACTAAGAGAATATTATGGTTGCTGCGACCATATTATGGTTACTGTGGCAACCATATTATGATTAACTAAGACAATATTATGCTTGCTACGGCCAGAATATGGTTGCTGCAACCATAATATGGTTACTACATCAACCATATCATGGTCAACTACGATAATATTATGGTTCCTACGACCATTATATGGTAGCTACGACTATAATATGGTTATTCTATTAAACATATTATGGTTCACTAGGACAATATTATGGTTGCTACGACAACATTATGGTTGCTACGACCATAATATGGTTACTCTGTGGACCATATTATGGTCACCTACGACAATATAATGGTCATCTTGGACATTATCATGGTTGCTACGACTATAATATGGTTACATTGTCAACCATATCATGGTCAACGACGATAATAGTATGCTACCTAAGGACCATAACATGGTTACTCTCTTAACCATACTATGGTTAACTAGGATAATACTATGGTTAATATGTTGACTATATACTATGGTTGCCATAATAATGCGTTATGGTTGCTGCAACCATATCCCAATCAGTATATTATGCTCTTCGAATATGGTTGCCACAACCATAATCCTTCTCTGCGTGTACGATCAGCGAAGGGAAAATTGTGGAAGTGTCTTTTGATTTGTATTTAACGCTTATTGACGGGAAAGTTTTGAACATTTTGACTGGAACCAAATCAAATCAAACTTGCCCTATTTGCGGTTCCACACTAAAAGACTTCTTGAATATAACTGATTACACTTCTGAAAGATTTCGTGCAGAAGATTCTAATTGTAAACTTGGTTTAAGCCCATTGCATTGCTGGATTCGATTTTTCGAGTTCATATTATATTTAGGTTATAAATGTGAAGTGAAAAAATGGCAGACACGATCTGAAAACGACAAATTGGTGGCAGTTTTGAAAAGAAAGAAAAATATTCAAGACGCTTTTTGGAGAGAACTGGGTCTTCGCGTGGATATGCCTAAAGTTGGCGGCTCTGGCAGCACAAATGACGGAAACACTGCGCGTAGAGCATTCACCGATCACGAAATCTTTGCTAACATTACGGGCGTTGATCAGACATTAATTTTCCGTTTTAAAATTATATTAATTTGTTTATCATGCCTCTGAACTCCACAAAATTTGAGACGTTCTGCTTTCAAACAGCGCATTTGATCCAAAAGCTTTATCCTTGGTTGAAAATGACAGCTACAGTCCACAAAGTGCTGATACATTCCAAGCAGATTATTGACAACACTGTTCTTCCGATTGGTTACTTTGGAGAAACAGGTGCTGAGTCCAGGCACAAAATTTATAAGGATGACAGATTGCATCACGCTCGTAAAAACAGCCGATCTAATAATCTTTTGGACATATTTAACAGAGCTACTGATACGTTCGATCCCCTTATCTCATCAAAATATTTAAGCAGACGCATGCGGCAACAGAAGCTATTACACTTTCCACCTGAAGTTATCGAATTGTTGAGCATTGAGAGCCCAACAGAAAACATCAACGAAGATGAAGAAAACAATGAAAATGAAATTTTATCCCCAACACCTGTGGATGCATTAAATAATTTATGTTTGCTGAATGAAATTGAAGATTAATATTACGATTAAAAAATTAAACTTGTTTTTTTTTGTAGAGTGTTTTTTATTCGCCTTCAGGTCAGTTAAAATAATAAAAATTAAAACACTAATTTTTTATTTATTTAATGAAAATTTTTATTTATTAAAGATTACACAAAACTTTGTTTGTTATTCTTTAAATTGGTAAAATAAATTTCTACTGCTATCTTCGAAAGTTAGTGTACACTCGAAAAAAAATGTTTGTAAAAAACAGTTACAAAACCACATAATCTATTAAAGATCTAAAAAATCTTGGATGCGGGAAACTATAACCCTGGAAACCCGTATGGAACTAATTATTAATTAATTTTTTAGTTAACTTTACTACCGTTTTCTTTTTGAGTGCATGAAATACTTTAAGGATCCTTCCCTCCCTCTTAATAGTCTTCCAAAAGTCATGTCAAAAAAAAATCATTCAAATTGGTCCAGCCGTTTGGCTGTAATTAATTTTGCACAGAAAAAGTATTCATTTGACCTATAGTGGAGTGGCCAGAAATGATTCCTTCATTGGACAGTCCAAGCAGCTCACTACTTCCACGCAGTATGTCCTGGGCAATGGCTTTATCGGAAACCTCCGTTAGCTAGCTAGACTGAGAAGACGAAAATAAATGAGCAGCCTGATTTGGTTATGCGATCACTGATGTGTCTCAGGCTTAGTAGGTGACTAATGTCACTGAAGCTCATCAAGCTATCGGGCATATTCTTTTGTCCTTTAGATGGCAGATGAGCCAAACATATGGGCCAACGGCGGATAAAAAACCAAAAGAAGAAAATCCAGGTTCGACATATTGCATCCTGGTCAGCGTCTGATCCATAATGGGCGGCTGCAATCAAATATCCTGGCAGTAGGGTTTGCCTCCCGCCACCGTTCATAGTGGCAGTGAAAATATAAAAACGAAAAAGAAAACAAAATCCACCCCTATTTGTTGACGACCCCCGCAAACGTTATAAGGACGCGAATTTACGGATAAGCACCTGGAATATGAGAACTCTATATAGATCCCGTGCAAGTATCCAATTGGCAGATGTACTCGAAAGTTATAAGGCTGACATTACTGCAATCTGGGAAATGCGATGGACAGGACCTGGCTGCACACGAAAAAGAAACTGCGACATATACTAACTACAGTTGCCATGAAAAAAACATGAATTTGGTTTCGGATTTGTTGGCAAAATACTGCGACATCTAGTCTCTAGGTTCAACCCTGTGAGTGAACGTATAGCCACAATCCGCATAAAAGCGAAATATTTTTATATTTCCCTAATTTGTGTGCATGCCCCGACAGAAGAGAAAGATGATGATGCCAAAGACATATTCTATGAGCTCCTAGAGGAAACGTATGACTGCGGCCCTGGCCATGACATTAAGATTGAACTAGGAGATTTTAATGCTAAAGCAGGCAGGGAAATGTGTTAAATTTAACTATTGGCAATTTCAGTCTACATACTGACAGTTCCGAAAACGGTATGAGACTGATTGACTTTGCGGCGGCAAAAAACATGGTCATTAGTGGTACAAGATACCAGCATAAAGACATCCACAAAGCTGCTTGGGTATCCCCTGATCAAAGAACGAAGAACCAAATTGAACACGTGGTAATTGATGGAAGGCACACATCCACTGTAATGGACATACGAGTGCTCAGATGAGCTAACATCGATTCTTCTCACTACCTGGTAGCAGCAAAGGTTCGCACAAGATTAAGTAGAGGGAAAATCGTACGAAACCAGACGCCGAGGAAACTGGACATCGGAAAGCTGCAATTACCAGAGGCAGCCACAGCCTACTCAAGGAAGCTCTCGCAACTTTTGACACAGAATCCACCCCCTCCCCATGACGATCCTGATGCGCAGTGGAAACCCATTTCAGACTCTATAAAAACTGCCGCAACAACCGTACTTGGTTTTGAAAAATCGCCTCGCAACAAACCATGGTACGATGAAGAGTGTCGCATTGCAAATGATGAGAAGAACGCTGCACGCATGGTAATGCTTCGGTGAATAGCAACGCGAGCTCCGACTGAGCGGTATAGGGAGAAAAGAAAGGAGGTAAACCGTCCCTTTAGGCGTAAGAAACGGCAGTGGAGAAAGCGCGGGAGTGAGAAAATTGAGTCATACAGAAGGAAGGACGAAGCCCGAAAATTCTACCAAAAAGTCAAAAACGCAACTAATATACATGATTCAGGGCCCCCCTTCTGTAAAGACAAGGACGGAAATCTCATCGCAGATGTGCAGAATATGTTGGGAATATGGAGAGATCATTTGTCTGCGCTATTGGTACCTGACATATCCAATGACGAGACAATCGATCTTAATTTGGACGACGACGTCGATTGCCCCCCTCCTCACCAAGTCGTGGTCAGAACAGCTATTGCCCGGCTTAAGAACAATAAAGCCGCAGGAGCCAATGGATTACAGGCGGAGCTGTTTAAGGCTGGCGGCGATGAGCTGATAAGGTGCATGCATCAGCTCATTAGCAAAATTTGGTTAGATGAATGCATGCCCGGCGATTGGAGTCTCTTAAAAAAGGTGACCCGAGTCTCTGTGCCAACTACCGTGGAATATGCCTTTTATCCATAGCATATAAGGTTCTATCAAGTATAATGTGCGAAAGACTAAAACCAATTATCGCTGACCTGATTGGACCATACCAGTGTGACTTTAGGCCTGGAAAATCAACAACCGACCAGATTTTCACGATACGCCAAATCCTGGAGAAGACACACGAAAAACAAATCGACACCTATCATCTATTTGTCGACTATAAGGCGGCCTTCGATAGCCCGATACGGGGGAAATTCTACGAAGCAATGTCTGAGCTTGGTATTCCTGCAAAACTCATACGCCTTTGCAGGATGACCCTGACGAACACAAAATCCGCAGTGAAAGTTGGTAAGGATCTCACCGAACCTTTCGAAACTAAGCTACGCCTCAGACAAGGTGACACCCTATCGTGCGATCTCTTTAACGTCTTAATAGAGATTATTCTGAGGAAAGCTACTGCCAACATGAATAAAACCATCAGCAGCAAAAGTCACATGCTGCTCGCGTATGCTGTAGATATAGATATCATTGGACGCACCGTTAGAGAATTTACTGCGGTGTTTCCGAGAATTGAGAAGGAGTCAGCAAAAGTGGGTCTGACGGTAAATGAGGGCAAGACAAAATTAATGGTTTCAACGAGCACGGCCTCCACGCGATTAGACCAAAGCGTGAACGTTGATAACCGTTATAATTTCGAGGTGGTACACGAATTTATATACCTCGGATCTGCCGTAAACAAAAACAACAACGTCAGCCTGGAGATCAAGCGGAGAATTGTGCTTGCGAATAGACATTATTTTGGGCTAAATAAGCACTTTAGAGATAAAGCCCTCTCTCGAGTAACAAAAGTCCAACTATACCAGATCTGTCTTGCTTTATGGCGCAGAATCCTGGGACTTATCGCAAGCAGACGAAACATCTGTAGGAGTCTTCGAGAGAAAAATACTCCGAAAAATGTATGGCCCTATAGTGCACAACGGCGAGTATCGGCGACGCATGAACCATGAGCTGTATGAGCTTTATCCTGACATTGACATAGTTAAGCGGATCAAAATAACACGATTGCGCTGGCTAGACCATGTCAGTCGAATGGATGAAGACGAACCAGCACGAAGGGTTTTCCAAACCGAACTCGAAGGAAGATGAAAAATAGGAAGACCAAGACTCCGCTGGGAGGATCAGGTTGACGAATCCCTGCGTACACTTGGTATTGCCAACTGGAGAGATAAGGCAAAAGATCGAACTGGTTGGCGAAATATGTTATCTTCGTTTTGTAAGGTCCCTGACCCCTCGGGGTTGTTCGTGACCGGATATGTAAGTAAGTAAGTAAGCTCTGCCATGTCAAAGATGCGGAATGATTATTTATATGGTCTTAATCAAAATTTTTTTGACGAATTTCATTGTTTGAAAAGAGCAGTTTTTGAAACTAGGTTGGTGTAATTGATGCCAATTTGCTCCCAAATGGAACCATGTGCCTCTTGTTAATTTTGAACTCCATAACATGTGAAGTGTGGATGTAAAATTGTAGCCAATACAAAATAAATATTTTCCTCAATGTTGAGAAATCGTTTGTTAAAAGCTTCGGATAAAATGTGTGACATTCCCGTACTGATGGGCTTAGAGTCAATATCGCACGAATAAAAGTCTTTGAAATTTATCTTATAATGATGCCAACTTGTGAACACGGTACATTTTTCTACATAGATAATTCTGTAGACGCTGAAAAATCTGTAGTTTTTTGTTGTTTGGATGCAAATATAACATGTGTTTGAACCTTGTCGCAAATATAATTTACTTGTGCCCAAACCCATTGTGTTTGCTATTCAATATTACATGTTTTAGACACAATTATTAATATGCTATAACATATATGTTTGCGACCCAAATATATTTGTGTTTGTGATATAAATACAGCCGTGTTTGTTGCACTGTTTATGCTCTCTCGAGAGCAAGAGAATAACAGAGGGGCAACGAGTGTGTAAATCTTGTAAGTATGTGTATCTGTATTTTTGCATTATTCTCTCAGTGAGTGATTCATAAATATTCCTGAATGTGCGTGTAAATTCCAGATGAAGTCAGTGTTTCTTATTTTGGCTGATGTATTGCGTTTTAATTTCATGTATTCAGTCGTCAATGGTTCATCGGACAGAGGATATCAAAAGCGCTTGATCAGTGAAAAAGGAATAAACAAACGCTCGGACGGTTAAATGGTTTGTGATGTTGCTGTGGTTTTTGTGTATGTGTTTCGCATATATTTATGTGTGCTATTAAAGTGAGCAACGATTTGGAGTAAAGAAACTGGAAAGGGCAACAACGTGAAAAAATCGGAATGGCGGACCATTTGTGATATATATAGTATAAAAAAACACAAGTAATTAATACACGCTTGTCTTGCATGTACTAGAGTTGTATATAAGTATATTGTTTGTGTACCAACGCATAGTGATAACCAAGGCATAGTTGAAACCTTCTGAAATCATAAACGTGAGAGACAACAAAGAAAGGAGAAGCAAAGGAGCAGCAGATTCTCATTTCATAAAAAAAATTAATGCAATCAACAGGTAAAAGAATGACCCTTTTCTAAATATTTAAATTTTTCGTATTAATTATTTATTTTAATTATAATAAATAAAGAAAGGAAGTATAGTTCGTTTCTAAATATTATTATGTTTGGCAGAAAATACTCATATGTATATGAATGTATATGAATGTTTGGGATAAAGCACGCATATATTTCCACGTAAAAGCATACATATTTGTCAGTAAACATGGTAATGTTTGCATTTAAATACACCTGAGTTTGGGGCTTGCAAACATATAAATGTTTGAAGTGGTTTCCAAACAAATACATGGTTCCTGCAGAATATGTTACAGATGCCATTTTTTCAGCGTGTAGTTATTCAATAAAACGGTTTCAATATAATGCACAATTCGTCTAATATATTACCAAAGGCCTGTACACGTATGGTTCTTCTGGAACCTAGTACCTGTTATGGATTTACGGTTCTTTTAAGTGATTTTCATTCCTTTTAGAATCGTTTTTCGGTATAATTGGACCGTTTTCGGTTCTGTTGAATCCGTTTTTCGGAACTCATGAGGTCAGATGTCTTACACATATTAATTAAACAAACAAATTAAACAAATTTCAACGTATTATTCCAACAGGCTCTAGCCTTCGCCTTCTCTCGCCAGTTGGTACCACCAAGGATACGGAGGGATTCTTCTGCCAGGGCTTTCCAGCGGAGTCTTGGTCGTCCTCTTTTCCTTCTTCCGTCGGGTACGTTATCGAAAACCTTTCGCGCTGGCTCATCTTTATCCATTCTGATAACATGGCCTAGCCAACGCAATTGGCCTAATTTGATTCGCCTAGCTATGTCCACGTCAGAATATAGATTATATAGCTCTGCGTTCCAGCGACGTCGGTACTCGCCGTTTTCTCTAACAGGACCATATATTTTTCGAAGAATTTTTCTCTCGTATACTCCCAGGTGTTTTTCATCCGCTTGCGATATGACCCAAGTTTCGGAGCCATATGTCAAGACAGGTAAAATGAGAGTCTGATATAGCTGGACTTTTGTCCGCCGAGAGAGGGCTTTGTTCCTAAACTGCTTGCTGAGCCCAAAATAGCATTCTCCTATCTATCTCCAGGCTGAAGTTGTTGTCCTTGTTCAGGGCGGAACCAAGATAGATAAATTCTTCAACCACTTCAAAGTTAAATCGGACCAAGGCGAGAGGTTTGCCTAGTCGGTGACCCCATCGATTTTTTCTTGCCCTCATTAACAGCAAGACCCACCTTCGCTGATTCCTTTTCGATTCTTGAAAATACTGTAGTGACCTCTCGCAAATTTCGCCCAATGATGTCTATGACGTCAGCATATGCCAGCAGCTGCAGCTTTTCTCATTATTATCTCCATTAAGATGTTGAAGAGACTGTACGAAAGTGTGTCGCCTTGTCTAAGTCCTCGCTTGATACAGAACGGTTCAGTGAGGTCTTTCCCCACTTTCACTGCTGATTTGGTGTTGGCCAGCGTCATTCTACAGAGGCGGATTAGTTTTGCCGGAATACCAAGTTCAGACATAGCTTCGTACAGTTTTCCCCGTATGGGGTTATCGAAAACAGCTTTGTAATCGATAAAAAGATAGTAATTATCGATTTGCTTTTCGTGGTACTGTCCAGGATTTGGCGTAGCGTTAATATTTGGTCAGTTGTGGACTTGCTTGGCCTAAAACCAAACTGATAAGATGTGGGTAAGGTTTTCAACAATTGGTTTTAGTCTTTCACATAATATGCTCGACAAGACCTTATACGCGATGGTTAAAAGACTGATACCGCCATAGTTGGAACAGACACAGGGATCACCCTTTTTGAATACAGTACAATACACTGAGACTCCAATCGTCAGGCATAGATTCCCCCAACCATATACCGTATATAAGTTGAGACATGTGTGCTAGCACACCAGCTACTTTATTATTCTTAAGCCGGCAGATTGTCGGAAAAGCCGGGAGTTAGACTAATGTCCTAAAAATTTTTTATATCTACGTATGTTATTGTACTTAAACTAAAAAAATATTACAATTACCAATAAAACATTGGACCTCTTAAACTTTTGCGAACAAAAATTCACTGAGCATGGTACGGTAACGATTGCTATTTGAGTTGTGTAGTTCACGAACAAACTAGTTCAATTGAATGATTCACTCTTGTGAACTAGATGAACTATTTCACACTGTTCCGCTCTTATGTTTCAGTAATTCAATTGTTTCAGTAGTTTTTTGTAACGGGTTTTTCAACAGAGACGCTACAAAAGTAAATCGATAGGGACAGCAAACGACGCCATATTTTTCCCCGCTCTTTTGACATTTCTCTTCAGTAAGGTTAGCCATTTCATCATGGAAAGATATACGAGCCGACAACGAGTCGAAATTATTAAAATTTACTACCGAAATTTGGAGTCAGTGGCCTCAACTTTAAGAGCGCTACGTCCAATTTATGGTCGTCATAATCGTCCTACCAGATCAACAATTGAGCGTCTAGTGGAAAAATTTGAATCCACAGGCACAGTACAAAATGTTCCCGTGCCAGTGAGACAAAGAAGTGCCCGTAGTGTCGAGAATATTGCTGCCTCTGAGGCTTCAGTTCAAGAAAGCCCAAATGTATCTCTCACACGTCGTTCTCAAGCGTTGGGCATCTCCTGACGTCGTTGTGGCGAATTTTGCGAAAAGTTCGTGGCCTACATCCTTACAAGATCAAATTGACGCAAGAACTGAAGCCGCTTGACCACCATAAGCGTCGTATGTTCGTGAATTGGGCTGAGCAACAACTTGAAAATGATTCGGATTTTCATCGGAAAATCATCTTCAGGGATGAGGCTCATTTCTGGCTGAATGGCTTCGTCAATAAGCCAGACAGCCATCATTGGATGACTCATGGATTACGTGTGGATTGCTGTCTGACCAATAACGCATATTTTGCTTATTGACGAAGCCATTCAGCCGAAAAAATTACGGTTTGGTGCGGTTTATGAGCCGGCGGCGTCATTGGGCCGTACTTCTTCCGTGATGATCAAGACCGGCACATTACTGTGAATGCGATTCGCTACCGTTCAATGATAACCGAATATTTTTGGACTCAATTGGATAATATGGACTTGGAGGACATGTGGTTCCGACACGACGGCGCCACAAGCCACACAGCGAATGCCACAATCAATTTATTGAAAACCAAGTTTGGTGAACGTAATATCTCACGAAATGGCCCAGTCGATTGGCCGCCTCGGTCATGCCATTTGACGCCGTTAGATTATTTCCTGTAGGGCTACGTCAAGTCTATGGTCTATGCCAACAAGCCAGCGACGATTGATGAACTTCGTACGAATATCGAACGTGAAATTGCAGCAGTATCGGCCGATTTATGCTTGAAAACCGTCGAAAATTGGGTTCAACGTCTGGACCTCTGCAAGCGTGCCCGTGGTGGCCATGCAAAAGAAATCGAGTTCCATACATAATGGCATCGAACGTACTTTCACAGGAATAAAGAATTTCATTGGTATCTAAAACCGGTTTTGTTTATTTAAAAAAAACTTTTGTAGCGCTCTTATTGAAAAATAGTAAATTATTTGCAAGATCGGTTGTCAACTATCAATTGAACAACTACAATTTTTTTTACAAATGACAACTTTACTAATACCACGTTTATAAGCACTTCTTTTACACATGTATGTGTTTTACAAGAGTCAGCTGGCACAACGATGCCAACTTGTATAATTTGTTCACCACTAGTGTTACCATATGACTATATTTTTGCTTAATGGCATCACGAAAATAAAATAATATCGGGTGATTCATCGTGAGGTTTGATTTATAATGTAAAATAAATAAATAAATAATTATTATTGGTTAAAATAACTATTTATGGCATTTACTGTTCGAAAATGATATCATGTAAATGTTGGACAAGACTACGTCCAATTTTGGGCGACTCGCTCGAGCATAGTGACTGGTATCTCGAGTAATGTTGGCTACCAAACCGTAAATCGTAGCTGGCTTATTCCTGGAGACCTCAGCGTATTCATATCCCCAAAGAGAACAGTCCAAACGTGTGATATCGCACGATCCAGGCGCCCTCTTGTTGAAACCAGAGCTCACCGAGAGCATGCGCTTGAATTTTAGGAAGCACATAATCCGTTTGCATGGTGCGATAACGGTTACCATTGATGGTAACATTCTGATTTGCCTCATTTTTGAAGAAATATGGACCAATGCTTCCACCAGCCCATAAACCATACCATATCGTTGTTTTATGTTTAATGTGGTCTAACCGGTCGTGTATCATCCACTAATGTAAACTGGGACATCAATTTGCGAATGGTATTGGCAGTAGTGGCTTCAGTAGGTCGATTATGCTCACCTTAATTTCCTCGAATCGCACGTAAAACATTTCTCACATAACACTGATTTTCGTAATACAGCTGAACAATTTGGAGACGCTGTTGCGGTGTGAGTCTTTCCATGATGACTTGCCAAAATTGACAAAGCAATTTGATATGAGTCGCGCGTGATCTGTCAAAAAAAAAAGAGTATTGAAAATCAAACCTCACAATGAATCACCCGATATTTCTGAATGATATCTGCGTATAAACAGTGAGTTAAGCATTTGCAAATTTAAATTAGCATCACTGCTCCTTACTTCTTTTCGAAGACAAATGGGACTATGATGCAAGGGGATTCTATGGCACAGCTGATCGAAAAGGTACTAGGGCGATGATAAAGAATGAGAGAGCAAAGAAGACAGGAACTAGTTTTAAATAGTGTTTATTGATACTAATGACAGCTAAATTATGTTTTATGCTGCTTGCTTTGAACGAAGATACTCATTCCCTTTGATTTCTGTCCGTTTTATGTCCAACAAAAGTGTAAAATTGGTAAAATACAGCAGCAAATAAAACTCTATGAAATGACCTACTACCTCGTCATCATGAAGAGGCATCGAAGAGAGTAATGGAAACTCTTAACAGCCCTATTCGGGCAGGGTTATAAAAGTCACCACGGTTACTATTTGACAACAAAGTGACAATTGTCACAAATCGGTATTCTGGCACATTTGTTTGGTGACAAAAGTAACAAAAATTGTTACCTGCCAAAGAGGAGGTAACAGCGCGTGACAGCTATTTTATTTGCCGAAAAGTTGATACAAAATCATTTTATAAATTCTGCAAGTAAACAATAAAACTGTTAACGGGAAAATGTAATAACGTACATATTTTGTACCAAAACGGCAAGAGGCCATAATCAAATGAAAGAAGGACTTGTGTTACTTTGTCCTATGGAAATGGAGCAGAAAGAAGAAAAAACTTGATTTTGTGTTAGAAAGATTGAAAAAGCGCGAAAAGTATTACAAGAGTTTTAACGTAAATATCTCCGGCCTTTCATGGAATATTCAGTAGTATACCTTTAAAAAAGGCTAAGGTCTTGTGTATTATCGGAACCTGGCAAAAAATAAGTATAATAGGGCATTTTTTTGAAAACAAAATTAATTTTTAGCAGAAAAGTGAGGTAAAAAGTTTTTTTAATTAGCACCCCTATGGGCTAATAAAAATAAATATGTTTATGTACTGATTTATAGAGCTTAGAAAAACCTTTGTAATGATTCCCATTTCAACCAGATCGGATTATAAATCCCGGAGATACGAACGATTATATACTCAAGCTTTAAAGGCCTATATCTCAAGAAGTTGCACCGACCGCGGGGGGAAAAACACTTTTTGAACTCAGCGCAGAAGGTTTTGTCGGTGGTGAAATTTTGATGTAGATCAGAGAGTTGGCGCTAATATAAATTTTTTCTATATGGCGCGAATGTGCAGGAGTATTCTTTCCGCTTAGCTCCGATGGGTGATCCTTGAGGAGGGTAATATAGCATTCCAGCTGTGCCTTTGCGCTGCGCTCAAAATCCCTAAATAATAATGTATTAATTTTAATGCAATAAAACATAAATATATTAAATACCTGCTTTTACTTTTTTACCGCGTTCCTTTTTGTGCAGAAAATCATGTTTTTGTTTTGTTGTCCCTGCTTTTGACAACGTGTTATTGTGAGGTGAATTATTTGTTACGAGGTGAATTTTTCGTTGTCACCTTGTTGCCAGAATACCAGATACAATCAATGGTGCCAACTTTGTAACAATTTTGTGGTTCCCATTTGATTGTTACCACATTCACAGAATAGGGGTGTAAGTATTTCTCTGTATGATGCCGCCATGCTAAAAACCGCACCTAGCAGTCAATCGTTGTGGATGCATCGTTGTCTCCTCGACAACGTGTGGATTTTTTCAGCCCCAAATTAGAAAAGATGATTTTTTGGTAAAAATTCGAATCTTCAGCCAAGCGATCTTCAGCACATTCAGCGAAACGAAAACGCATCGGATGGTCACGAGGGTTCAGTTCTTGGACTAATTGAACTGTATAAGCCATCAAATACTGCGAACGTATGCGAGTTATTGTTGATGGCTATTCGAGCACACTTTTTACCTACAGCAAATTGGTCATCTGCTTCAAAATAACGGGGTGTTCAAATTCCAAATATTACATGGCAAACCCTTTCTCACCAATTTATTCGTAACTTTTAAATCCAGGGACTGATTTGGCTCATTTTTCACTTAACAAATCTTATGATAATACTAAACATTGTAGTAGAAAAATGAGAAATCACGATCAAGCAATATGGAAGCGATCGTAACTTCCCAAATTATACTCGTATACGGACGAACTAAATAAAATATAATTTTTTGTTTTAAAAACGAATGGATCCAGACAACCTGGGTTACATGCATCAGAACTTTTACGATTTCTTCATGTGTGCAATAATAATAATAATAATAAAATTTTACCATACTGTAATAAATGCTAGATAGCAAAAATTCACTTCATGCCAACAAAAATTGAAATGTCATACAAAATTTGGCCAATTTCTTCCACGTAACATCAAGCAAGTGCGAACTTTTCTCTCTTCCCTTGAACCCCACAAAATACCAGATTTAAACCACTTTCGAAATCACAATGAAATCGTTAAAAAAAAATAACAACAAAAATAATTCAAAAATATCTTGGAGATTTGTCGGTACTCGTACGTTACGATAAATAAAGAAATTTATACAGTGACTGCTGCTTAAACACTACTGTTTTCTTGTACTTTAAACTGTCCAACAGAAGCAAAAAAAATTCCGACTCAGCAGACACCAAAACAAACCGCCCTCCCTCCATCAGATTTTGTAGTAGAAGAAAACAAAGGTTATTAACCATCATAAACACCTCGAAGACAAGACGAGAATGTACAAAACCACAGAGGTGAAAAACGAAAAAGAAAACATTTTCAAAACAACCACAGTGAGTGAAGAAGTAACATAAAAAAAGATCGTAAAAGTTATTTAAATGACTTTTCAAATCTTAATGATAAACACGCGTAATATGCAGCCGTTACTAACGATATTTCGGAGTTAAGGCCATTTACATTTTAGAGCCTCTTTTTCTGTAATTTCAACTTGTAGTCGTAGTTGCTGCTTTTGATGACGAAACTACAAAAATAAAAAACTGATTCAAAGGAAAATAACGACAAAACGTGAAATTATGTTAAAACTAAGATAGATTGACGTATCAGGTTAGTAAACGCCCAAAGTTATGAACTTCGCTTTGCAAGGAATTTGTATAAGTCGACTTAAGGCATTTTAAAATAATTACCGAGAATTGCATCTTAATAAATGGAGGGCATTAGTAAAGCGGTTAAATCATTTGCATCGAATGTAAACATAGTAGTCAAATGAATCTATTGATATTTCCCTGTTGCACTGGGCGAAAAAGCTTCGTCTCTCGACGAATAACACTGTGACACAAATGAAAGGAATTTGTTTCGGGCCTCAACAAAATCAGAAAATTGTGAAAGTACTTGGATGTGGTATCACAAAACTCCGTTCGGGTTTGACCCTAAACGTAACAATTTTGTTTACAGGCCGAAGACAATTTTGAAAGAGGGTCAGAGCCGTATTTCAGATTTTACTTCAATAAATCCTAAACAGCTTGAAGTATTGCATTACAACCTTTGACAATATTGTAGCTATTTTCCCATTTCACAATTTCCTCTAATATATTTCTAAGGAAAAGTACACTGTTAATCGATTATTTCACGAAACGTCGTGAAAAATTTCACATATTTTATATGTTTTGACATTTCTTGCCTAACGGTAAATAAATTGCAGTAGCTGTCTTCAAAAGAATTGTAGCTTATAAATTTCTTAATAACTTTCCTAACCACACTAATCAACAAGACTTATATTTAGAGCTACATAATAGGTGTATAAATGCAGCGTTTAACCATATTTTGTAAATATTCACCTATAGGTATTCAATATTAAACCAATTCCAAATTGATATCTTCTAAAAACTTGTAGTGCTTAATATACTTAACAATATTGTCAAATATGCTAATGAACAAAAATTATATTTTGTGTTTCAAAATGATTGTACCAATTCAGAAATTTAAATTTTTTAAAATTTCGCTTATAATATCTATACTATTAACACAAGAATGTAATAATGTTCTCCAAAGTTGTACAACTTAAGGCTTTCGACAAATACAGTGTACTTTTCCTTAGAAATATATTAGAGGAAATTGTGAAATGGGAAAATAGATACAATATTGTCAAAGGTTGTAATGCAATATTTCAAGCTGTTTAGGATTTATTGAAGGAGGTGACCAAACTCCAAAATTTTCTTCGGCCTGTATAAAAAAAACCCGACCGGGGTTTCGTGATACCACGTCCAAGTACTTTCACAATTGTTTGGTTTGGTTGAGGCCCGAATCCAACTGTTGCACAGTGTAATTTATCGAAAGGCACACACTCTTGTCGCATTTGTAGAGGGCGCGTTTAACAGCGTCTTAAGCCCATAAGAAGTACGTGGATAAAAAATAACGAAAATGTCATGAACCGAACATTTCGCTCACTTTGCATTTGCTTCAGAGCTCGCTACAATTTGTTTTTCTCGTGGTTGCTGTCAGAAACAAACCACTCGTCCACTGACACAATGCGAAACTGTAGCGAAAAAACCCTCAAACTTCGTTCTTCTTTGGCTTGCTCTTCGCTCAACCGACGGGCGTTTTTGTTCGCTCGCTCGGCACATGTGTTAACTCGAGACACTTGACTTCGTAAAAACTCGACAAACGGTCTTCTGAGCATGGGTCTGTGCAGCGCCACTGGCTATTAGCGCCCTATCCTCTACTCCCTTCACCTTTAATTCTTGCCTGTGACGAAACATCTAAGGCAACAACAAAAATAAAGACCTTTTTGCGAAGTATTTGCTTGTTTTACTCACTTACTGACTCTCAGTAGCTGAGCGACGAACGGTTTTGTTCGTATCGAGCGGTCAGTAGGAGACCGACTCGTGCGTGGTACAATAATATGTATGTACATGATAAAGTCGTCAGAACAGCTGTTTTCATGAGGTTCTTGGCTTCGGCTGTCCCACTCACATGAATTTTGTTTTTGTACTCGTTTGCATTCTTGTGTTGTTGGTGTGTTTTTATGTAGAGTTTGGCAGCTGAAGCGACTAGAACAAAAACAAAATGCCTGTTGTTGCTGCCTACAACAACGCGCTCTGCTTTTACCATCTAGATATTATTGTACCATGGATTCGTGTGTTACGTTCGACGCGAAACCCGAGAGCGAGAACACGAAGGAAATGAAAAAGAGGGTTTCTGTCATGGCAAAATAAGTAAGGTAGAAGCAGTAGGAATTGAAGGCATTTTGTTTTTATTTCAGGAGCCTACATACCTTGTCAAATTCAGCGGATCAAATTGTCAAGATATATTTATTTCAGGTTATATCAGGAGGAATTGTAATTTTCGGCAACAACCACAAGCACAAGAACAAATAGATACCACCTGTACTAGATACATCTTGAAATTGGTATAAACGACATTTGACAAGGTCGAACCACAATGAGTGGACAAAATTGAAATCAGATGTTCTAACGCTTCCACCTGTAATAGCTACATCTTGGTTTCGTTCATAGAGTAAATCGTACTAGAGAGAATATTTAACTCATCTGATGTTTCCTTTCACGCTCTTCGTGGTGCGGTCGGTGTGATAGAGAGATGTTTGACGAAAAGTGACATATACCACGTGGAACTGCAATAACTTCTGACTTTAATTTTTCATGTCGTTTTGGTGAAAAACTGTGAAATTTAAATGTGTTTTACACTTCTTTATTGATTGTTCTTTATTGACTTTATTGCATACATTTGTGTTGTATTTAACACAAAAATTTGAACACACAAAATGAAATACCGGCTGTTGTTATTTTGTTCGTTGTTTTGAACCATTGCCTCTATCTGTTATTAGTAAAGCAACTCTTTTCAACATCCAACGTTCATATCACACCAGGCCAAATGTCAGAAATTTGCTGACAGAAATGTCAAGTATTGTAAGTAATAAGTCTATGGTTTCTGTTCAGACCAGTGATCGCCAAACTCATACAACCTTAATTCTGTCATTGAGACTGAGAGCAATACTCTGAGCATTCAGGATTACCGAAAAAAAATCGGCCTACAAAAAATATCATATTCCCATACTTCTTCGTAGATTTCTCTCAGTGCAATGCTAATGACAAGCGACTTCGTTTGCCTTCGTTCAATACGTGAGCTTATGTCGATGTAAAAACACGAAGCACAAAAATGCACGGTGCATAGGGTTTGCCGGACACTGGAACAGACACTGAGCGATTTCGTCTCATTTTTGTGGGTGTTTTGACTGAGTATATTTTGCGAGCTCTGATTTGCTTGGTACTCCGCTCTTTGCAAAAATTTCGTAGGCAAAATCAATTACAGGGTTGTTACACCAAATTTATGTTATACGAAAACATTTGTTTGGGACCAGAATTTTGACATTTCGATTATTTTAACAAACAAAAGTAACACCACATGCGTTAAAAATATAATGGATTACGAAGAGGAATAATTAAATTTTCCAACAAGTGAATACGGGGCTTTACCGGGATCGATAAAATCGGTTCTATCGGCACTCTGTATTTGATCTATGGATTACCTACGCTAACGCGCACGACCTCGTTCTTGCGTCACACGACTTTAACCCGCAATGTGAATGGAGTTGCAGTTTAATATACACTTCTCTAGAATTTAACACTGGATAGTTTATTTCTTGGGACATGGGACCGACCATTGTGATTGCTACTCATTTGGCGGTGGCCAGAAATTATTCCTTCGTAGGGCAGTCTAAGTAGCTCACTACTTCCTAGTAGTATGTCCCGGGCAATGGCTTTATCGTCTGATGCGTCTCAGGTTAAATAGGTGACATTATTACTGAAGCTCTTCGAACTAGAGGAAATACTCTTTTGTGCTTTGAAGACGGATGAGCCAACACTACTGGCCAACCAAAGGAAATGACACAAAAATACAGTTTCGAAACACTGCATTCTGGTCAGCGTCTGATCCATAATCATCCTGGCAGTAGTTAAAATGCAAAACCAGGGTGGGCTGGGCTTGTATTCTGCCACCATTATATTGCAATGAAAATAGTTATATAATTTTCATATTTTTAACCCCCAGGCCAACACTCTAGCCAAATATACAAATGTTGATTCCAAGTGGACAGAATGAAACTAGTGATTACATATTTTGAAAGGGAAAGTATGAAGGCAAAATGTACCTGAATTTCACTCATGTGTGTCCTTCTTTACCCGTTCCATCCTCGATATTATGCAATCGCGTTATTCTGATCCGCTTGACTATCTCAATGTCGGGATATAGCTCATACAGCTCATGGTTCTTGCGTCGCCGATACTTGCCGTTGTGAACTATAGGGCCATACATTTTTCGGAGTATTTCTGTCTTGAAGGCTCCTAGAGATGTTTCGTCTGCGTGCGATAAGACCCATAAAGCAAGACAGGTCTGGTATAGCTGGACTTTTGTTACTCGATAGAGGGCTTTATCTCTAAAGTGCTTGCCTAGTCCAAAATAACAGCTATTCACAAGCACAGTTCTCCGCTTGATCTCAAGGCAGACGTTGTTTTTTTGTTTACGGCAGATCCGAGGTATACAAATTTGACCACCACCTCGAAATTATAACAGTTATCAACGTTCACGCTTTGGTCTAATCGCATGCAGGCCCTGCTTGTTGTAATAATTAATTTTGTCCTCTCCTCATTTACTGTTAGACCCACTTTTTCTGACTCCTTCTCAATTCTGGAAAACAGCGCAGTAACTTCTCCCACTGTTTGCCCATTCCTATCTATATCATCATCATACGCGAGCAGCATGTGACTTTTGCTGCTGATGGTTTTATTCATTTTGTCTGCAGCTTTTCACATAATGATCTCGATTAATATGTTAAAGAGATCGCACGATAGGGTGTCACCTTGTCTGAGGCCTCGCTTAGTTTCAAAAGGTTTGGTAAGATCTTTACCAACTTTCACTGCGGATTTGGTGATCGTCACTGTCATCCTGCAAAGGCGTATGAGTTTTGCAGGAATACCAAGCTCAGACATTGCTTCGTAGAGTTTCTCCCGTATCGGGCTATCGAAGGTCGCCTTATAATCGAATCGTGGGTCTTCTCCAGGATTTGGCGCAGCGTGAAAATCTGGTCGGTTTTCGATTTTCCAGTCATAAAGTCATACTGGTATGGTCCAATTAGGTCAGCGATAATTGTTTTTAGTCTTTCGCACATTATACTTGATAGAATCTTATATCCTAGGGATCTTATTCCACGGTAGTTGGCACAGAGACTCGCCTCATCTTTTTTAAATATGGAACATAGTACACTGAGACTCCAATCGCCGGGCATGCTTTCATCTAACCAAATTTTGTAAATGAGCTGATGCATACAACTTATCTGTTCATCACCGCCAGCATTGAACAGTTCCGCCGGTAATCCATTGACACATGCGGCTTTGTTGTTCTTAAACCGGGTAATAGCTGTTCTGACCTCGACTTGGTGAGGAGGGGGCAATCGATGTCGTCATACAAATTGTGATCGATTGTCTCATCGTCATTGAATATCCCAGTTCCACAAGATTTAACAGAGTGGAGAAATGATCTCTCCATATTCCGAATATGCTCTGAACATCTGTAATGAGATTTCCGTCCTTGTCTTTACAGAAGGGTGGCCCCGAACCATGTTCATTAGTTCTGTTCTTTTGGTATAATTCTCATGCTACGCTCTTCCTTCTGTATGTCTCAATTTCCTCTCTCTTGGGCTTTTTTTTATCAAACCATCACTCAGGGGATGCCCCCTATAAATGCAGTGCATTTTGTTGGCGTCAGACAATTTAGGTAGTGGAGGGTGGAAAGAGGGAGTAGTGTTTGTCGGCATTTGCCTTGAAACTTTGTATGTTACAATTGGTGGGAAATACACTAGCCGGAAGTTTATTCCACATACGGACTGTACGGCTGAAGAACGAATTTTCTCTATAGGGTGTAATGCGGTCAACCCGCCACTCAATAAAAAAAGGATGAGGGTTCCTGGAGAGCCGGGTACTTCGGCTAAATATCCACACGTCTGCCAGAAGTTGACGGATGTCCGAGGAACACATACCGTGGAAGTATCGACAGAACAGCGACACGCAACCCACATTTCGACAATGCTTCCGCCTAAAGAGACGGTTTACCTCGTTTCCTTTTCGCTATACCGCTCAGTCGAAGCTTGCGTACAATTGACTGAAGCGCTGCCATAGGTACAGCGTTCTTTTCATAATTTTCTATGCGACACTCTTCATCGTACCATGGTTTATTGCGAAAAGGTTTTTCAAAACCAAGTACGGTTGTTGCGGCAGTTTTTATAGAGTCGGAAATGGGTTTCCATTGCGCTTTAGGATCGACATTGGGAGGGGGTGGGTTCTGTGGCAACAGTTGCGAGAGCTTTCTTGAGTAGGCTACCTCTGGTAATTGCAGCTTTACGATGTCCAGATTTCTCTGAGTCTGATTTTCGCTCTACTTAATCTTCTGCGAACCTACACTGAAAGAAAAAGCTTCATCAAATTTATGAACACATTTCATTGAATTGCTGAAGAACTTTTCATCTATAGTTTACGTTGATTGATCTACATCAATTTGATGTAAACTTTTCATCAGTTTGATGTAAGTTTGTCATCAAGTTGAAGTACATTTTTCACCATTTTGATGTGAATTTTTAACCAATTTGCTGGACATTTATATGGAATTATATGTAAGGTTGCCATCAATTTGATGTAAGTTTGTCATCAATTTGGTGTAAATTGGACATAAATTTTACTCAAATCGCAAGTAGCCTTGTGGATGACTTTATGCTGGAATCTTGTACCACTAATGACCATGTTTATTGCAGCGACAAAGTCAATCAGTCTTATACCGTTGACGGAACTATCAGTATGTAGACTGAAATTGTCAATATTGGATGAAACACATTTTCCCTATTTACTTTAAACCTCCTAGTACAATCTTAGTGTCTTAGCCAGAGCAGCGTCCATACGTTTCCTCTAGGCGCTCATAGAATATGTCCTTGGCATCATCATCTTTCCCTTCTGTCGGGGGAAAATTTGCCTTCAAATTAGAGAAATATACAAATATTTCGCTTTTATGCGGATGGAAGTAAAGACTAGATATTGCAGTCTTTTACCATAAACAAATCCACAACCAAATTCATGATTTTTCTCATGGCAACCTGAACAACTATAGGTGCCAAAAACCCTTGTTCCTGAAAGGGTTAATTATTAAATTAACTTCATTGAATATTCATTAAAACAATTTATTTGATTGTGTCATATTGGAGGCCGTTATACATCTTCAAACAATTTATTTTGAAAAAATCAATGGCCAATAAAATTTCATTTAAATAGTGGCGCCTAACGCGACAATTTGCGGACAGACGAGGCGTCGCGCTCTGCTTGAAACTCTTCGATTTGTGATAGCGGATGGATGGATGGAATGGGATGAGATGGTATGGTGACTTGGAGTATTAATCAATTGTTTACATAGTTTTCTTATCAATTACTAAACCATTGAGGCTTTAAACATGATAATGTAAAAAATAATAAAAAAAAAGGACTCTGTGAGATTGTTAGCTCTAGGGGTTATGTGTGTGTGTGTGTGTGTGTATGGTGAGTTGTGAGACAATTTCCTTGGTCATAAAAGAAAAATACAGAAACTCACTCCCTTGTCGACAGTGAGCGCTGTGGGATATTGCTCGCTGCATAATTGTTGCTGTGTTTCTTTTTCTCCATTGGTTCATCTACCCTGCTGGCTGCATCATCCAGTTGTTTATCTCTTCGACCATCCATCGATACATCTAAACATCCATCCATCCACTTAATCATATCGGAGGAAAATTAAATGCTTTCCAAAGATAAATTTCCACAAGATTTAACACGGCCCGCCATTGCAGCAACCGCCTCAACAAGCAACAGTTTTCAGTTTCATAAATCGGGGCATTCGGAGTCATTCGTTCGTTACATTCAATTTCAATTTCGCTTCAAAAAATTTTGAAAAATTCATCTGTCATTTAATTTATTTATCCTTAAAACAAAACGACAACAAAAAAACAAACTAATAACCAGAAACTCTGCATCTCATCACGCGTTGGGTATGGAAGAGATAAAAATAGTTTTCATTTTAATTAATTGTATTATAGGGGCATTTATTTTTTCAATTTGTCCCTGGACTGATGTTGCGTTTGGTGGTGCGCTCTTGGAGTGACTACTTAGCCATAGTGCTACCACCACCACCATCATCAACTACATCGGCATCGACATCAACATCTTCGCCGCCTGTCTTATCAGTCAATGTCATGATAATTGTGGTGATTTCGTGTTGGTTGTTAGTTGTTACTGTGACAATGATTTCCAGTCATAAGATATCCTTAAGGAGTGGGTCGCTTGGTCGGTTGGTGGCTTGTTAATTTATCAGCTCAATGGGTTTTCTTGCTGTTTCTGTAAGCGACAAAAAACAACTAGCGATTATGATCTTAGGCCATTACTTTTTGCTTTTTATGAGGGTAATTAAATTTAGGAATGTCATGTATAATTGTTGGAAAATAAAATTATATGTTTTTGGATTAAAACATAACTATAATTTCATGTTTTCATTAATCTAAGATTCCATTAAGTGGATATGAATAAACACCGGACAACTTTATTGATAAAATTGTTTTCATTAAGAAACAACATTTTAAACGGCTTGATATGGGAAGTCAACATGGAGAGATCTCAACATTTAACTTACTGGAGAAAACAATCGAAAATAAATTCACATAAGATTCCCACACTAAGAGAACTAATTGTTTGAAAAGAGGTTGTAGCAACATTAAATTCGGCTGTTACCACCGAATTGATGTTGTTACAACCGAATTCAGGTTGTTACAACTGAATTTAGTCCACACAACCGAAATTCGGTTGAAGCAACCTCATTTCATAATTGATTCGGTTGTGACAACTAAATCTTCAATTCAAATAAATTTTCTAAAATTTCGGTTGGAACAACCATATTTGAAATTTGAATCTGGCATTAATTCGGTTCTTGTATCCGAATCTGGTATCAATTCTGTTGTGACTACAGAATTTGGTATCAATTCGGCCGTAATAACGAACTAACCCCTAAGTCGGTTGCGTCGCCGTCATTGGGCCGTACTTCTTCCGTGATAATCAAGACCGGCACATTACTGTGAATGCGATTCGCTACCGTTCAATGATAACCGAATATTTTTGGCCCCAATTGGATAATATGGACTTGGTGGACATGTGGTTCCAACAGGACGGCGCCACAAGCCACACAGCGAATGCCACAATCAATTTATTTGAAACCAAGTTTGGTGAACGTGTTATCTCACGAATTGGCCCAGTCGATTGGCCGCCTCGGTCGTGCGATTTGACGCCGTTGGATTATTTCCTGTGGGGCTACGTCAAGTCTATGGTCTATGCCAACAAGCCAGCGACGATTGATGAACTTGGTACGAATATCGAACGTGAAATTGCAGCAGTATCGGCCGATTTATGCTTGAAAACCGTCGAAAATTTGGTTCAGCGTCTGGACTTCTGCAAGTGTGCCCGTGGTGGCCATGCAAAAGAAATCGAGTTCCATTCATAATGGCATCGAAGGTACTTTCACAGGAATAAAGAATTTCAATGGTATCTAAAACCGGTTTTGTTTTATTTAAAAAAACTTTTGTAGCGCTCTTATTGAAAAACCCGTTAGTTCATTTAGGGTGGCCAGACATCACCCTCACGAACATAATGCACATGTTCGATATGGCGAGTATGTTAGTGATTGTTATGTCCGGGCACCTTAAATGAACGAGTTCGAGAACTAGTCAACGAGTTCGACACAAGCCTAGTTGTGTCAACCTCCAATGAGGTTGTGTCAACCTCTAATTAGGCTGTGTCAAACTCTAATGAGGTGTGTCAACCTCTAATTCGGTTGACACAACCTCTTAATTCAGTTACAACCGAATTTTTCTGTTAGTGCAGGTTCCCATGTAGGTATCATCAAGAGATTCTTAAAATCTGTAAGCAATGGACATTTTTGTTCCGCCAAACAACAATAATGGTTTTCCATTACATGCCATGAAGGAATTGGGGAGAGCTTCTCACAACCAGTGTGAGCTGTGCGCTTTTTGGTTTTATACTCACTGATTGGGACCTACAGTTTTACAACGGTTCCGAACGGTATTTTGAGACCTTTTTTCATGTCTAAGTACTCGATAGTGTCGCCATCACTAAGCGAGGTTGCCGCCGTCGAAAGAAGTTTAAGGTGGTCAGAGCAGGGATCGACGGCTCTACTTATAGTTTTGCACAGCTTTCGAATGCCAATTTGTGAAGATCCCAATAAGCACAAAGTCGGATTCGTCAGATTTCGCATTCAATGATCCAATTCAGATCCGGTTTAAGGCCGACATGTCGGATTTCGCTGACCCGATACCGATCCGGTGCAGATCCGCTTTCGATGATTCCATTCTAATAAAAATTAAGAAATATTTTAGTATTTTTAATTAATTCAAACTACCATAAATTAGTATAATTTTCTACTCGTATTTCATATTATTTGTATTTTATATTTAAAATTTTTTTTTTTCATTTTGTAACGGACATAATAAGCTGGTTTTTTTATTTCCCGATAAACTAAGTTTTCGACTACTTTGTATGGGGAGCCGCTTTAAATCGCTTAGGGCGAGTTTCACACTCGTCATTTAAAAGCTCAATTTAAAAGCTTCCAGAAAATGTTTATATTAACTGACATTTAAATGACAAGCATCGGGCATTTAAAGTACAATTTTGAACTGTGAAACTAGCCATTAATATCGCTTAGTTCTCCATACAAAGTGGTCGAAAAACCAGTTTAGCAGAGAATAAAAAACATGCCCAACATTAGTGTACAAATGATCCAAAATAGAGCTCTTTCGATAATTGGAACGAAGTTCCTTATCGCACGTTGCGGGATGGGCATTAAATGAAAAAAGTTAAACAACTTTTTTAACACTATTATGCTACAACCCAGTATTATCAACTATATTGGGTTCTTTTGCTTTGCTTTGTGTCTAGACTAACATATGTTGGGAAATTTCTTGTTTAACGGGAAGTTTCCTAGGTGGAGCCTGTAACCAATATTTATTATATATTATAGTTTTGAACCCAACAAAAAGTAAATTGAGAAAAGCCAAAGTGAACGAAGTTTATAAAATTATAATTTCCTTAAATAAGTGCCTTTTCGTAAGAAAAAAGTACATTTTTTAAAAAAAAATACCTATTCATATTCTTAAAAAAATACCTTATCTTAAAGAAGTACTTTTGCTTAAAAAAAAGTAAATTCTCATACAAAAAGTACCTTATCTTAAAAACGTACATTTTCTTACAACAAATTATTGCTTAAAAAACTACCTTTTATTTAAAGAATATCTTTTTTGTGAAACAATATAACTTTTCTTATTCCTTTTCTTACCTATTCCTGAAAAAAGGACCAATTCTAAAAAAAATCCCATTTCTTAAAAAAAAAATTTTCATTCGTTCGTGTTTATATTATTCGATCTTCTAGTTGTAATGTTTCCAATAATTGTTCGGTTCAATATCAATAACTATTTCACAAGTTCTTTCTTTTTCTATGAAAAAGTACATTTTAATAGTTATTGATCTTGAACCGAACAATTATTGAAAACATAAAAACTTTTCTTAAAAAAATACCTTCTCTTAAAAAATACCTTTTCTTACAAGAATTCATTTTCTTAAAAGTAAATTTTTTTAAAAATAAACAAAGTACCCTTTCTTAAAAAAATACCTTATCTTCAAGAAGTACTTTTGCTAAAAATAAGTAAATTTTCATACAAAAAGTACCTTTTGTTAAACAATAATTTTTTTAAATAAGGACCTTTTCTTAAAAACGAACATTTTTTTACAACAATTGTCCCTTTCTTAAAAAACTACCTTTTCTTTAAAGATAACATTTTTGCGAAACAAAATAACTTTTCTTGAGATCAGTATCTACTCTTAAAAATGTACCTACCTATTCTTGAAAAAAGGACCAATTCTAATAAAAAATTCCCAGGTCTTAAAAAAAGCGATTCTTCAAAAAAATACATTCTCTTAAAAAATACCTTTTCTTACAAAAATTCCTTTTCTTAAAAATAAACAATGTGTCCTGTCTTAAAAAAATACCTTATCTGAAAGAAGTACTTTTGCTAAAAAAAGTAAATTTTCATACAAAAAGTACCTTATCTTAAACAATTTTTTTTTTTTAAATAAGGACCTTTTCTTAAAAATGTAAATTTTCTTACAACAAATTGCATTTCCTTAAAAAACCACATTTTCTTAAAAGAGTACCTGTTTTTGAAACAATATAACTTTTCTTGAGATCAGTACCTACTCTTAAAAATTTACCTACCCATTCTTGAAAAAATTACTAATTCCAAAACAAAAATCCCATTCCTTAAAACAAAAACTTTTCTTAAAAAAAATACCTTCTCTTAAAAAAAGTCTTTTCTTACAAGAATTCCTTTTCTTAAAAGTACATTTTCTTAAAAACAAACAAAGTACCCTTTCTTAAAAAAATACCTTATACCTAAGAAGTACTTTTGCTTAAAAAAAAGTACATTTTCATACAAAAAGTACCTTTTCTTAAAAAAAAGATTTTTTTTAAATGAGTACCTTTTCTTAAAAATGTACACTTTCTTACAACAAATTGCCTTTTCTTAAAAAACTACCTTTTCTTTAAAGAGTACCTGTTTTTGTGAAACGAAATAACTTTTCTTGAGATCAGTACCTATTCTTGAAAAAAGGTCCAATTCTAAAACAAATTCCCATTTATTAAAAAAACCTTTTCTTCAAAAAAAAATACATTCTCTTAAAAAAAACCTTTTCTTAAAAAATTTCCTTTTCTTAAAAGTACATTTTCTTAAAAATACAATAATACCTTTTCTATTCTTGAGATAAGTAGCTTTTCTGAAAATAAGTACATTTTCTTAAAAAAATAACCTTTTCCTAGAGTACCACTTCTTTGCATACTCTTATGTTTTTTTCTTACAGAAAGTACTTCTTCTTGAAAATAGTACCTATTCTTAAAAAAAGCATTAGCTTTTAATAAAAGAAGTACCTCTCTTTAAAAAATTACCTTTTCTGGAAAATATAATACATATTCTTACAAAAAGGACCTAAAAATATATAAAAAAAATACATTCAAATTCAAATTCATTCATTTTACAAAAAGTATCGTTTCTTAAAGATCCATTTAAATTATCGTATTTTTCAACGGGCGCCTTAGGCGTGTTGGAACTAACTACTACACCCAGAGAACTAATTGTTTGAAAAGTCGTTGCAGCAACCGTAAATTCGGAATTGAGGTTGTTACGAACGAATTTAGTCCCCACAACCGAAATACGGTTGAGGCAACCTCGTTTCATAACTGATTCGATTGTGACAACTGAATCTTCAATTATATTCGTTCAGTCAACTAAATTTTCTAAAATTTCCGTTGGAACAGCCGAATTTGAAAATAATTCGGATGCAAGAAACGAAATTGGTACCAAATATGGTTGGAGTAACCGAATCTGACATTAATTCGGTTGTAGTAACCGAATTTGGCATCAATTCGATTGTAACTATTGAGATTGGTATCAATTCGGTTGTAACCATTGAACTTGTTTTCAATCCTGTCGCAATAACCAAATCTAGCCTTAATTCGGTTGCAACGACCAAATCTGGCGTCAATTCCGAATTCTCATGAATTCTGTAGGTACGACCGAATTCATATTCAATTGGGTTACAACAACGTAATTCTATGTATTTAAAATCTGACGTTTAAAATTCTGTAATCAAATATTATTTTAAAAAGAAGTAAACGATTATTTTGTGGTTATTAAGAAAGGTAAGTAAAATATATTTTGTATTAAAACGTCTAATTTTGCAGAAATTATTCAAGCAGATATCAACAGTTTTCAAGTTTTATACAAAACGGTTTAAGAGAATCAACCGATACAACATGTCAGAATTAGTGCGGTGTCCCCTGAAGATCGGAAGAGGCATGTAAGAAAAATTTATTACCCTATAGATTACCCCATACATATATGTATATGACTTTATTTTCTCGACATTGGACCCGTTCTCATTTCGAGATCGGACGCAATTCTCGTTTCGACATTGAAAGTGAATTTACGTCCGCTCGAGAATCCGATCTGATATCGGATTCTGAAGCCGGATTCTATTCGCCGTCGATTCGGATCCGATATGCTTATTGGGTCGTTTTTTTTTTGTTGATAGAGGACAAAAACATTTCAAAGGACAATGTAGTGTATGCGAGAGTTTCTATAGACTTCTTTTCTTTCACAAGAGAGAAAAGCAATTCATAAGTGTAGTAACCTCTGAAGGTACCCAATAGAACTTTTTCCGAATACATCAGAAAGTATACAGAGATTGTGAATGGGGCAGAAAACACAACTCCACACATCTTCGCATACTTTGTATATAGTTACTTTGTAACTCACTTTGTATATAGCATACTTTGTATATAGTAGTTACGAAGATGACAAATTTGCCTTCGTCTCTAATTCCACTTCATACATCTTCACATACTTTGTTTACTGAAAAAGTGTACATTGACGAAGCTTACAATTTTTGATTAAATTTCATGATAATTTTGATTGGATACTATACCTGTTAGCATACATTGCTTATTGAAAACGTGAACAGTGATAATGTGTTTATTCGTAATAAACCGTTAGTTCGGTTGATTGTGTACTGTTATATTATCCGTAGTGTTTGTTACGTTTAAGAGTGCGCACGTGTTTTGCACAAATATCTAAATGAAATATTAAAAATTATTAATAAGAATTCCAAAAATTCTAATTTATTTATTAATTTGAGTGGCTCTATACGCCTCTGTATACATGGTATATACAATGGTATGGGGGTTGTACACAGTTCTGTATATTTTCTCATCAGCTTTGAGGACTACGCTACAAACGTTTCTATATCCAATATAATTCGAATGTAGGTACTGATTGTTACCATTCTACGAAATATTTTCATCAGAATTGTATTGAAATTGTAAACATTACAATAAACAATGTAGGTAAAAGTTGTATATGAGATGCGAAGACAAAATACGAAGATTATTTTAAAACATTCCTATATACTTTGTATGCTATATTTTTTGTACCCATACAAGCTGTCATTCCTTAATAAACGTATATTAGAGAGGTATAGTGAAGATCACAGTAGATCTCTAGTAGAAAATCAGAGAACGAAGAACCAAATTGATCACTTGGTAATAGACGGCAGGCACTCATCTAGTGTAATGGATGTACGTGTGATTCGAGGTGCCAATATTGACTCCGATCAGTACCTGGTGGCTGTGAAAGTTCGCACAAGACTTAGCAGGTCGGAAAACGTACGAAGCTGCAACTACCGGAGATATCAAAGTCCTATCAACAAAAGGTCACTCTACTGCTAGGGCAGAATGCTTCCCCTCCTGAGGACCATGAATCGCAGTGAAAGCGCATATCCCATTCTTAGGAAACCGCTGCAAAAACTGAACTTGGCTTTCAAAACCCGCAGTAGTATGACCCGCCATGGTATGACGAAGAATGTGGCATTGCAACTGATGAAAAAGACGCTGCACGTATGGCAACGAAACAGTCAGTTACAACTCGTGCTGCGAATGAGCGGTACAAGTGGCTGAGAAGTGAGGGTAGCCAGTTATTTAGGAGGAAAAAATGGCAGTGGGAGCAGAGAGAGACTGAAAATACCGAAATGTGCAGGATGAACAATGAATCCCGAAAATGTTTACTGACGGTAAGAAGATCGAATAACGGGCCTAATAATGGGCTGCCCTCCTGCAAGGACGAGAATGGACATCTGGTGACTGATAAGCAGTGTGTGCTTAAAACGTGGTGAGACCAATTTTCCACACTACTCTTCTCAGATTTTTCCACTGACGATCAGGAGGTAATGATTGTGAAAGACAGTGTAGATTATACCCCCAAACAAAGCCGAGATGAGAACGGCAATCTCCCGGCTTAAGAACAATAAAGCGGCTGGAGTTGATGGGCTACTCGCTGCACTTTTTAAGGCAGGTGGTGAAGGACTGCTAGCCCACATTCATCAACTTATATGCGGTATATGATTGGAGGAATCTATGTCTGACGATTGGAGTCTGAGTGTATTATGTCCTGTATTCAAAAAGGATGATCTGTGTGTATTTTCCGACTAACGTCAGTTTTTTTATCCGTCGCGTATAAGGTCTTGTCGAGCGAATTATGTGAAAGACTAAAGCCAATTGTGATTGGACCTTTACAGTGTGGTTTCACCCTACGCCAAATCCTGGAAAAGACCCACGAAAAGCAAATCAGTACATACCATCTTTTTTGTCGATTACAAAGCTGATTTCGACAGCCCCATACGGGGAAAATTGTACGAAGCTAAGTTTGAACTCGGGATTCCGGCAAAAACTGAACCGCCTCTGTAGAATGGCGCTGACCAACACCAAATCAGCAGTGATGGTGGGGAAAGACCTCACCGAACCTTTCTGTACCAAGCGAGGACTGATACAAGGTGACACCCTTTCGTGCAATCTCTTCAACATCTTAATGTAGATAATGTAAGACCATCATCACGAAAAGCCTTGTGTTGCTGGCAACATAGACATCATTGGCAGAAATTTGTGACAGGTTACAGCAGTATTTTCAAGAATCGAAAAGAATCAGGGAAGGTGGGTCTTGTTGTTAATGAGGGCAAGACAAAATGTAAGGTGTCAACGTATAAACAAACCTCTCGACTTGGTCGACACTTGAACGTCGACAACCGATTTAATTTTGAACTGGTATTTGAGTTTGTCTACCTTGGATCCGCGGTGAATAAGGACAACAACGTCAGTCTGGAGATAAATAGGAGACAAAAGTCCAGCTGTACCAGACTCTCATTTTACCGGTCCTGACATATGGCTCCGAAACTTGGGTCATGTCGCAAGCGGATGAAAAACACCTGGGAGTGCTCGAGAAAAAAATTCTCCGTAAAATAAAATATATGGGCCTGTTAAACAAACGGCGAGTACACGATGAAAAATCTGTCGTTTTGTTGTTGTTTGGATGCAAATATAAAGTGTGTGTAGAGCTTGTCGCAAATATAATATACTTGTGTCCAAACACGCTGTGTTTGCTATTCAATATTACGTGTTCGGGACACAATGATTAATATGTTATAATATATGTGTTTGCGGCCCACATGTATCCATGTTTGTGAGTGTTTGTTGCATTGTCTATTCTCTCTCGAGAGCAAGAGAATAAAAGAGGGACAACGAGAGCGTCTATCTTGTAAGTGTGTAATTGTATTTTTGCATTATTCTCTCAGTCGGGTTGAGTCATAAATATTCCTGAATGTGCGTGCACATGAAATGTTTCTTATTTTGGCTGATGTATTGCGTTTTATTTTCATGTATTTAGTTGTCAGTGGTTCATCGGACAGAAGATATCAAAAGCGCTTGAGCAGTGAAAAAAGAATAAGCGAAGGCTCGGACGCTTAAATGGTTTGTGATGTTGCTTTTGTTTATATGTATGTGTTTCATATATGTGTGCTACCAAAGCGAGAAACAATTTCGAGGAATGGAACTGGAAAGGGCAACAACGTGAAGCCCTTTTATCTATCCGAGCCTTTACTGAGAAAATCGGAACGGCGGACCATTTGTGAAATAAATATAATAAAAAAACACACGTAGTTAATCCACGCTTGGCTTGCATGAATTAGATTCGAATATAAATATATTGGTTGTGTACCAATGCATAGTGATAAGCAACGCATAGCTGAAACCTTCTGAAAGCAAAAACGTAAGAGAAAACAAAGAAAGGAGAAGCAAAAGAAGAGCAGATTCTCATTCATGACAAAAAAAAACAATGCATTCAATACAAAAAAAAATGGTGTCCCTTAACATCTCATGAAGGGATTGGGGAGAGCTTCTCACAATCAGTGAGATGTGCGCTTTCTAGTTTTAAACTCACTGCTTGGGACCTACAGTTTTACACCGATTCCGAACGGTATTTTGAAAAGCATTTTTATGGTTGAGTACCTGATAGTGTCGCCATCACTAAGCGAGGTGACCGTCGTAGAAGGAAATGTAAGGTGGTCTGAGCAGGTATCAAACCCACGTTCTCATGTTCAAGAACCGCGCACACTAGCCATTGCACCACCGACGGCCACAATGCATTCAATACAAGTACTTATAAATGTAAAAAGGTCAGGTTTAAATCATTTAATTTTTTATATTAATTATTTATAAATGTGGATTTTTATTAATAAAAATAATTATAATAAATGATGCATATACATATAATACATATACATATAATTATAATAAATAATATATACACATAATACATATTGAAATCAGAGAGTAATTCGTTTCTAAATATTATTATGTTTGGAAGGAAATACGCATACGTTTCCACGTAAGTATTTGAAGGTTTTGGGGGGAAATACGCAAACGCTTAGACGTAAGTATATGAATGTTTGGGATGAAGAACGCATATGTTACCACGTAAAAACATATATGTTTGCCAGTAAACATGATACTATTTACATTTAAATACAAGTGAGTTTGTAGCTTGCAAATATATGAATGTTTGAAGTGTGTTCCAAACATATATATGGTTCCTTCAGAATATGTTAGAGAGGCCATTATTTTTCAGCGTGTACAGACGCCATTGGAACCAAGAGGTATATAATTTATATGCTGACGTGGATATAGCTAGGCGAATCAAATTAGGTCAATTCCGTTGGCTAGGCCATGTTATCAGAAGATGAGTGCGAATGGTTTTCGATAACGTATCCGATGGAAGCAGGAAAAGAGGACGACCAGACAGAAGAATCCCACCGTATCCTTGGTGTTGCCAACTAGCGAGAAAAGGGCAAGGATAGAACCAGTTGGAGAAATATTTTAAAATTTGTTTAATTTGTTTGTTTAATTAATATGTGTACGACATCTGACCTCATGAACAGGTACTGATTTGATTTTTTTCATCCTATATATATCAAAACCCCAATCAATTTTCTGATTTTATGTCAGAAAATTGATATTTGTGATACTAATGCCAAGCACAAACTTGTCATTCATGAGCATGATTTTGGACGATAACTTTTTATCTGACTGATGATTTTGAAAAAGTGTTACCATAAACTTTTGTGTTACCATGGTAGTGATGCGAACAACTACGATTACAATTTGGTATGAAGAACAATTAAAAAACTGTTGTCTTCAATGGCTGGATCTTTGTCCTGGCACAGATGAAGTTATTGATTTTGAATTTTGCTTAGAATAAATTGTACGCATTGAGAATAAAATTCAATACAAATGCAAAAGTTTAACAAAGTGAGGATATTCTCAAGTCGGCATGGAATTTCACATAGTATCACGATTCAACCATTAACTTGACACTTAATATTTTGTCAACATTTCTCAAAATAATTTTGAGAATATAATTTATGTTCAGTTTATGTTTATGCCCCGCAATGGCATTTCAACAATTCTTATCTGACGATTCCTAACTGTTCTCTGTGCAACTTTGTTGCATTCAAAATACAAAAATATAAAATTGAAGGCTACTCCATCACCAGCTGCTGCACATGCAACATCTCGTGGCAGTAGTTGGTAGCCTCTGTATGTAGCTCCTCGTTACGAATGAAGATAGTGAGTGTCGTATCTATGAATGACAGTTCTTGAATTTTAAATATCTGTGTATCTCTGCTGGAACTTCTTTGACACATATGTATGTACATATGTGTATTATGTCTTCTCCATCGTTACAATCCAGACTTATGATAATCTGATTTTTTTGAAAACCAAAAACACTAGACACAACAGACGCAGGCAGGTACGGTACGACAAAACAAAAAACTGAAAAACACTTGTAGTTTAGTGTGAAATAGATGGACGTGACTGATAGATGGGTAGGCAGAGTTTAAAAAAAGGCTCCCGATGCGATATGAGCAAGTAGTACTGGTAAGCCAGGGAGTATATGAACTGTGTCATTGTCTTCTTTTCAAGGATGTTACAAATGACATAGATGGATATGGCTGTGACGATGATGATAAGAAGTCGATGATGACGACGTTTATCAATGGAAATTTGAATGAAAAGTGTTTGAGAAAATTATAAACAACTGAAACTGTACAGTTTTGCTCACATGGGGGTTTCTCTTTTTGTTTGGAAACATTTGAGACAACACGAAAAATGCAAATGAGAGAAATGAAACGAATCAAAATATTGTGAAATATTTTACTGTGTTGCATTACACTGAGGAACACGTGAAAAATGCATTTTTGTTTTAGCGCATCTAAATTCACTTCTGTGTTACAGACTAAAATTGTAATTGCATACACGTTAAAAAAATAACGGCCTCTCTAACATATTTTCCCAAACATATTCTGCAGGAACCATGTATATGTTTGGAACACACTTCAAATATTCATATGTTTGCAAGTGCCAAACTTACTTATATTTAAATGCAAACATTATCATGTTTACTGACAAACATGTATGCTTTTACGTGGAAACATATGTGTTTTTCATCCCAAACATCCATATACCTACATGGAAGCATTCGCGTGTTTCCACCAAACATCCATAGACTTAAGTGGAAACATATGCGAATTTTCTCCCAAACATAATAATATTTAGAAACGAATTATTCTTCGATTTCAATATGTATATGTATTATTAATTATAATTAATTTTAACAATACGAGGGCGGATCAATAAGTCCGTAACTTTTTGAATAAAACACAGTTTTATTTTGCAAAAAAAAATATTTTCAACGTAATCTCCTTTTATCTCAATAGACTTAGTCCAACGTTTCTCCAATTTTTGTATCCCTTCCAAAAAATACGATTTTTTGAGGTCCATAAAATAGGAATTTGTTTGATCAATAATTTCATCGTTGGAGCTAAATCTCTCTTCACCGAGACATTTCTTTAGGTTTGGAAATAGGAAATAGTCACTGGGGGCTAAATCCGGAGAATATGGCGGATAATGGACCAAATCGTAGCCCAATTCGTGGAATTTTACCATTGAGACTATACGCGGGTGCACCGGTGCATTATCTTGAAGAAAAATAACATTTTTCTTGGCCATATGGGCTCGTTTTTTTTTAATCCTCGTTAAATCAGTCCAATAAGTTGACACAATATTCGCCGTTTATTGTTTTTCCCTTTTGAAGGTAATCGATGTGGATTATCCCGCGTGCATCCTAAAAAACTGTTGCCATCACCTTATTAGCCGACAAACTTATATTGGCCTTCTTCAGAGCCGGAGAAACCCATTGTTTAGACTGCTGCTTGGTCTCCGGAGTGTTGTAATGGATCCATGTTTCATCCACAGTTACAAAACGCCGCAAAAACTCCTTCGAATTGCGGGTAAACAACTCCAAACAATTCTTTGAAGTTGTCACACGATTACGTTTATGGTCAATTGAGAGCAAACGCGGCCCCATCTTGCAGACAGCTTTCTTAAACCCCACTGATCATTTAAAATCGAAACCACACTGCCATATGAAATGCCTATGGCATCAACAATCTCACGCACTTTTACTCTTCGATCGGCCAACACCATATCGTGGATTTTTTCGAAATTTTCGAGTGTATTGAACTCAATTGGCCGTTCAGAACGTTCAGCGTCATTTGTACTCGTGCGACCACAACGAAAGTCCGTAAACCAGTTTTTTTACCATTGAAATCGATGGAGCAGAGTCCACATAGTATGTATCAACCATTTCCTTGGTTTGATTGACGGTTTTTTTTCGCAAAAAATAATGTTTAATGAGCAATCGAAATTCACTTTTTCCCATTTTTAAAAAAATTCACGAGGTTGTATGTTTTGAACAGCTGTTAAACGCAAAGTAAATTACGGAACTTGCTCAAAATTTGACAGTAGTCTATTAACAGGTGGTACTTGATGGAAGCAGTATTGGATTTCATATAACTACGAGGGAAGTTCGAAAAGTCACGAACTAATTGATCCGCCGTCATATAAATCCACATTTAGAAATAATTAATACAAATAATTAATAGATTTAAAACGGCCCTTTTTACATTTATTTGCATTGAATACATTATTTGTTTTTTTTTCATGAAATGAGAATCTGCCGCTCTTTTGCTTCTCCTTTCTTTGTTGTCTCTCACGTTTTTGTTTTCAGAAGGTTTCAGCTATGTGTTGGTTATCACTATGAGTTAGTACACAAACAAGATATTTATATACTATCACTATGAGTTTGTACACAAACAAGATATTTATATACAAATCTAGTTCATGCATGCCAAGCGTGGATTAATTACTTGTGTGTTTTTTACTATACTTATTCCATAAATGGTCCGCCGTTCCTGTTTTCTCAGTTATAAACGGCTTCACGTTGGTGCCCTTTTCAGTTTCTTTCCTCAAAATCGTTTCTTATTTTGCTAGCACACATACATACATATATGCGAAACACATACACAAAAACCAAAGTAACATCACAAACCATTTAACCGTTCGAGCCTTTGTTTATTCTGTTTCCACTGATCAAGCGCTTTTGAAATCCTCTGTCCGATGAACCCTTGACGACTGTATACATGAAATTAAAACCCAACACATCAGGAAGAATAAGAAATACTTCACCTGCAATTTACACGCACATTTAGGAATATTTATGACTCACTGACTGAGAGAATAATGCAATAATACAAATGCACACTTGCAAGATAGCCTCTCTCGTTGTCCTCTCGCTCTCGACAGAGCATAGACAATGCAACAAACACAGCTGTATTTGTATCACAAACATACATATATGTGTGTCGCAAACACATATTTTATAACATATTAATCATTGTGTCCTAAACATATAATATTGAATAGCAAACACAGCGTGTTTGGACAAAGGATATTATATTTGCGACAAGCTCCAAACACACTTTATATATGCATCCAAACAACAAAAAATACAGATTTTTTAGCGTGGAGAAGCGACACTTTTGGTAACATTCCGAAATCAACATCTATAGCGATAAATCAAACAGGATTCCTTTAAGGTTTCGAAAATATCTCAACCTAACACCACCAACTGTTTTTGCTAATGGATTTTAAATCGCTTTTCTAATAACTCGGATATGGTTATATTAGATCTAGAGTTGGGAACTTTAGTTCATTCAACTGTGCGCTATTTCTAGTTCTGTTCAACAGAATGAACTAGTTCATTAATTTAGTTCACTAGTTCATTGTATTCATTTGTATGAGCTAAAGAGCTCATTCCTGTTTAACCTGTTGTAGTGTCAGGTCTATCGGAGCGAATACTCCCGTAAATAGTCTAATTTTTTCAGTTTTCTAAAGTACTTTGAATACTGTGATATCTTCGAAAGAAATATAAGGTGGTCTGAGCAGGGATCGAACCCACGGTCTCTTGTACAAGATGCGCGCACACTAACCATTGCACCACCGACGGCCACACGTATATATATATATGAATTCCAAAAAAATTGCAACATTAGGCATCTCTGTGCAAATTGAGAGATAACTGCACAACTGAAATTCAAACATCCGCTGAAACAACCCAGTAGGACCAGTATACAATACGTGTTCACATTCGTATAGTATACAAACTAGGCAGGGGTACTGTGATCTTCACTATACCTTCTCTAATTTACGTTTGTTAAGGATTTGCCGCTTGTGTGGGTACAAATAATATAGCATACAAAGTATATGGGAGGTTTTACAAATAATCTTCGTGTTTTGTCTTCGCATCTCATATACAACCTTTACCTACATTGTTTATAGTAATGTTTACAATTTCAATATAATTCTGATAAAAATGTTTAGCAGAATGGTAGACAGTCAATGCCTACAGTCGAATCAAATTCTAAAAGAAAATATAAACAACGTTGTACCATACCACTCTATATACCATGTATTCCGAGGCGTATATAACCACTCGGATTATTAAAAAAAATAAAAGTTATAATTTTCTTATTAATAATTTTTAATATTTACGAATATTATAATTTATATTTTATTTACATATTTTTATAAAACACATGCGCATGCTTACACGTAACAAACACTATTGAGAATAGAACAGTACACAATCAACCACACTAACGGTTTATTACGAATAAACATATTTTCACTGTCCACGTTTTCAATAAACAATGTATGCTAACAAGTATAATATCCAATCAAAATTGTCAAGAAATCGAATCAAAAATGTTAAGCTTCGTCAATGTACACTTTTTCAGTAAACTAAGTATGTGAGTATGTATGAAGTTGTATTAGAGACGACACAAGTTTGTCATCTTCATAACTGCATATGCACTCTATATACAAAGTATGCGATGATGTTTGGGGCTGTTTTTTTTGTCTCACACACAATCTCTGTATACTTTCCGAAGTATTCGGGAAAACTTCTATTGGGAAGTGAACTACTTAAACAAAAGAGTGGCTCAGTGTGAACTAGTTCATCTAGTTATAAGAGTACACAACACTAGGAACATTAGGCACCAGCTGTTGGGTGAGACAAGGAGAGCATGAACTAGAAAATGACAGAGAACTGAACAAGTGAAGTAAAAATACTGTTGAATAAATTGAACAACTGAAACAAAAAAGCGGAACATAGTGAACTAGTTCGGCAATTTCACAAGAGTGAATCGTTCAATTGAACTAATTCGTTCGTGAGCTACACAACTCTAATTAGATCACGAAATAGTTTATCTTAGTTTGCTTTAGGTTTCAAGATATCATGTCATAAAATTTTAAAAATTTAAATTTTTTTTTTAATGTCAACTGTTGAACATCAAAGTAACAGTAGAATGTTAACAAACAGGTTATCGTGTCTATTCAGTGTTGGATTTTTTTAATTGCATTGGATTTTAATTTGCATTACTTTATCTAATGCAAATGCTAAAGAATTACCACTGTTCGCAATGACAATTAAAAAACGTTGAATTTCCATTTGCTCGGGCAATGCAAAAGCAGGTTGTGGAATAGGATGCCAATTGTAATGTAATATGGGAATGCTGTAAATATGGGAATGCTGTCAATTCTGTTTGTAAAATAACTTTATAGGTAGAGTCTTGTGGCTTCGATTGGTGTTGCCTTGTAGTACTTTCAAATACATACACCTGTACATATAAAATATTTGAAAACCAAAACTGTCAGATATGAAGGAAATGCTTTGGAAATAAGTACAATTGCCAATGGTATTTAAGTTTTTTGAATTTGCAATTGCAGAAGTAATTCGAATTAAACTACAAACTATAAATGTCATATAATTAATTTGCCACATGCATGTGTGTATTACAGTTTTTAAGTTCGAACAATTTCACAGAATAGAAAAATTAACTTTAAGTTGAAAACTACCAATACGAACTCACCACGAATGGTTGATGAATTCGCTGGTGCTACGTTGAAATCTCACCACATACGGTTAAGCCACAACGGAATTCCCTGGAATAATCGAGAACAGATACCATTACCACGAGATGGTTTGAGAAGTGGCTTGCGAGAAGCTATAACTGATATACATATGTAAATAACCGATTGGAGCGAATCTTGGACCAGTCTGATTTCAGAACAACAAATCTACTTTACGGACATAGTTCCAATTTGTTCCATTTATTAAGAGGTGTAGTGTACTAAATTTGAATAAGAAGAAGAGGAACAATTTTTGAGCAATCTACAATCTAGAGTTCGGATATATATTTTGGCCTATGTTTAGTTTTTGACATCAGATAGCTCGTTGGAAAGCTCGTTACAATACTTTTAAAATATCGTATATATCTCGTAGATTTGTTAACACTTTACGAGCCGACATCCAGTTTTAGATTCTTAACCCTATGGGGATGTTATGTGTTTGTAATGGGGATGTTATGTGCTCCCATGGGGCTAATTTGGAATATATAGTTAGTCCATTCACTTTTATCAAGGGTGCCCAACACTGGCACCCGAAATCACTATTTCTGTCAATGACATGGGTCGCTTCATAAAGTTGACTATATCTCCGATCTGAAATGGATTCAGCATATATTTGTAATGGGGATGTTATGTGATCCCATGGGGCTAATTTGGAGTATACAGTCAGTCCATTGACTTTTATCAGGAGTGTCCAACATTGGCAGTCGAAATTATTATTTCTGTCAATAAGACGGGTCGCTTCATAAAGTTGACTATATCTCCGATCTGAAATGGAATCAGCATATATTTGTAATGGGGATGTTATGTGATCCCATGAGGCCAATTTGGAGTATACAGTTAGTCCATTCACTTTCATCAGTAGTACCCAGTATTATCACTCGAAATCATTATTACTGTCAATGACATGGGCCACTTCATAAATTGGGCTATATCTCCGATCTGAAATGGAATCAGGATATACATTGGCTGCGCTGTTTATGCGCTTCTACGGTGTTAGGCGGCTAGACATTAGAAGTTCATTCACCTTTGTCGTGAGCGACCCAGGTTAGATAAAAAATAACCAATGTCAGTATTTTACAGGAAGAAAAAATATTTGTTTCTATATAAATCTAATTATATGCTGTATTCATCACAAACGGCTTCAAAAACGCTTATTGGCTCTTTTTCCTGTACAAAATTTCTTTCTTTTTTTGACAAAAAGTCAGATTTAAAAAATTTTGTATAAGTGGTTTTTGTGTCTTCGATAAATAAATTTATCGGATAAATTTATCTTCACACCCTTTAAAAAACTGTAAACAATTTGAATTTCTTCCCCGCCGAACAGTAGGATCAGTGTTTTATACAGGGGTTTGCCAAAATCGGTGTCGCAAAATGCACCTGAGTTTCTATGTTCTACATTTTTGTTATACAATTTTCTATAGAACATCGACAAAAAGTTTTTAAATTCATTCAATAAAAATATATCCTTTAGTCATTATTATGTAACCCAAAGAAATAATGTCAGTGCTTGTAAAAATTCGATACCTTCGATTAATTGTGAATTAACACGTAAAGCATGCATCGATTTTAATGATCCATACATCGCTAAATTCACATGATATGTAACTTCATTATAAATAAATACAAATACTTTTTGCAGTTTTCGATATTTCCAGCTTTTTTTTTCCTCAAAAAAAAACTTATCACTTTGTTTATTTTTTCCAAACACATTTGTCATAACTTTGAAACTATTAATCGGATTAAAAACAACTGTACACATGATTTAATGATATTGTAAATCTTAATGTTAGTAAATTTATTTTAACAAAATCGGACTAGTTGTTTTCGAGGTATGACAATATAAGTAGAGAAATGTCTAAAAATATTAAAAATTTTACTTAAAAATTATTTCAAAAAGAACTTATGCATAGAATTTAAAAACTTCTCCATTTTTAGGAAGCCATGATGCATCAAATCTATGTAGTGGTTATTCGTGGCATTTTTGGCTGTTGACCTGTGTCATTTATTTCATAATTCGCTGACATGGTCCATTCTTAGCTTCGCTGACGCGTTCCCGGTTCTAAAACCGAGCCTTGAAACTGTTTTGACCCACAACCTCACCATGAAATCGTTTCGAAAGTCCGACATGTTATACCCAACTGGAACCGTATGGACTTCTGCTAAATACCAGTTGCCTTTAGAACGGTCGTAATTTCATTTAAATTAATTTCTTGTACAAAAACAGAAAACTTGATTTCAAATTTAGAAACCTCTGAGATTTAAAGGAATTTTACAAAGTTTCCATTATTTTATACTTATAATTAGTTTAAACTTAATAAGTTAAAAAAAAATCATGAGAATTTAATAGAAATTTAAAATTTTGTAAAACATGAGAAAAAGTTCTAAAATTTCAAACCCAGTAAACTTTGACCTCTTCCATATGGAAGATTTTTTGTCACTTTTTATTATTATGATGCGATCTGAAGTTATTATTATTTGATGCACTTCTCGTAACGTACGGAAATATATTTTTAATTCTTTATAAAGAGTGAGAAAGTCATATTCCTAATATATTAACCCTCTAATGCCTAAGAGTGCATTAAGGCAAATGGAACGACTTTTTTAGTAAGGAAAAGTAACAATACATTTGTAAAAGCTTTTCAAGCTCTTAAATGCTCCGTTTTATCAGTTTTTCCCCGCTTTGTGCTAGGCACGTGGATTTGCGATAAACTTCATTTATGCTGTTCGAATCATAAAAATACAACTCTGTGATATAGATTAAAAACTCACCTCAAAGCACTGCAACAGTGCGAGAACGCATGGGGAAAATAATAACATGGTGGAAAAATTCTGTCTGTTCTTGTTGTTGGAATTATACGCCTTTCAGTGATGTTGATAGTTAGGGAACTTCGATCGATAATAATTCGCGCATGTGAATTGCAGAATTAATGTATATTTTTCAACAGAGACGCTACAAAAGTAAATCGATAGGGACAGCAAACGACGCCATATTTTTTCCCTCTCTTTTGACATTTCTCTTCAGTAAGGTTTGCCATTTCATCATGGAAAGATATACGAGCCAACAACGAGTCGAAATTATTAAACTTTACTACCGAAATTTGGAGTCCGTGGCGTTAACTTTAAGAGCGCTACGTCCAGTTTATGGTCGTCATAATCCTCCTACCAGATCAACAATTGAGCGTCTAGTGGAGAAATTTTAATCCACAGCACAGTACAAAATGTTCCCGTGCCAGTGAGACAAAGAAGTGCCCGTAGTGTCGAGAATATTGCTGCCGCTGAGGCTTCAGTTCAAGAAAGCCCTAATGTGTCTCTCACACATCGTTCTCAAGCGTTGGGCATCTCTGTGACATCGTTGTGGCGAATTTTGCGAAAAGATCTTGGCCTACATCCCTACAAGATCAAATTGACGCAAGAACTGAAGCCGCTTGGCCACCATAAGCGTCGTATGTTCGTGAATTGGGCTGAGCAACAACTTGAAAATGATTCGGATTTTCATCGGAAAATCATCTTCAGCGATGAGGCTCATTTCTGGCTGAATGGCTTCGTCAGTAAGCAAAATATGCGTTATTGGTCAGACAGCAATCCACACGTAAATCCATGCGGTTTATGGGCCGGCGGCGTCATTGGGTCGTACTTCTTCCGTGATGATCAAGACCGGCTCATTCCTGTGAATGCGAATCGCTACCGTTCAATGATAACCGAACATTTTTGGCCTCAATTGGATAATATGGACTTGGAGGACATGTGGTTCCAACAGGACGGCGCCACAAGCCACACAGCGAATGCCAATGAATCAATTTATTGGAAACCAAATTTGGTGATCGTGTTATCTCACGAAATCGCCCAGTCGATTGGTCGCCACGGTCGTGCGATTTCACGCCGTTAGATTATTTCCTGTGTGGCTACGTCAAGTCTATGGTCTATGCCAACAAGCCAGCGACGATTGATGAACTTCGTACGAATATCGAACGTGAAATTGCAGCAGTATCGGCCGATTTATGCTTGAAAACCGTCGAAAATTGGGTTCAGCGTCTGGACTTCTGCAAGCGTGCCCGTGGTGGCCATGCAAAAGAAATCGAGTTCCATACATAATGGCATCGAAAGTACTTTCACATGAATAAAGAATTTCATTGGTATCTAAAACCGGTTTTGTTTTATTTAAAAAAAAATTTTGTAGCGCTCTTATTGAAAAACCCTATATATACGAGTGATGATCAACCGATGGTATCAATTCAGGCACAGTAGTTAGGCATCTGATGATGAACTTGTCATGGAGTTCGAAACTAGTCATGGCAGTAAGTGTGGAACTGAAATGTATATTATTTCCAACAAAAACCAACCATTTTTCAATTAGGAAAATGTTCATGACTTGTAAGCTTGTAGTATGAATTTCGCATACATTAACCAAAAACTAAAAAAATTGTTCGTACTGACGTGCAACCATTTTTGAAATCAGAGGCCCAAATTTACCCAAAAAAAAATCATTCTCATAACTTGTACACATTATTTTAGAATCCAGCACTAGAGGGTTAATTATTTTTGCAGCTTAAAATTTTTACAATTGTCTTTAAGCTGTATTATTTTTGAAAACCAAGTCATAATCGTTTGAACTTGAAATGACACTTGTATAAAAACATTTTGGAACTCTCAAAATTAGCCCTCAATTTAACATTCGCATCTGAAACATAAGGATAGAGAAAATGTGACACTTTCTTTCACAAACTTTTCCCATGGTCTGCAACGACAAAACCCGTTTACTCTTTGATATGTAAATCTAGCACCTAAATTTTTGCATTAGCACTTCAAAATCATGTCAAGCACATAACTATGCTTGGGTCGCACAGTGGGTAAAGTGTTATGGTGATTTAATTTCTAAAAATTGATGATGATGCCCTTGGATGGGCTAACATTTAAAAAATGTTGCGTCCAACCCTTAAAAGTTGTGCATTATTTGCACTGAGAAAAGAACATAAAAATATTGAATTTTCTCTCAACAGTCTTTTTCCTTTTGCCATTTAAGGGTGTTTTATTTACCCCAATAAACTATTTTTTTATGTATTCAAAAAGGGGATCCGTGTGTATGTTCCAACTATCGCGGAATCAGTCTTTTATCCATCGCGTATAAGGTCTTGTCGAGCGTATTATGTGAAAGACTAAAGCCAATTATTGAAAACCTGATTGGACCTTTATCAATGTGGTTTTAGACCAGGCAAGTCCACGACTGACCAAATATTCACGCTACGCCAAATCCTGGATAAGACCCACGAAAAGCAAATCGATAATTACCATCTTTTACGGAGCTATGTCTGAACTTGGTTCTCCGGCAAATCTGAACCGCCTCTGTAGAATGACGCTGGCCAACACCAAATCAGCAGTGAAAGTGGGGAAAGAGAGAGAACCATTCTGTACCAAGCGAGGACTTAGACAAGGCGACACAATTTCGTGCAATCTCTTCAACATCTTAATGGAGATAATAATGAGAAAGGCTGCAGTAAATACGAACAAGACCATTAACACGAAAAGCCATATGTTGCTGGCGTATGCTGACGACATAGACAGCATTGGGCGAAATTTATGAGAGAGGTTACTGCAGTATTTTCAAGAATCGAAAAGGAATCAGTGAAGGTGGGTCTTGCTGTTAATGAGGGCAAGACAAAATTGATGGTGTCAACGACTGGAGAAACCTCTCGACTTGATCCGCACTTGAACGTTGACAACCGATTTAATTTTGAAGTGGTAGATGAATTTGTCTACCTTGGATCCGCCGTGAACAAGGACAGCCTGGAGATAGATAGAAGAATTGTGCTTGCAAATAGATGCTATTTTGGGCTCAGCAAGCAGTTTAGGAACAAAGCCCTCTCTCGACGGACAAAAGTCCAGCTATATCAGACTCTCATTTAACCTGTCTTGACATATGGCTCCGAAACTTGGGTCATATCGCAAGCGGATGAAAAACGCCTGGGAGTTTTCGAGAGAAAAATTCTCCATAAAATATATTATCCTATTAGGGAAAACGGCGAGTACCAACGTCGCTGGAACGCAGAGCTGTATAATCTATATTCTGAAGTGGATATAGCTAGACGAATCAAAGTGGTCCAATTGCGTTGGCTAGGCCTAGTTATCAGAATGGATGAAAATGAGCTAGCGCGAAAGGTTTTTGATAACGCAGGAAAAGTGGACGACCAAGACTCCGCTGGAAAGACCAGGCAGAAGAATCCCTCCGTATCCTTGGTGGTACCAACTGGCGAGAGAAGGCGAAGGATAGAGCCAGTTGGAATAATACGTTAAAATTTGTTTGTTTAATTAATATGTGTAAGACGTCTGACCTCATGAGGTTGTAAAATAGTCAATAAAAGTAAGTAAACTATTTTTGTGACCAGTTTGTATGGAAACCTATGGATATTAATCGACTCTCCATACAAAGTAGTCGACAGTGTAATAATACTCGTACAATTGGTATTTTTTATTATTCCCGTTAAACGAAAATTTCGACCACTTGGTTTGAGAAACGCCCAACACAAAAGGTAGAAAAATTAGCTTAGCGTGAACAAAGAACAAATACCAAATGACAGAAAGTCAGCCATTTTAACGAGCAACATTCTCCCGCGTGACTCGTTGGGAGGGCAGAAAATGCTAAATTTTTTAAATTTTTGAGTTCAACATTCTCAGAAAGGACCAGAAAACCAGCAAGCAGGAGTAAACTTTTTTCACAAACGAACACAAAAATTCACTTTTAGGGCAAAGGGCTGAAAAAAGTATGAATTTTTTCTCAGAAATTAAATCGCCATAAACGATATTAAGCTACTCTCCATTAAAATCGGTCGGAAAGTACCAAAACTACTGGTATGTTTTCATTATCCCCACTAAACTTAAAGTTCGACCACTTCGTTTGAGAAGTTAAGTGATGTTAACTGAAGCCGCTTAAAAGCGCTAAGCGCCCCACACTAGAGGTAGAAAAATTAGCTTAGCGAGGACAAAGACCACATGTGTACAAAATGACTGAAAGTCCGCCATTTTAAAGAGCAACATTCTCCCCTGTGACTCATTAGCTTTGTTCCTTTACTTTTCGGGTAAAGTTCGGGTAAATGAGAGTAAAAGAAAAATTCACTGTCAAATACTCAAATTTACCCAAAAGTAAAGGAACGCAAAAAACCACTTTTCTTACCCGAAAACAAATGTCAAAACAGAAAACATATGCTTGACAACAAATCTTGCATATCATGTTAATTTTCACTGTTCATTTGCACACTTCCCATCTTCTTTAAATAAGCACTCTCAAAGCAATCACTTTTCAAGTTAATAAAATTGTAAATTCAATAGTTTTTTTTCACTTGCGTTATTTTTTCACAAATAATACATATGTTTTTATGTTGACGTTTCGAACAGCTGATTGTTCGACACTTTACCCAAACTTACCCGAAGAAAAAGTCTGGGTAAGTTCGGTATAAAGAGAAACGCATTTTGACGTTAAGAGAAACAAAAAGTCGCTCTCATTTACCCAATTTTTGCGTACGGGAACGCTTTTGGGTAAGTTTGGGTAAATTTGGGTTCCCGCGGGATCCCGCGGTAAAGTAAAGGAACAAAGCTATTGGGAAGGCAGAACATGTTACATTTGTAGAACTTTTCGAGAAAACCATCAAGCAGGATTGCACTTTTTTTTACAAACGAACACAAAAAGGTATTTTGGGGCAAAGTGCAGAATATTTTGAGCATTTTTTCTCAGAAACGAAATCGCCACTAGAGAATAAAATTTTAATTCAGAATACTCGTATGTTAGTAATGTTTCGAACCACCAGTTTTTGAAAATCTCACTAAATTTTGATAATTTAATCCTTCAGCATAATATATCGCAAACTAACGTCAACTTGTAAATATGAATATGAGCCTTCTGCTCTCAATCAAGTGCCTATGGGATATTCCTCCAGGTGGTGGTTCCCGGGCAAGGGTAGAATATTTTTTTCTGGCGGCTGAAGTCAAGGCTCTCCGATGAGCAGCCTGAATTAGAGATGAGCGCGTGCCTATTTTTCTAGGCACGACCCGACAGAAGCACGAAGCTGATATTAACAAACACTCAGAGCCAAGCGCGACTAAATTTTGGCAAAGGCACGACCCGTACGAGCACAAGCTTAGCAATTACTTACGCACGCATGAAAACACACGGTCTAAATGGTAAAATGGTATACTATGTTTAAAGAAATGTGTGTACCAACAACAGGATGCGTAACAGAACAAAATAGTTTTGCATTTTTCGCAGCATTCATAACCCAATATTGTCTCACCGCACTCAATTCGCAAAAATGTTTGCGAAACTTGGCTCTTTCCAGTTTATTTTTTTATTAACTTAAACTGCAGGTCCTTTCTTAGATCTCCTCTTTGTATGTCTTCCTTCTGTATTTTGTTTGCATTTTGGACGACGCGCTGATGTTAGATTTTTTTCCGTGTATTTTCTTTTAAATGTGTGACGGAAGAAGTCAATCGAATTGTTCTATGAATTTTAACACGGTTGAAAAATTCACGCATATGAAAAGCTGCAGCTTACAGAGGTGTATTCCATCGGTAACATTGCCAATCACGGACGTAAAGATAACAATCATTTACACTGACAGAATTTTGTGGTCTAGTTGTGTGTGTTATAAAGCGATAACGAACAATTTCCCAATATTTAACAGTGTTTAATTTATAAAATATTTTTCGTACTTTTTCGTAGCACAGTACTCTCAACATGCACGCACTATATTGTTTTTACTCTGCACAAACATGAACGATATTCAAATTTCCTACCCGAACACATCGGTGGCCGTCGGTGGTGCAATGGTTAGTGTGCGCGGCTCTTGTACATGAGATCCTGGGTTCGAACCCGGCTCTGACCACCTTAAAAAAATTTCTTTCGGCGGCGGTCACCTCGCATAGTGACGGCGACACTATCGAGTATCTAGCCATGAAAAAGCTTCTCAAATTACCGTTCGGAATCGGTGTAAAACTGTAGGTCCCAATCAGTGAGTGAAAACTGGAAAGCGCACAGCTCAGTGATTGTGAGAAGTTCTCCCCAGTCCCTTCATGGGATGTAATGGGAAACCATTTATTTATTTTTATTTACCCGAACACATCGTGCACATCCATGGCACATCGTGGCACAGCACTAAGTACGGCCCATGCCCACCTCTGGCCTGAATGGTTATGCGACTACTTATGCGTCTCAGGTTTAGTTGGTGACTGATGTCATTAAGATATTGGGCATAGTCTGTTGTCCTTAGAAGGCGGATGAGCCAAACATATGGGCCAACGGCGGATAGAAACCAAAAGAAGAAAATCCAGGTTCGACATATTGCATCCTGGTCAGCGGCTGATTCATAATGGACGACATGTTAAATCTACAAATCAATCTGCTAAATAAAAAAAAATTAACCAGATTCATTAAATAGAAAAAACGTTATTAAATTTCTCTTTGGTAACGGCTTTTCACCACATCTTGTACTTGAGATCCTGGCTTCGATACCTGCTCTGACCACCTTAAATTTCTTTCGGCGGCACTCACCTCGCATAGTGACGATCGAGTATTTAGCCATGAAAAAGCTTCTCAAATTACCGTTCGGAACCGGTGTAAAACTGTAGGTCCCAATCGGTGACTGTAAAACTAGAAAGCGCACAGCTCACTGGTTGTGAGAAGCTCTCCCAAATTCCTTCATGGGATGCAATGGGAAACCATATATATAAATGTAACGGCTTTCATCAGCCACCCTGTATTTTGAGTAGTAAGAGGGATTTTATAAGCACGCTCGCTTGCCGTTTACGATGCTTGGTGTAATTACCAAGAGTACGAGTACATATATGCATTTTTTAAAAATTATGTACAACTTTTTAAGGCGAAATTTGCAGTGTCAGCATTTTGAATAGTTCCTTAACCCACTGTGCATCTTTCTACATTTCAAATTGACAATCCCTTGTCTTCTTTCTAGAATGAACCTCACAGTTTCATCGCTCTAGTGGTATAAAAGAAGTTCTTAGATTTGCATATCACTTTAGCTAATTCAAGGGTCTCTTTCTCTTATTTTGCGATTTCATTTATCTCATCAAAGCTCCACATAAACCACAAAGTGTATCTGTGTGAGAGTGTGTGTTTAAGTGCCTCTGGTGCTACGAAAAGTGCCCGTAATTAAATCTTTGTACTCCGTTTAAAGTAGAACTCTCTCTCTCTCTACATATTCTTGTTATCGTAAACGACCAAATATGTAAATTAGATTTAACATCTCATAAATTGTTAAAGAACAAGAAAAGGAAGAACAGGCAGCATAAGAATTAGGAAACAACAGCAGTATCAAGAGAAGGGAGGGGGATGTAAAAGTGGAATTACACAAGAACCTCACACGAATACTTGTTGGGTACTTAAGTGCCCATCATATAATTCTGTTAAATGTACTCTACTATTACGATGCGCAAGTACTAGTTAGTTAGTTAAGCGACCAAGAAATACAAATACGTTGGGTATTCATGGTTGAAAGTACGGAGTTTGTCCAACAGCTGGACAACAGGTCATTTATCTACTAAACTTTAACTATAAGTACCAAACAATTCAGTGCGGAAAATGCCGGGCATACATGTACGAGTATGTATTTATGTATGCATGATACACATGAAGAAAAATCTCTGGCATAGTTAAGTTGTAAAAGCCGGTGGTGCAATGGGAGGTGCGCGTGACTATTATATATGATAATTGGGGTTCGTACCCACCTTATTTTGAGCATACAGCTACTATTACATTACAATCCTGATCGTATAATTTTTTGGGAAAAATCCAAAAATGAGAAGTGTCAAAATTTTAACTTCAAATTATTCTCCTCAAGTTTACACTATTACATACGCTCTCATCAAAGGAAAATTTTGGCATATACAACGATTTCTCATAGTCTAATACAGCATTCGCACTGGCATCGATTTTCTTGATTTTGTCACTTTTGTTGATTTCAAGCAGAAATCAGGAAAATTTTCTTTATTTCCCATATGTTTTGACTGACGACAAATTGTGTATTTTGTTTTTATTTGTCTAGGAATCAGGAAAAAAAATGCTTGATTTGCTTTATGCAACGCTGTTTTATCTCCCACTACGAACGAATAGTACGATTGTTTGCAACCATTTCAATCATAGCCAAAAACGATGTACAAGTAGTCAGTCAAAATTTCTCTTCACTCAAATGCCAACAAACAAACGAGTGAAACCCTAGTACTTCTCTACTCTCTCTCTTACTCTCTTCATTGAATATTTCAATACACGAGCAGCTTTTTGATAGTGTTATTGTATATAACTTTACAAATTCCAACCATGTTGAAGTAAAATTACATAAACTATGCAAAAAGTATGAAATAAGCAAGATATGACGCGAGAGAGAAATGCGTTTGAGTGAACTTCTAGTACTTTTTGGTTCTCTTTTACCAGGGTTGCCAAGTTGCGCACATCTTCTGGTCGTCTAATTGTAAATCGTCTTTGTCATAGCGCATTGATGTGGTGGTACCACTAGAGTACCCGACTTATTTATTTATCGCAGTTCTTAGGTATTTATTGTTTCTCAAACATATTTTTTATACTTTTTTGTTTAATTTTATTCCTGGAATACATTTGTGCTGAATCTGATTGTGGAAAAATACCAGACAAAGCAAAATGCCTATTGTTGTCGGTTTGGTGTGTTTGTTGTCCTAGTAATACTACCTCGTCAATGCGCCTTGACTTTAAATCAAATCAGGAAAAATCCCAATGCGAACACTTCGGATTTGGTTAGCACATTTGATACGAAATTGGGAAAATATTTTGTTGTGCGAATGAGCTGTAACCACGGCCTTAAATGATAACGAAACTATCGAATAATTAGCCCTTATAATGTTCCTCATAACAAAACCGTTCGGAACCTTTTTAAAACTGTTGGTACCGATCAGAAAGTTTAAGGAATCGGAATCTTTTTCTTATTCTTTCTTGCGAAATTTCCGTACGAAATTTTGTCATTTATCTCTAAACGGAAAATTTTGTTGCAGAATGTTACCACATATCACTGATTTACCTTGCAAATATTTCATTAATAATTCATATCTGCACTCCATTCTATTTTTAATGCATGTGGTATTACGTTTGTTTACTAAAAAATCGAAATCTCCAAATTCCGGTCCCAAAAAATTGTTTTCGTACAAAATAACTTCGGCTTGATTTTGCCTATGAAATTTTCGCAAAGAGCTGAGTACCAAGCAAATGCAAGGTGAGCGAAACTTTCGTTTGATGAAAGTTTCGTTATTTTTTATACACGTATTTCTTATGGCAACGAAGGGCTTAAGGCGTTCGCGGCAGGTGTGAGCATGTCCAAAACCGAAACCGGTTAACCGGGTTTTTTACTCTTAATCGTGGGCCGGTTTTTTAAAAACCATAATTTTCGAACAAAACGGAAAACGGTTATTCGACGTCGGTTAACCGGGTTTTACGTAATTTGTGGTCATATCCTAAACAAATTAATAATAAATTACATGATTTTCGAATTCTAATGAAATTTTGGAATTAAGAAACATTATTTCCGTTCTCCAATATGATTTTATGTTCCAAAAAGTTCTAAATGACGTTTCCAAACAATTTTTGTAATCAAATTTCATAATGATTTAATGACTTGAATAAGAAATAACTACAAATTATTTAAGAATAAATTAAACTTTCCCCACATTATTTTTTCGAATTTAAAAATGAAAATTATTTTATAAATAAATGTTTTAAACTTAATAAGATTTTCTTGTATGAAATTTTCCTTCAAATTTGAATATGATTTTCGAATTTAAATCAGTTGAATTTCTAATAAAAATTTGAATAAAACTTTTAATTTTTATCAATAAATAATCAATATTCTTCGAGCTTGAGGTCTGATTTGCTGTTGTTGTATTTATTTTCCTCGATATTTCGCTACTCCTTTGTGTAGCATCATCAGGATATTTGAACAATATTTAACAATATTGTTAAATATTAAATATTGTTCAAATATCCTGATGATGCTACACATTTAATATTTAACAATATTGTTAAATATTGTTCAAATATCCTGATGATGCTACACAAAGGAGTAGCGAAATATCGAGGAAAATAAATACAACAACAGCAAATCAGACCTCAAGCTCGAAGAATATTGATTATTTATTGATAAAGAAAAGGTCGAACAACAGAATAAAAATTTTAATTTTTATATTAAACACGCATTCCAAATTAGAATATGAGTTAAATTTTAATTTAAAATTAAAACGTAATTTTTATTCTGTTGTTCGACCTTTTCCTTATCAATAAATAATCAATATTCTTCGAGCTTGAGGTCAGATTTGCTGTTGTTATATTTATTTTCCTCGATATTTCGCTACTCCTTTGTGTAGCATCATCAGGAGTTATAAACAATATTACGTAATTCTCATATTTAAATAGAGTTGGGTTTTAAACACTAATAAGTATACGAAATTATCGCTAAACAAATGTATTGTAAGTGCTACATGTGTTATTTAATTTAAAGCAAAATAAACGAAAAAACCCCGGTACCACCGGTTTTTGCCAAAATTAAAAACCGAAAACCGGTTTCTCGAAAACTTGATTCTTCGAACAAATCGAAAACCGGTTTCTTGAAAACTTGATTTTTCAAATCAAACCGAAAACGGATTTCCAAAAAATTAGGGTTTTTTTAACACTCTAGTGGGCACACGAGAATCTACGCTTATAGTCAAGCGGCAATAACGTCGCAAAGGAGATGAACAAGTTCTCCACCATTTACAGCCTGGTAATCATATGAATTCATGGGCATTGTGGGATGCTCTCGAGTAACAAAATAACTAACCCTGCGTTTACACGAGACAAGACAATGCGAATAAGTATTAGTTGTCAAAGAAGAGACAAAATGTTTGTGCAATGAATACAATTATGAAGACAATAAATACACTTTTAAGCAACCGCCTTCAATATCAAGACCATTTACCAAAATCATTTATCATTCACCAAAATCTACTTAGCCAAACAAACATAAATTTTTTCCAAATTGTCCAGTCTTTTGCGATTATTTTTTGCTTCTTTTTCGCAAATTACAGCGAAACTTCAGAGAATCGACCGCTAAAATCAAATCATTTGCGAATTTGCTGTCATTGAAAAACAAGAGACAATGAGAGAAGTGTGAGTGTAGTAGTAAAAAAGTTTGAATGTATTGCTATTGTCTCCGCAAAACTGTGTCGTGTAAACGCCAAGTAACTGGCAAGCAAGTTGGCCAAACACGTCCGACATAAAGTTTGGCAACACACAAAAGAATTACTAACTATGATTAGATGCAGCAGAACATTGAAGATCATTGGTAGTAGCCCTGATAGAAGCAACGCCTGAGGATTATTAAAGCTGAACAAACTCAAACTTAATCGATTCAGGGATGTTATAAATAGAAACTCCACCCTACCACCCCTATTCTGTGTATGTGGTAACAATCAAATTGTAACCACAAAATTGTTACAAAGTTGTCACCATTGTTTGTATCTGGTATTCTGGCTACACAGTGACAACGAAAAATTCACCTCGTAACAACTAATTCACCACACAATAACAGGTTGTCAAAAGCAGGGAAAAACACCCAAAAACATATGGTTTTGTGCACAAAATTAACTCGGTAAAAAAAGGAAAAGTAGGTATTTAATATATTTATGGTTTATTGAATTGAAATTAATACATTATTATTTAGGGAATTTGAGCGCACCGCATAGGCACAGCTGGAATGCTACGATATATTGCCTTCCTCAAGGAACATCCAGAGATGCTAAGCGGAAAGAATTTTCCTACTGCGCATCGCGTCAAATAGTAGAAAATTTACTTTAGCGCCAACTCTCTGATCTGCATCATAATTTCACAACCGACAAAAACTTCTGCGCTCAGTTCAAAAAGTTTTTTTTGTCTCCCACGGTTGGTCCATCTTCTTGAGATATAGGCCTTTAAAGTTTGAGTATATAATTGTTCGTATCTCCGGTATTTATAATCCGATGTGGTTGAAGTGGGTATCATTATAAAGGTATTTCTCAGCTCTATAAATCAGTGTATAAATATATTTATTATTATTAACCCAATGGGGAGTTAATTAAAAAAAACTTTTTTTAACCTCATTTTTCTGCTAAAAATTTATTTATTTTTTCAAAAAAATGCCCTATTATTCTTATCTTTTGGCAGGTTTCGATAATAGGCAAGACTTTAGCCTTATTTTAATGGTATATTACTCACCAATATCCCTTCAAAGACCGGAGATATTTACGTTAACAATTTTGCAATACATTTCACGCCTTTTCAATCTTTCTAACACAAAAGCAAGTTCTTTCTTCTTTCTGCTCCACTTCCATACCACAATGTAACAAAAGTCCTTTCGCCATTTAATTATGCCCTCTTTTCGTTTTGGTACAAAATATATTATAATTTTTTCCCGTATACAGTTTTATTGTTTACTTGTACAATTTATAAAATGTCTTTCCAGAAAAAAAAAACAGCTGTCATGCGTTTTCGCAGCTAACAGTTTTTGTTACTTTTGTCACCACAAAAATGTGTCAGAATACCGATTTATGACAATTTTCACATTGCTGTCAAATAGTAACCGTGGTGACCCTGCCAGAATAGGGCTGTATGGGTGCATCTACATAAAACTGGATAAACTGACACAAATAAGTGCAGGTGAGGGCGACATCTAACTAATATAACACATTCTCAACAATTGTCCCGCTTTCGCGCAATAAAGATTCTGACACCTCTCTGAGGATTCAATCATTAGTGGTCCTCATGAAAGCTCGAAAGAACCTCGTAAACTCGAAAACATCGTAAACTTGCACAGCAAACGTCAAAACAAACAAATTTCCCATACAAAGCGACTTGCTCAAAAGTGGAAAGTTTTCGAGGCAAATTTGCTGCGCAAACGTGGGATGGAGAAACTTGTAAACTTTTGACATTTCGTTGTCATCTGACTAGGATGGATAAATAAGGTGATAGCACTAGAACAGTAGAAAAAGTACACATACTTAATACATGCAATTGCTACTGCTACCACCTTATGTATCCATCTTGGTCAGCTGATATGGTTTTGAGCACAACTACGCTGAGCAACTTTACCTGGCGCCTCATGCAACGGTGCGAGGGAAACTTGCGCTGAGCAAAAGTTCTCGGCTTTCACATTTGCATGAATACCGCTATTATTTTGGAGTATTCCCAGACAAAATAGCGAGATAACGAAAAGCGCACTACAGTTTGAGCCACTGTTGCCAAAGCTTCGACTAATCTTTCTTGAGATCGGCCTAACCTAAGTCTAAGAATAGAAAGCAATCTGTTCACAGTTAACATTTTTATTTTCACTTAAGTAATATTTTTAACTCAATGGCAACTTAAAAAAACAAAAATTGCTGCGTTTGATTTGAAAAGGATCCAGTGGAAATTATTGGCTGTTGCCAGCTATTGTTCATAATAACTTTGTTTTATGACCCAGAGAGGCAGAGTCCACTAATATGAGTCCAACTGTAGCTCGACCTGATGTCAGTTTTTCCGGTTATTTGGAAGAAATTCGAGACATGTCTGGTAAACATGTCAATGCACCAATCCCAGGTACGAAGCCACACCTGCCAACTTCCAGGAAGAAATTTAGCGATCGTCGTCAACTCTTAGAATTATCATTGGGTTATTGACAATCAATATATTATTGCGGCTTCCACATCGGAACAAGCGAAGAAGAGGCTCCACTCAACCGATAAGCACCTACACTGTAATAGGGAACTTCGGACAAATGTCCTTTATTGAGGTCCTAAAAGACAAGGGGGTGGAACATGGAATCATTCTGAAGGATAAATGGAAATATGTTGTGGATGCATTGGCCTCAATATATGTTGGTATCCGAAAGCAGACGCCGGGTCCTCCTCCACGATATCACGACGCAAGCTAATTGTAAAGCCGGACTCAATTAGTAGCGTTTGGAGTCCAGCCGTCGGTAGATTACTACCATGCAGTGATGTAGGTTGATGGGTACAAGTAAATAACCGCACCAGCTGTAAGCATTCCCAGATCCTGAATTGTTCCAAGAAACGATATAAATATGTTCCTGTTAACGGCATATAGCGACACAACCAACACTTAACATAACCTAACTTAAGTCCTTCCAAAATCACCTTACATTTCTTACGATTCTGCAAAAAGTTGGTGAGCTGTGGGCAGGGGCATCACTAGGTGTAGTTTGGAGGGAGGAGACACATCAAGATCCTAATAACATGTTTGGATCTCAGTCAACCCACTCGATGTGGAGATAATTGATAATATTCTCAAGGAGAATAATCCCGAACTTCCAGCAAAAAATTGGAAAATCAAAACGACTGGAAGAGGCATATGGGGTCCGTTGACACACGATGTTCATTCTGAAGAACGACACACGGCCACTTCTTAAAATCCGATGGGGTGGTCTCTGTTTGGTCAAATAACCCTGAAGAATTATAAAAGAAATCAGGAATACAAGGCAAGTGCTACTATGTCGAGTATGAACGAGAACGTACCACAAAGTGTGTATGAAGGCTCGGAGCAAAGCCTATGGATAACATGTCGACGGTAAGCGGGAATGTTCCAATGCATGGCAGCTTGTTGAAACCCATAACAGAAGTCAATTTTTGAAGTTGATTCTCTTAAACCAATATCTTCGTAATGCTAATTTGTTCAGTTTTTGTCATCACAACCGAATTACAGATTGCCACAACCGAATTTGAGTTGGTCGGAACAAAATTGTAGGGGGTCACAACCGCTTTAGAGGTCGTTACACCCGCATTATAGGCTGACACAACCATATCAGACGTTGAAACACTCGTATTATGGGTTATCACTAACGACTTAGTATTGCCTCAACCGCATTTCGGTTGCAGCAACCTCATTTTTCGTAAAATACGGTTGTTGCAACCGAATTAATCCCAAATTCGATTGTTTCAATCCATATTACAGAAAATCTAGTTGATACAACGAATGTAATTGGAAATTCATTTATCACAACTGAATCATGTATGAAACAAGGTTCTTTCAACCGAGTTTCAATTGTGGTTACTAAATTCAGTCCCGACAAACTCAATTCGGTTATGGCAACTGCAATTGTATGGTTGCTACAACTTCTTTCAAACCATTAGATCTGCGTGTTTAGTTCCGACGTAATATTTTTTCTCTGGAAAACGATCGGTCAGTTCAAAAAGTATTAGTTCATGGCTAGTAAAATTTTAACTGGTTACAGTGCTAATAGTGAAACCTGTGTGAAACTGGTCCACATATAGAATAGAGGCAATTTCTTTCACACCAAAGAATTCGCTATAACAATTCTATGGTAGTTTATAAGAAAATTAACTAGTTCACGGTACAGAAGACTACTAGTTCCATGCTAGTTCCGATCTAGTATTTATTCCTAATAACTACAAGATTATACATTGTTTTTCATCAGTGGTAAAATATCATTTTCATATGCTACGACTAATGGATTTGGTTTACAGTCAAATTCAATTGTAAAACTGATCAATTCTCCTCATACTAAGCCAAATGAATTTCAACTTCTTTTTGTTATTAAAAATCTTTTTTAAACTCTTTATCGCAAAGGGAAGACATGCATCTTAAGTCTCACCTCCTTAAGAGGAAACACACACCTATGTGACATCGTCATCACATTGAAGTGGAATAATCCTTTACGTCAACGCCTTTTTTAAATTGTCTCTTAATGCCATCCGCTTTAACCTGCAATCAACTTCATCAATCTCAAATTTTATGTAAATCCTTTTGATTTCAAAATACTCCCTGCGACAAAAAATCAGACGATTTTAACGAATTTTGATAAAGAAAAACAACAACATTGACGATAAAAAAATACAATTTATTCGCATCCAAATGCGAATGCGATTATTGACGTCAAAAATGCCCCCACTTTCGCTACGATTGAGTCATATTTGCAGCAATTTTCAATATGTATTTCCATACTGACGATAAAAACAATATTGACATTCGATTCCGAAATGATGTGTCAATGACAGAAATGCCTAACTGTCTTATTTGTTGCATCGTCATCGTCATCATTATCATCATCGACATCATTTACTTAAATAATTTTATCGCTGATTCGTAATCGACAGTTTGTCGTCATCAGCCTGCATAGTTTGTCCGTCCGTTTGGCAGTCTGTTTATTTATCCATACGATTTCATTATTTGCAGATGTCGTCGTCGGTATTGCCAAATAAAATCTGAAGCGGATTTGATGTCAGCCGAAGAGCAAAACCCCTGGTTAACATCTTCATTGACTCGTGGACGAGGGACAGACAGACTCATTCATGTGGTATTTACGAGCCTGCGTTTTCCATTACATGGCAAACAACAGTGCACAGTGATTCGAAATGGAGAATAAATGGTATTGGATTATATATCGGCACAGTAAAATATTTGCAGATACCGTATGAATTATATCTCATTAAACAACTTTAAACAATTAAACAAATCTGCAAAATCGAATGAATATACCAAACAAATCTATTCAACATTATTTGGTAGGAGAGACATTGGGCAACCCTATAAGTTTTGCAAATGGCGCCAAATGTTACTTTGGTTTTGACGTTTGTGAAGTAAACAAACGCAGAATACAAACCGACAAGCCATGAATCCGTTTACTTCGCAAGACTGCGGAATAATTGAACTGGACAACTGGACAAACACTGCGGCATTTGGCCAGACGCCTTGGAGAGACTAAGACAACACAAGATCTTGCCAGCCCCGGAGCAGCCGTTCTGCTGAGAATATCGCTGCTGTTGCCCAATATGTCGAAAAGGAGCCCGGAACATCGACCAGACGACGTGCCACGCAATTGTACATTAGCCGGGGGTCCCTACGCAGAATTTTGGTGAAAGATTTGAAGATGTTCCCTTACAAAGTGCAGACTGTGCATCAGCTGTTAGAGTTTGACCGCCAAACGCGTGTAACCTGCGCTCAAGCCATCCTGAAACTCAACGAAGAGGTTGATAGCCAAGTTCAGTCCTTGCGGCGGTTTCCAAAGAACGGGAGATGTGCTTCCTCATGCGGGGGAAGCCCTAGCAGGAGAGTGAGCTTTTATTGATAGTTTCTTAACATCAAAACTCAACTTGAATCCCAAAAATAAGTCAAAACTGAAAATCCATTTATAAGTTAATTTCGTACTAAAATATGCCACTGCATTTTAGGGGGTTGGTGTGTATTGAAAAAATATTCTACGTAAAATTGCACAATAAGTCACCGAACAAAAGAAAACTGTAGGTATAATATTTTTGTGTCCCACAATGTTAGTCATTAAAAACAGAACGAAAAAATATATTTCATTCAAAATGTGTTGGAGTTGTCAAACTTTCATACTTATGTTATTAACAAAAAATATATATCTCGTTTTACGAGAACTAAACCCTGTAATAATGATGGTTCTATCCAGGATTATGTCGAATATTTTAGTTTTGTTGCACTGTTATTACTTCTGCTCAACAGTAGACCAATAAAATATGGTTTATGGTCAATAGCAACAACGACAACAACAGCATCGCCAACTTCTGCCAACAACACCATACTGGTCGTAATCATATTGTTGTTATAGTAACATTGTAAACCATAAAATACGCGATTATATCCAAAAGTGCGAATAAATCTTAGAAATTATGTTATCTTCCATGCAATTTTGTTTGCCACTGCTGCTTTGTACTTTACACTTACGGCTATTTGCTAAGGTCTTACTTGGCTTACTTAATCGCTTACTCGCTTACTAACAGCTTAGTCTTATTCGAGTGTGTACTAATAATTTCCAATGAATGCGTTTGCTCCAACGCTGAATTTCTCTACGATCCTCAACTGGTTTAAGCTTGGCTCTGCCCTTTTCTGGTGTTCTTGTACACATGTAAGAAAGATGATAAACTGATACAAAGTAGAGTTGGCTTAAACCCGTTTTACGCAATAAATCCATAATTAAATCTATACAAAATAATAAAAGAAAAGAAAACCAAATACTAAACTTCAAGCAGAAACATAAACCTCTCCTCTATACCGTTTATCTGTCTAATTGTATCTTAAATATGCGATCTACTACAACTACTGTAGTTACACTGAAAAAATTATCTTCAAAATATTTATGAAACTACTTCATTAAAAATTCTTCATAACTCGAATGTAGTTTTTTTTTTGTAAAGTTCATAAATACTATGAAAAGACTTTCCTAATATGTTTACGAATATTCGAATTGTACTCATAAAACAAATCGTAAAATATTCGATATTGATTGAAAGGACTTTATTAATTTTCGATATGTTCTTTTTAGTGCCAGTAGGGATGTGCGATTAATCGATTAATTAATCGATATCATAATTAATCATATAATCGAATAATCAGAAATTCGGATTAATCAAAACTATAATTATTCAATTAACTTGAATATTGATTAATCATATTTGAGTTATAAAATCACATTTTATGAATAAAATCACTCAACTAACCTTTGATAAACATACTAAACTAACAAAACTAAACATTTGAAAATTTTGAATAAAGCCATAGAGAAATACTTAAGAGTTTCCATTACTCTCTTCGTTGCCTCTTCATGATGACGAGGTAGTAGGCCAATTCATAGAGTTTTATTTGCTGCGGTATTTTACCAATTTTACACTTTCGTTGGACGTAAAACGGACAGAAATCTAGGGGAATGCGTATTTTTTTTTTAATACAAACAACATAAAACATAATTTAGCTGTCATTAGCATCAATAAACACTATTTAAAATTAGTTCCTGTCTTCTTTGCTCTCTCATTCTCCATCATCGGACTAGTACCTTTTCGATCAGCTGTGCCATAGAATTCCCCTGGTAAAGCCGACCACAGATTTCTCATTCATGAGCACGAGCTTTGGCGACATAGAAAAAGTAGAAAAATATATAAAGAGTGTGCATGTGTGTTTCAGTTCCACCAAATTTTCGTCGAAACTCACTGCGCTAATGACAGTTTTGATACGATTTTTTATGTCAGTTTTTTCTGCCAGAATTTGGACGTAATTCAAATAAAATTTACACGAAATTGTTGTGTTCTTCAAATCAAAACTAATTCATTGCATATAAAGTTATTTTGAAAGTCATAGTGCAAATAAAGCCAAATCTTAAGTCAGTTTTTTCAATTCGCCGCCTTTTGTACCCTGTATCAAATTTGCAACTATTAGGTCGATCACCTGTGTCTTCGAACCCCCCCCCCCCTATTTGTCACAATCGAAAAATAATACCAAACAATTTTTTAAGCATGATAGTGATGTGAACAACTTCGATTACATTCGTATTTCGGTTCAAAGAGGGCGGAAAATGACAAGAAAGGTTAACGATAACTAATATTCATGCTCATAATTGGAAAATGTGTTATCGTATCCACCGTTGAAAACATTTAAACTGAGAAAACCTAGAAACATGAATTGCTCAATTATTCAAATTTCTGATGAATACATTTTTATATTAATCCATTAATCATGAATATTGTATAATCAAAATGCTGATTAATCGATTAATCGTAGATATGATTAATCAAATCTATGGTTGTTCAATTATTCGATTAATCATGTTGTAAATTAATAAGGCTGCCTGCTTAATCAATTAATCGCACATCTCTAGTCGCCAGTATTATCATTCTGGCAATTGTATACTAAAGAATTCACATGGTACTTAGAGTTTTCGTTACACATTACACAATGAATTTTGTAATAAGATCATTTAGAACAATGACTTATGATAAACTGCGGTATAGATGATCTGAAATCAGGGTGGGCCAACTTGGACTGACTGATTTGAAATGCTTATAATTTTTGTATTTTTAATTTTTTTTATTTAATTTTTTTATCATTTTTTTTATAAAATTTATAAATTTTTTTTAAGCAAAGTATGAAAAATTACATCTTTTAGATGGCGTCCATTCTCCTGTTGGCAGTTAATGGCTATACTCAATACATTTTGCATTACGTTGCGCAAAGTTTCTGACTGCAATTGAGCAATTTCTGTACGAATATTCTGCTTAAGCTCCTGAATATTTTGTGGTTTGTTGACGTAAACTCGTTCCTTCAAGAAACCCCAAAAAAAAATCTTGGGCCGTCAAATCTGGAGAACAAGGTGGCCACGCGAAATCTGAATTTTTTGAAATTATTCGGTCATCGAAAAGTTCTCGCAGAATTGCCATATGTTACGATTATTCTTGCTGGAACCATATGTTACGATTATTGAGAACTATCGGACGTAAAAAATTTTCCAACATGGTCCGGTATACCACCCCAGAGACGGTTTCTTTATCAACCATGATTCCACACCAAACAGTGCATCTGACAGGGTGTAATTTTCACTGATGCAATGCTCTCGGATTCTCTGTAGCCCAAATTCGGCAGTTCTGCTTATACACATATCCATTTAAATGAAATTGGAAAATGTGTGAAAATTTTCTTTGTGTTGTAACAATTGATCGTCCGGAAACATAATAAAATTCAACAATTTTTACACGTTCTTCCACTGAGTATGATGACATTATAAAATTTTATAAAATTCTGTATTATCTGCAAAAAAAAATAAAAAAAATTAAAATTACAAAAATTATAAGCATTTCAAATTAGTCAGTCCAAGTTGGCCCACCCTGTATACATACGGTCTGGCAGGAATCAATAAGATGCAATCTCAGATCTTTATAAAAAAAATCACGATTAATAGATCCCGTCACTCTGAGTCCAAAAATAATATTTTATTTTTTCGGTCAAGGCCTAGTCTCTGAGATATCGCCATTCCAATTTTGAATAGAAGAAGATTATCATTCGAAGATTTTAGTTTTCTTACGAGCTAACAGACCGGGTTTTTCTGCAATTAATGAAAAAATTAAACCGGGCGATAGTTTCGAAGATTGTGAGTCTTCTCATCAGCGCCTTAGCGTTCTAGGCCAGTGGCCGTCTTGTTCAATTGTGTCACTAATTGCGGTTTTTCATTTTCGATGTTCCTCTCCTCTTCCTCTTGCTATTTCGTTATTTTCAAAATGTATCTATGTATGAGACTTTTGTTTTCTCCGTCCAAATAATAGGGTGTTTCAAGGTCCTCAAAATATGCGTTTGTTTCAGTGATAACCTATTCATTCGACCAAAGTCTCTTGCCGCAAAGCCATTTCTTCAGGTTTGGAAATAACAGGTGGCGCAAAAGTAAACTTCCGATGTTTTTTGGCTGTAATTTAAAAAAAAAATTAAAAACTTTGATTCTTCTGTGGATTATTTTTTTTAGTCTTTTAATTTTTTTTTACATCAAGTCGAGAATATGATGTCATGTAAATGGCCGCCGCCACAGTTGATTGTCATTTGAGCCCTTTTTATGGCATTTTCCATCACTTTGGCCAAAACTTCCGGCGATACGTCCTCACATTCTGGACGGATATTGTCTTTAAGAGCTGCAAGAGTCTGAGGCTTGTTGACATAAACCCGCGACTTCAAAAAGCCCCACAAAAAGAAGTCTGGAGCGGTCAAATCAGGCGATCTTGCTGGCCAGTGCAAATCGCCAAAACGGGAGATTAGGCGCCCGGGAAATGCATCCTTCAGCATATCGGTTGTGGCACGTACAGTGTGTGCCGTTGCACCGTCTTGTAGGAACCACATGTTTTCCAATCCCAATTCATCAAGTTGCGGCAAAAAGAACTCGTTGATCATTGCTCTGTAGCGTGGCACGTCGTCTGGTCGATGTCGACGGCGCTTCCATGACATCCTCGGCTACAGCAGCAATATTCTCTGCAGAACGGCTACTCCGGGGTCTGCCACGCGTGGCAGCATCTCGTGTTGTGCCAGTCTCTTCGAGGCGACCGGCTAAACGTCGCAGTGTTTCACCAGTAGGCGTTGGACGGCCAGGAAATCTGCGACGAAATTCACGTTGTGCCAAAGTCACCGACCGATTATTGGTCAAATAAATAGTCAGCAATATTCCGCGTTCTGGAGCAGTGTAGCGTAACATTGTTTATTAACGTGTATTTCGCATGTGTTTATTACACAAATGTCAAAACAGAACTGACATTAGGGGCCAATCGCAAAATTTATAGCATTTTCTGATAGGAGGATTACTTTTGCGCCACCTTGTAGAATAGAGCTAAGTTCGGAGAATATGGCAGATGAGGTAGCAATTCGTAGCCAAATTTATGGATTTATGCGTTGTCATGGTGGAAGAGCGCATTTTTCCTCGCCAAAGGTACTCAAAGAACTATTAGTTTGAAAAGGGGTTGTAGCTACAGTAAATTTGGACGTTGCCACCGAATTGCGGTTGCCACAACCGAATTGAGGTTTTCACGACTGAATTTAGTGTCCACAACTGAAATTCGGTTAAACAAACCTCGTTTCACAATTGATTAGGTTGTGACAACTGAGTCTTCAATTATATTCACAACACCTACTAACTTTTCTATAATTTCGATTCCAACAACCGAATTTGGAATTAATTTGGATGGAACCATAGAGAAATGCTAAAGAGAAGCCATGAGTGTTTCAGTTCCACCAAATTCTCGTCGAAAGTCACTGGGCTAACGACAGTTCTGATACGGTTTTTATGGTGCCAGTTCCTTCTGCCAGAATTTTGACGTTATATCGGGTTTTTCAACAGAGACGCTACAAAAGTAAATCGATAGGGACAGCAAACGACGCCATATTTTTTCCCGCTCTTTTGACATTTCTCTTCAGTAAGGTTTGCCATTTCATCATGGAAAGATATACGAGCCAACAACAAGTCTCAATTATTAAAATTTACTACCGAAATTTGGAGTCAGTTGCCTCAACATTAAGAGCGCTACGTCCAATTTATGGTCGTCATAATCGTCCTACCAGATCAACAATTGAGCGTCTAGTGGAAAAATTTGAATCCACAGGCACAGTACAAAATGTTCCCGTGCCAGTGACACAAAGAAGTACCCGTAGTGTCGAGAATATTGCTGCCGCTGAGGTTTCAGTTCAAGAAAGCCCAAATGTGTCTCTCACACGTCGTTCTCAAGCGTTGGACATCTCTGTGACGTCGTTGTGGCGAATTTTGCGAAAAGATCTTGGCCTAAATCCTAAAAGCAAATATTATGTTAAAAAATTTAAAAATTCAATTGGTACGATCACGGTGATATAAATATTTTTGTGGTTATTAGGAAAGGTGCGTCAAAATACTATAATTATTGCTGCTGCATTAAAACATCCTATTTTGCAGAAAATTCAACATTTATCAGCGTGCGTTTTTCAGGGTCTGTCGTTTGATATGGGCTACCATCGTATTTTTATAAAAGGGTTGAGGACCTAAGAACATCAGAATTGATGAGGTGAGGAGGTCGGGACTTCAAAAACCAGTCGGAAGTGGATGTAAAATTAATTTGTTTGTCTTACAATTACCCCATATGAATTATTTATGAGAATATATATATGTCCTTTATTTATTTAAACAGAATATAACAATATAAAACAATATTACAACCCAAAGATTAAATAATAGGTTCACGAAAAGCATCAAATGCGAATACAGCAAAATAAATCATCACCAAATTAATAGACAAAAATTTAAAATTTCAGTTGTAAAACTATCTAAATTTGGTTGCGATAACCTCTAACTAGACTCTAGATAAAAACAGAATTGCCAGGAGTAAAACAAATTCAAAATAATTAAAAGCATTCCCACATTGCATTACAATTGACATCCGATTCCACAACCTGCATTTGCATTGCCTGAGCAAATGCAAAATCAAAATTTTTTCATTATCATTGCGAACAATGGTAATTCTTTTGCATTTGGATTAAATGGAGTAATGCAAATTAAAATCCAATGCAAATTGAAAAAAAAACCATGTATGTAATTTGGTGGGGACAACCTCCGATTCGGTTGTGATAACCTCTAGCGTGGTTATGACAACCACTACACCAACCTCGAATTACTGCTAATTCGGATGCCTCAACTTTATTTTTCTGTGAGTGTGCAGTCGTTTTTGCTTCAAATCAATGTCGAATCTGTCCAACAAGGTGATTGATGTGAATGACACCGCATGAATTCCAAGAAACTATCGACATGGCTTTGTTGGCTGACATACCCACATTAGCCTTCTTTGGTACTAGTTCACCCGGGAAGTCCACTATTTTTACTGTTCCTTCATCTCGGGTGTGTTGTGATGGATGCATCTTTCGTCCACCGTTACGAAACAGAGCCTAAACTCCTTCGGATTGCGGTTGAAGATCGTCAAACCCTCCTTTGAAGTGGTTACACGGTTGAACTTATAATCGAGCGTGAGTAATTGCGGCACCCATCGCGCGGATAGCTTTTTCATGTCCAAATATTAACGTAGAATGTAATGTACCTACCCAGTTGGGATGTTTACAGCCTCAACCACCTCACGCACTTTTAAACTCCGGTCGTCTAATATCATTCCATGGATTCTAGCTTGGCGAATTTTAGTTTTAGCGATTTGTTTAAAAATAATAAATAATTGAATATAAAAGACATCCATTGGTTACAGACTCCTAAAATAAAAAAAAAATAAATGGTTTCCTATTACATCCCATGAAGGGACCGGGGAGAACTTCTCACAAACACTGAGCTGTGCGCTTTCAAGTTTTCACTCACTGATTGGGACCTACAGTTTTATACCGATTCCGAACGGTATTTTGAGAAGCTTTTTCATGGCTATAAACTCGATAGTGTCGCCATCACTATGCGAGGTGACCGCCGCCGAAAGAAATTTGAAGGTGGTCAGAGCAGTGTTCGAACCCAGGAACTCAAGTACAAGAGCCGCGCACACTAACCATTGCACCACTGACAGCCACCACAGGTTACAGCCTCCTATGTAGGTAAAAAAAATATTATTTTTGCGATTGTACGCACCGTTTCCGAGATATAGCCATTTTTGAAAAAAAAATTATTTCATGCGAATTGGAACATTTTGTGAGAAACCAGTAAAAATTTGTGATTTTTGCGATTGGACGCTTCGTTTTCGAGATATACGAGGTTGAATTTTATGTTTCAGGATTTGGCAACCCTAGTGTTGCAATCTGGCAACTGACAGCTCTATCGCAAAGTTGGACATTTTTGAGGTTATGCGTACTCAGAACGTTTTGACATACATGCGCTATTTGTGTTATTTACAGTAACTTAAAAGATTCATCTCGGCCCAAAAATGGAATTAAATCGTGAACATTTTCGTGCGATTATTTTTTACAACTTTTCACGTGAATTAACTCAGCAAGAGTGCATGGATTAACTTAATTCAATTTTTGGCGATGAAGCTCCATCAAGGACCACTGTCGATGGTATGGTGAATTCAATCGTGGTCGTAGTTCTCTCCAAGACGAATTTCGTGAAGGTCGTCCAAAATCATCTGTTCTTCCGAAAACCATTGATGCTGTGCGCGAACTGATTTTGCAAGATCGTCATGTTACCTATCGTGAGATTGAGACAACCTTAGGCATTAGTGGGACCAGCATACATTCAATATTGCATAAACATTTGACTGTCAAAAAATTTGTTCACGTTGGATCCCACAGAATTTGTCAATCGCTCAAAAAAAGGCTCGTGTCTATTGGTCGAAAGAAATGCTCCAAAAATACGATCGCGGTGCTTCGAAACACGTCTATGACATCGTAACAGGTGATGAATCCTGGATTTACGCGTATGAGCCCGAAAGTAAACAGCAGTCAACTGTATGCGTGTTTCAAGATGAGCCCAGTCCAACAAAAGTTGTTCGCGCCCGAAGCACTTCCAAGCAAATGGTCGCCGGTTTTTTCGGAAAAACCGGACATGCCACAACCGTACCACTAGAACAACGCAGAACAGTGAATTCTGAGTGCTACACAACCATTTGTTTGCCAGTTGTCTTCAAAGAAATCAGGAAAACCAGCCGCCGAAGACGGATCACTCTTCACCACGACAATGCGAGCTCTCACACATCGGCTGAAACAACTGCATTTTTGAGCACCCAAAAACATCGATTTGATGGGTCATCCGCCGTATAGTCCTGACTTGGCACCGAATGACTTCTTTTTATTCCCGTACGTAAAAAACAAACTGAGTGGACAACGTTTTTCGACACCTGAAGAAGCGGTTGCTGCATTCAGAATGCATGTTTTGGAGATACCTCAATCATAGTGGCAAAAGAGTTTCGACAATTGGTTCAAACGCATGCAAAAGTGTATAAATCTTCATGGGGAATATTTTGAAAAACAATAAAGTTATTTTCGATGATTAATATTTGTTTTTGTTCTCTAATCCCGAAATATAAAATTCAACCCTCATATACATTTTTTATAACTCGCAACTCGCTTCGGCTCAAAACTATTCCCATTGAATAGAACTTTTAATTTTAAGTAAAAAAAATCGGGGGCAACGCCTATTATTGGAGTTGTGGGCCCCCCAAAGTTCGGACATACAGGATGATACTACGAGTGTGGTGCCGTGTTATGGGACCGATTTCACAACTTTTTTGTGTAAAAGGAGTCGAAATAAAAAAAAAATTAAATGCATTTTTTCGATAACTGTCTTAGTTATCGAGATATCGGACGATTAATTTTTAAAAATATCGTTTCTTTCAATTTCAACATTTCACAGAAAAAAAATTTAGGTCTTAATTGAAATCAAAATATAAGCCGAAAAAATTAAATAAATTTTTTCGATAACTATCTCAGTTATCGAGATCGCAACAAAACAATAAAACTAAAATTAACGAAAAAGTCGATATTCTTTAAAAATTAATCATTCGATATCTCGATAACTAAAACAGTTATCGAAAAAATTTATTTTTTTTTTGTTTATTTTGACTCCTTTTACACAAAAAAGTGGTCAGCTCGGTCCCACAAGACGGCACCACACTCGTAATACCATCCCGAATGCCCGAACTTTGGGGACCCGTAACTCCCAAAATAGGCGTTCCCCCCGATTTTTTTATTTTACTTTTTTTACTTAAAATAACGTTCCCTACACCCAAAAAAAAGCAAAAAAATTGGACGTGCCGACCTATACCAGGTCTGTTCCTTTAAGTTAATTTGTGTCATCCAGGATAATAGTTCCTTCAGCCAAGTGTCCACAATTGTTTACATGTGTTTGTGAAGGCGTCAATAGTGGCGTCATATTCAACGATTATGTTTAAAAGTCTCACTTCACATCAATTTATGATAATAAGCGTGTTTTGGTTACACCGCTTGCTTATATATTCGCTTGTTTTGTATGAAGCACTTAGCGAGAACTTAGCGACGAGATTCATTTTCGCTAAGTTTAAAACAAAAAAATGTTGACATCTTTTACCGTTTTTAACCATTTTTCATATTTTTGAACAAAATGGCATCTCGCTAAAAAGCCGTTTTCTTTGCAACTTAGCAAGCGATAATCACTTGCTTGTAACCAAAACACGACTAATATGTATTCTTCGCTGGCTGACAGCTATAAGTATACACTGTATTGTTTTTGCACAACTTTGTTTATCACTTTCTGTTTAAAATATTAGTTTTCAGTTTGAGTTTATATTATTCGATCTTTAAATTGTTATGTTTTTCATAATTGTTTTTCTGTAAAGTCCTCGTGTAACATTCCAATGTACGTAGTTTCTCTTTAACAACAAAGGCTCTTGTGAAAAATCGAATACATGACTTTGTAACAAGTGTATTTGTAACAGATACTAAATTATGATTACAGTAACTAATATTTGAACACGAATTCTAATATTGTACTTTTTATTAGTTGTATATTCTATTTCAGATGAATGAGGTTATTTAAATACTCAAATTGGTTAATACAACTTAATTTCTGTAGTGGCAACTTGTATTTAGTAAGACCTATTTTTAATCTATCAATATCATCGGCAAATAATACTGATGTATGACAATTATGAATTCTAATCAAAATATAGACTTTATCATGGAATTCCCAATGCCTGAATTAATTTCTAACTAATATTTTCCCTGTGTGTATATGCAAGATATTAATTATCATTTTCAATAAAGGCTACTGGGAGCAGCAAGTTGTTTCTCAATGGACTCGGTCGGGAGCAAATAAATTTTAGTGTAGAAACCCTAATCACGGGTTGTTTTACTGCACCTCTTTAAGAGCGCGTTTGTTTAAACTTTATATTTTGAAAGTAATCACGAGCAGGATCGTTGCCCTACAACTATCAATTTATGAGCCGCATTTTAAATGCAGAAATATACGACTCAAATCTCGCGAGATGTATTTTGAGCTGTGAGAGGGATTTTATACGCACACTCACATGCTTTTGCGACACCTAGTTTAAACTTTAAATTTTGAAAGTACCCTCGAGCACGAGCAGCGTACTTAAGAAAGAGCCGGATTTTGCATGCGAATTATTCGACTCGAATCTCGTGAGATGTACTCACATTTTGAGTTGTGAGAGGAAGTTAGTATGTTTGCTGCACCTAATACTTCAATGGTCAATTGTAACTCAAACTGTGTCAAATTTAAATTTAGAAATCAATTGGGTCAAATGATGATGTCTCTCACTATTCACGTTGCGTGGGGTAAATGCTACACACATCCATAGAAACGTCAAACACTGATGTCTTGTATCCAGAAGATCTCAATTAATTTGGGTGACACCACATTTAGTTTCTCAATAAATATTTATTTAACAAAATTCCCCAAAAAAAAATCTGCAGTAAAAATAATTTATATTTCACAATACTATTTCATGTCCCATATTGTGCGTCCCAATCAGTCGGTGCGTGTCATCTGTACAATTTCCATAATTGGTTTTTTTCTTAAATAAATATTTATTTGTTTATTTAACATATATATTCAAAGTTGAGAATCGTCACACTCCTAGACTGGGTATGTCCGACGACGCATTCTTAAGCGTTTTGGAGAAGAAGTGCATTTCTTTTTGTTACCAGTTTAACATGTGTTTTGGGTGATCTGCGGCGGCACCTTTTCTTGTTTCGTTTTTGTCTCTAGAGCGCAGCGCGTCTTGAGTAGAAATGTACGTGCATTGTCAACCACAGCCCGTGCGACACCTCAGCAAAGTAGTGATAGTGGTTGCTCATTGGTTGGTTGGTTAGTTTCGGTAGGAATTTTGGTTATTGTGTATTCTTCTCAATTCAATTTGGCTGCCTGCATTCCTTCCTTGCATGTTGATGACATTTTGACAAATGTTGAGATTTACAACGACAAATATTTGAACAAACGGACAAAAACCCAACCATACTGCGAAGCAAACACAAAGCAAAACATTTGACAACAAAAACGAAGAAGAAGAGTCGAAAATTTTAATCCATAGGATTATGAAAACCAGCAAACCATATAAAATTCTTTGAAAGTTGTGACAACCACACGACGAAGTGTAAAAGTACCCACAACTATCAAATGCCGCCATCTTCGGCAGCAGGCAATCACAAGAATTATATTGGATTTAAATACTGACACTTGGGGCTGAAGATACGAACGAAGTACACACATATATACAATTTAAAAAAATGGGAAAAATCAAACAAAAGAAATGGATAATATTAATAATAATAATACTTTTTACCTCGGTTTCTACAAATCCAAATTGGAAATCTATTGCACAATGAGCAAGTAATTCCTATGGAAATGTACAAGGTGTGAGTACATTCGATATATGGTGACTTAGACGCGACACCTCCGCTTTCTCTTAACCAGAACCTCGCAAAAATTAACTAAAAACTAATAAACTGAATTGAAATTCAAAAATTCCACTTGAAATTTTAAAGAGTCCAATAAATTTAAAAATTTAAACTAAATCAATTGAAATTCAAAAATTGCACTTGAAATTTAAAAGAATACATTTAAATTTAAAAATGTAATTTGAAATTTAAAATACATTAATTGAAATTCAAAAATTCCGCTTGAAATTTAAAAGAATCCATTGAAATTTTAAAATTTAAAATAGAAATTGAATTTAAAATTTAAGATACCATGTCCAATTGAAATTTCAAAAATTTACGGAAATTTTGAAAATTTTATATACATTTTATATACATTGCATTGTTGCAGTGCCTTGAGGTGAGTTTTTAATCAATATCACAGAGTTGTATTTTTCTGTGGTATAGCACGGTCTTCAAAAATGCTATACCACGGAAAAATACAACTCTGTGATATTGATTAAAAACTCACCTCAAGGCACTGCAACAATGCGAGCATGGTAAAATAAGTAAGGTAAACGCACTAGGAATTGTTACAACAAACACAGGCATTTTGTTTTTGTTTGGTGTCCATAATCTGTCAAATTTTCTTCATGTGTGTATCTACTGTAAAAGTAAACAAAAAAGTACACAAACAAAATGCATGTTAATTTGACATAAGAGAAACACATAAGCAAGAAATATGTTGAAATCAGCTGTTCTAACGAGTTTACCTTACTCATTTTACCATGAATGCGAGAATGCATGAGGAAAAAGAAGAACATGGTGGAAAAATTCTGTCTGTTCTTGTTGTTGGAATTATAGGCCATTCAGTGATTTTGATACTTAGGGATCTTCGATCGATACTAATTCGCACATGTGAATTGCAGAATTGAGTTTGTATATATACGATTGATGATCAACCGCTGGTATCAATTCAGGCACAGTAGTTAGGCATCTGATGATGAACTTGTCACGGAGTTCGAAACTAGTCATGCTAGTGAGTGTGTGTTTAACTGAATTGCCTATTATTTCCAACAAAAAAAACCAACCATTTTTCAATTCGAAAAATGTACATGACTTGTAAGCTTGTTAACTAGTATGAATTTTTTTTCATACATTAACCAAAAACTAACAAAATCGGTCAGAATAATTCAAAATTCAAATAAAAAAAATTTAAAATTGGAATTTCAAATTTAAAATATAAAAAAAAATAAATGGTTTTCCCATATTACATCCCACGAACGGATTAGGGAGAGCTTCTCACAACCAAGTCAGCTGTGCTTTGCGCGTTCTAGTTTTACACTCACTGATTGGGTGGGACCCTACAGTTTTACACCGGTTCCGACCGGTATTTTGAGATGCTTTTTCATGACTAAATACTCGATAGTGTCGCCGTCACTAGCGAAGTGACCGCCGGCGAAAGAAATTTAAGGTGTAGGGAATAAATATATGAAATATCAAATATCTATAAAATATATCAATTGAAATTCAAAAACTGCATTTGAAATTTAAAAGAATCCATTGAAATTTAAAATTTTAATTTCAAATTTAAAATACATCAATTGAAATTCAAAAATTCCACTTGAAATTTAAAAGAATCCATTGAAATTTAAAAATTGAATTTCAAATTTAGAACACATGAATTGAAATTCAAAAACTCCACTTGAAATTTAAAAGAATCCATTGAAATTCAAAAATTTAATTTAAAATTTAAAATAAATGAATTGCAATTTAAAAATTCCACTCGAAATTTAACAGAATCCATTGAAATTTAAAAATTTAATTTAAAATATATCAAATGAAATTTAGAAATTCGACTTGGAATTTAAAAGATTCCGTTGAAATTTAAAAATTTAATTTATAATTTAAAATACATGAAATGAAATTCAAAAATTCCACTTGAAATTGAAAAGAATCCATTGAAATTTAAAAATGTAATTCGAAATTTAAAATACATGAATTGAAATACAAAGATTCCACTTGAAATTTAAACGAATCCATTGAAATTTAAAAATTTAATTTCAAATGCAAAACACATCAATTGAAATTCAAAAATTCCACTTGCAATTTAAAAGAATTTATCTACAAGTAGTTTAAGAACAAATGCCTCTTTCGACACACTAAAGTCCAGCTGTACCAGACTCTCATTTTACCTGTCCTGCCGTATGGCACCGAAACTTGGGTCATATCGCAAGCGGATGAAAAACACCTGGGAGTATTCAAGAGGAAAATTCTCCGTAAAATATATGATAATTTTAAAGAAAACGGCGAGTACCGACGTCGTTGGAACCAAGAGCTATATCTGTATTCTGACGCAATGATATCAGAATGGACGAAGATGAGCCAAAAAGAGGACGACCAAGATTCCGATGGAAAGACCAGGCCGAAGAAAGAAAAGTCGGAGGATAGAACCAGTTGGAGGAACATGTTGAAAATTGTTTGTTTAATTAATATGTGGAAGACATCTGACTTTATGAGTTTGTAAAATAGTCAATAAGAGTAAAGTAAGTGATCTTTCTATTGTATTGTAAAGTATATATATTCCGATTAAGTACCGCCTTTGCTCTTTTCATGAAATTCTCGATAGCATTTTGACAAAGATTGTTGCTCTATCTCACTGAAAACGCTTTGGCTATCGGCCTTGTGCTCTCACGCTGAAAAATCTTGTTTTTTTTGTTTGGATGCAAATATAACGGGTTTGTATTATGTCCCAAATATATCATACTTGTGTCCAAACACACTAATTTTGCTAGTCAATATTACATGTTAGAGACACAACGATTAATAGCCTATAAATATGATTTTGAAACCCAAATGTGGCGCGGTTTGTTGAAATCCGCTAAAAACAAAAACGAGACAGACAACAAAGAAACAAACAGGCAGTAGATCTTCAATTCATGAACACAATGCTTGCAAACATGTACATGTTTCCTGCAATATGTTGCTGGGGCCGTTTTTTTCAGCGTGCAGAAATTTTTTGTGGTTTATTCGCATGCTCGTTGTGGATGCCTTTGTTTCTCATGCAACACATGCGGATTTTCTCAGTCTCAAATTCGACAATTTTGTTTGTTAGCAAACGTCAGGCTTGAAATAGACAGAATTATGTTGTGGTAAACGAATTGAATATGAATTCGGTTATACCAAGAAAATTCATGAGCAATTCGGCTGCTGCTAACAAAAATTATAGAAAGTCGACAGAGCAAATAAAAAGTAATTGAAGATACAGTTGTCACAATCGACTCAATAATGCTTCAACCGAATTTAAGTTGTGAAGACTAAATTCTGTGGGGACTACATCAATTCGGTTGTGGCAACCGCAAATCGGTGGCATTAGCCGAATTTTCGGTTGCTATATCCTAGTTTCAAACAATTAGTTCTCTGAGTGTATGACGTAGTAAATACAGATTTCCCGCTGGAAAATGTTGTCGAATGGTGAAATTTTCTCCCGCACATCAGACTTGCGGGCGAGCAAGTTACCCATCTTAAGATCGGTATTACAAGTGTTCGAACTCACGGGCGATGTGTTAACACCTTTTTGTTACACGGTACCTATTCGATTTCTATGAACACATTAATAAATGTTACATTGAAAATAAAAAAAGAAATTTTTTGTGCTGAAGGCTCTTTTGTTATTGCACTTTCTGTTTTCTTGCATCTGCTTTAACATTAGATGTAATATTGTTAAAATAAATAAAGCAATATTTAGCTCACTAAAATAATAGCTTTTGTTTTGTCATAAACAGAGCGACGACAAAAAGTATTGAATAGTATAGAGAACTTATTGCACTCTTTTCCGCTCTCATGTAGAGAGTCTGAATAAAATAGTATAAACGAGTCATATTCTCTTTATAGAATATTTCAATATAAATGCACCATTTCGACAATGTTATTACATAAAACAATACAAAAAGCATCAATGTTTCAAAAGGCATCAATGTTTCACATTATGACAAAAGTTATGACAAAAATAGAGTAATACGTTTTAAGTCATTCGCCAGATGTCGCCAGTGCTTTTGAGTCATACAATTCGTGCCATGAGTTCTCTAGACTACTCAATACTCTTTGGCGACGACGACCTGCTTGTTTGTTCGCTGCCGCTACATCAATACCATCATACTTATTTCCAGGCAGAGACTATTGTTGTACAACAAGCGCTTATGTGATGCTAACGCTAGGTGTTGTTTGCATGTGTTCACTTTGATAGATTGCCCTACCCGTGCCTATAGATGTTCACACATCAAAAAACTATTTTAGAATACCAAATGTAGGGTATTCAAAACGAATTGGTGTATAACGTTTGTTACATTCCAAAACCACGATGTATAAAAAATTTCCTTTGTACCACACAACATATATGTGGTGAAGACACACGTCCCATTCTGACTGTTCTCGCATTCAATTACTCCCTTCGCATTCTTTCATTCATCAATATGATCAATTTGTATGTTAATTGAGGCATTTATAAACAATTTATTATAAAATGTTCAAAACAAAGAACATCAATTTATTTACAATTTACTCAAATGCTTAATGCATATTAAATCAAATGTGCAGAAAAGTGTTAAAACTGAACAAAATTCTACTACAAAGTTAATAAAGATACGAGTAATAATGAAACATATTATGTGTTGAGGTTTAGTTGTTGAATTCAATTATGATCCGGATCGAGATGTCAAAATAAAATAGACTTTACAGTGAGGCATTGAACAAACAAAATCTAAAGGATGGCATAATTTAAACCTTAGTGCAATTAGCTTTGCTCGTTTACTTTTCCAGTAAAAATTTGCAAGAATCTACTTTTGTGCAAGAAATAACGATTTTACTCTCTTTATGAAATTTTGTATAAAAAGTACGTGAATGACTTCCAGTAAAAATTTGTAAAGAAACAGCTGATGTAGATTTATCCTTTGCTACATACATTTTGGCTTGTAGTTACATTACATATCTATTGCCACAGTTGAACAATTATGACGTCGTACAACAATTTGCAATTGGCACTTTGCGAAATGCCACTTCACATAAAAGCTTTCCATTTTCTTTCTAAATTTCATTGATTTATTGAATAAAAAATTAAAAACTCATTTGTACATAAAGGGTTTTTCAACAGAGACGCTACAAAAGTAAATCGATAGGGACAGCAAACGACGCCACATTTTTTCCCGCTCTTTTGACATTTCTCTTCAGTAAGGTTTGCCATTTCATCATGGAAAGATATACGAGCCAACAACGAGTCGAAATTATTAAAATTTACTACCGAAATTTGGAATCAGTGGCCTCAACTTTAAGAGCGCTACGATTCGGATTTTCATCGGAAAATCATCTTCAGCGATGAGGCTCATTTCTGGCTGAATGGCTTCGTCAATAAGCAAAATATGCATTATTGGTCAGACAGCAATCCACACGTAATCCATGAGTCATCATTGCATCCCGAAAAAATTACGGTTTTGTGCGGTTTATGGGCCGGCGGCGTCATTGTACTTCTTCCGTGATGTGGTGATCAAGACCGGCACATTACTGTGAATGCGAATCGCTACCGTTCAATGATAACCGAATATTTTTGGTCCCAATTGAATAATATGGACTTGGAGGATATGTGGTTCCAACAGGGCGGCGCCACGAGCCACACAGTGAATGCCACAATCAATTTATTGGAAACCAAGTTTTGGTGAAAGTGTTATCTCACGAAATGGCCCAGTCGATTGGCCGCTTCGGCCGTGCGATTTGACGCCGTTAGATTATTTCCTGTGGGGCTACGTCAAGTCTATGGTCTATGCCAACAAGCCAGCGACGATTGATGAACTTCGTACGAATATCGAACGTGAAATTGCAGCAGTATCGGCCGATTTATGCTTGAAAACCGTCGAAAATTGGATTCAGCGTCTGGACTTCTGCAAGCGTGCCCGTGGTGGCCATGCAAAAGAAATCGAGTTCCATACATAATGGCATCGAACGTACTTCCACAGGAATAAAGAATTTCATTGGTATCTAAAACCGGTTTTGTTTTATTTAAAAAAACTTTTGTAGCGCTCTTATTGAAAACCCCGATATTTCTACCGTTGTTAATTTCACTTTATATAACATTTGATCTAGAAAACATTTTTAAGTTCTGTAAAAACCGATTGTAGGACAACACATTTGTCACTCATGATCATGAAAATCAATTATCGTTAACATTTATTGTCGTTTTACCGCCCTCCTTGAACCCAAATACGAATGTAATCGAAGTTGTTCGCATAACTATCGTGCTTACAAAATTGTTTGGTAATAATTTTTCTACTTCATGTCATCCAGATGAAATGATACCGACAAAGCTCATGCTCATGAATGACGTGTCTGTGGTCCGCTTAAAAGGAGTCAATGATTATTGAAAATATCACAGTGGGGTATATTTTAATTTTGGATAAGATTTAATTTTGGATAAGAAAAGAATGCAAATTTTGCCTAGATTTGTATTTATCATTAAAGGATGTGACCAATTTTAAAACCGATCAAATATAATTCATACAGCCTTATTCATAAAAAGTTGTGAGAGGTTTGAGAGACGTTTTTAGTATGATACTTAAATCGTCTCTCAAACCTCTCATAACTTTTTATGAATGAGGCCGATAATTTATATCCCTTTAATAATTCACATGTTTCCCTGAAACTAAAATAATGTTACACAATTGACTTTATGCCCCCTATCGTAATAGTCATTTCGTTCGAAAAACAAATCATACAAAATCTATTGATCTCATAACAATATTTAAAAAAAAATCCATAAAAGTTTAAGGAATTTAAGACAAAATTTATTAAATTCCCATAAAAACTGAAAACTTCAAAAGAATATTTATATGGCTCATCCCAAAATTAGAGAAGAAAATCGAGACAATACAAGATGAATGAATGAGGCACAACAAAAGTCAAAAGACAACACGTGAACATGAGGGTTTCTTTTGTTACCCAACAACACCCATTATGGTCACATATCCAGGGGTGATCCCATTGTTACACCTCTATGACATTCATAAATTTTCATTTCATAAAGGTAAATGAGGCAGAGGAATGAATGAGACACAATCGAATGAACTCAAGTGGAATCAGTTAAAAATCAGTAAAAGTCTAATGAAATCAGGCCAACCGACCGACCAACCACCACCAACTTGTGTGTTGGGTTTCGAAATTAATAGCTAAAAATCTTTGTCAAATTGAGAAACAAAATTTATTATCCCAAAATATTGTGGCATCTTATGGACGGAGTACCACTGCAACGTACACCACATTCAGTTAGACTCTCTCCTTCCTTAGCTTCTACAAAGTATTGATTCAATGACTCCTAATGAGTTGCTCCGGTCCGCCTTTTTGCTATTCCCTTCATTTCTCCAATTTCTTAATATTTTCTTGGAAAGAATGAAAGTAAATTTTGTTTTGAGTTTGAGTTTGAAAGAAGCACATTCACTTTGAAGTCAATCCACTAAATTAAGTCATTAAATATACTTATGAAGTCTTATCAAGAAGGGAGGGAGTTCTTCCGAATCCACTGCATTCTTCGTGTTGTGGTGTAAATTGCTGAAACGTGAGATATTGATGAAATGATGTTTAGTGGATAAATTGTAGAGTTTAAGATTCATTATGATTGCAACATTAATCCCATTTCATGACATGGATTTGGAATTACTTGGAATATTTCGATTTATCCGAAAAAGACTAAAGACAAAATGGTACGAAGTACGAAGGGTCGGTCAATTATGAACTTTAAACTAAAGAAGTCCTTAGTTGGATTTTTACAAAAAACTTTAGAATTTCTCCATCTTAATGCACTAATTTTTTAGTAATTACTAATTTAGATAGGATTTAATAAAAACTATATAATCAGTTTTACCTGCCAACACCTATCAATGTTTATGACTACTCAGCCAAAAGAGAGCAGCTACGTTAGATTAGGTACAAGTGGGTATCACTATTGACCCACTTAGTCCAATGAGAACCGTTGTTATATCGAGGGACTTGGTGTGGTTATGGGGCGTCCAAGCCATATGATATCTTTTCCCGATATTCCAGGATGAGACTAAAGAAGAGATGTACCTTTGTCCCCGGTCAATCAATTTGTTAACTGTAAAAACGTACTAAGTTCATTCAGCTTAACTTCCTGAATGTCTTTGATATCCAACATGAAGTATGATCCGAGATATTAAGCCTATTTTTTTATCCCCTGCGAAACAATTTTTTCGACCTTTTTTTTACTGGGATCTAAGCGATTTTAAGCGGCTCCCCATACAAAGTAATTGTAAAATAAGTTTAGCATCAGAGATTTTCGACGCTCTCGTCCTCCTCTTTATCCCCACAGCTTCAGCAGTAATCATTAGCTGAGATTCCAAGCCTAGACGTGCGTTTGCCTATTAAACAGTCTCCAGTTATCAGAGCTACCAGCATAGAAATATCTTGACTGGATAACGAGATTAACGTACGATTCCAGCCATACTTGCTTGGTCATCATGCATTTTGTGCCTACAGACAGACCATCTATTATTCGCATGCTTGAGAGTTTCGGTTTTAAGCATGAGCAGAAACGGATACCCAGCGGAACAGGTAAGGTAGCCCTAAATCTTACCAGTTCATCTGCTCTATGGTTCCCTGGAATGTTGCCGTGCACTCAAATTAGGTAGATATCGATTAGAGACAAGCGATTGATGTGGACAAATCTTGAAGTTAGGAATGCAGATTGCAGAGATTTTATAGCAGGACGACTGTCAAAGTAAATGTTGATATCGCAAGCGGTGACGAAGTTTCGTCCCAACCAAAGGGAAACATTACCAATTGCCATGACTTCTGCCTAAAAGACACTACAATGGTCTGGTAACCCTTTTACAAAGTCTACCCCCCCCAAAACCTACCTTGTCATCTAGTTTAGAGCCATCTAGATGCCTAAATACTTTCAATAAAATGGTATGCGTTCCTTAAAGTCCCGTCTGTCTGGGCTACGACTAGAGACAAAATTAAAAATGGGGACCTATAATCCACTTCTATTGTGGATCCACAGTGGATTACCACAGATCCCTTAAAATCATGCTATTCCCATATGGTTGGTGATCCATCGCGAGTACTATCTTGGGCATATTACCGACATTGCTGTAATTTACCTTTCCGACAAATCTAGTGGTACACGGGAAGGATAACCCCCAAACCCACCATAACACCATAAATTTCCTTCGACGGCACTTCGACAATCACTGAGCTGTGCGCTTTCCAGTTTTCACTCACTGATTGGGACCTACAGTTTTACACCGATTCCGAACGGTATTTTGAGAAGCTTTTTTTCATGGCTATATACTCGATAGTGTCGCCGTCACTATGCGAGGTGACCGCCGCCGAAAGAAATTTTAAGATGGTCAGAGCAGGGATCGAATCCAGGTTTACCCATTACCTACAGGGTATGGGGAAAATAATTGCCAGCTACTCACGACAATGGGGAATTACCTTTCACGATTATTAGAAATTAGAAGAATGTTTTTAGTAATAATAAAATCGCTAAAATAAATAAATGGCTATAATTCGGAAACGGTGCGTCCAGTCGCAAAAATTATACAGGTTTCAGCTCCATAGGGGGCTTTAAGCAACGGATGTCTTTAATAGGGCAACACTTTTTTTAAAAAAAAATCGCTAAAACTAAAATTGTACGAGTAAAAATCGCTAAAACGCCGGTATATCTATATTTCGGAATCGGAGCATCCGGTCGAACATATAACCAATTTTTGTGGGTTTCTAAGGAGTTTTCATATGGTAAGGAAGACTTTTTAAAAAAATCGCCAAAATAAGAAAATCGCTAAAATATAGAAAATAGCTATAACTCGGAGACGGTGCGCCCAAACTTTGAAATAATAAATATTTACCTCAAAGGAAGCCGTCGGTGGTACAATGGTTAGTGTGCGCGCCTCCTGTTCATGAGATCCTGGGTTCGATTTCTGCTCTCATCACCTTAAAGTTGTTTCAGCGGCGGTCACCTCGCATAGTGACGGCGACACTATCGAGTATTTAGCCATTAAAAAGCTTCTCAAAATACCGTTCGGAACCGGGATAAAACTGTAGGTCCCATTCAGCGAGTATATTTTTTTTTATTTCGACGAGTTTTTGAAAAACATTTCTTTCATACGAATAGGACCACTTTATGGAAACCCCTTAGAAATCTGCAAAAAGTAGTTATTTTTGCGATTGGAAGCTCCATTTCCAAGTTAAATTGCTATTTCCTTATTTTAGCGATTTTCTTATCTTGGTGATTTTTTTAAAAATGGGAATGGGATCACTTTATGAAAAACCCTTAGAACCCAAAACTTAGTTATTTTCTTATTTCGATTTGGCGCTCCGTTTCCGTGATATACACATTTGTTTCTCAAAAATCGCCGTGGGTAATGGGTAAAATCCGCTTACCCATTCCCCATGTGTAATGGGTAATCGTGATGGATAATTCCCCATCGACGTGGGTAACTATCCATTATTTCGCCCCATTGCCCATTTTCGTGGGTAGCTACGCATTATTTTCCCCATACCCTGTGGGTAATGGGTAAACTTTCATTAATAATACGTTGTTTAATAATGTAACTCCTTCGGCGTTCTCCAACTTTCCAACCTACCCATTGGCAGATACAGGCCCTTATTAAGTGTATGACAGACTCATCATTGTCTTTGGTGGACGCTGGTATCCAGGCGCGAGTTCTTGGACGGAACGATATACGAGGCGGATCAATAAGTCCGTGACTTTTCGAAATTTCCTCGTAGTTATATGAAATAGACTACTGTCAAATTTTGAGCAAGTTCCGTTATTTACTTTGCGTTTAACAGCTGTTCAAAACATACAACCTCGTGCATTTTTTTTTAAAATGGGATAGAGTGAATTTCGAGTGCTCATTAAACATTATTTTTTGCGAAAAAAAACAAAACCGTCAATCAAACCAAGGAAAAGCTTGATTAATACTATGGGGACTCTGCACCATCGATTTCAATGGTAAAAAAGTGGTTTACTGACTTTCGTTGTTGAGGTCAATACATCCGAAAATGTCGAAAAAAATCCACGATATGGTGTTGGCCGATCGAAGAGTAAAATTGCGATCAGTTGGGTTTAACAACCTGTCTGAAAGATGGGTGCCGCGTTTGCTCTAAATTGACCATAAACGTAATCGTGTGACAACTTCAAAGAATTGTTTGGAGTTGTTTAGCCGCAATTCGAAGGAGTTTTTTGCGGAGTTTTGTAACTGTGGATGAAACATGGATCCATTACAACACTCCGGACACCAAGCAGCAGTCTCAACAATGGGTTTCTCCGGGTGAACCGACTCCGAAGAAGGCCAAGGTAAGTTTGTCGTCCAATAAGTTGATGTGGCAATAGTTTTTGGGATGCACGCGGGATAATCCACATCGATTACCTTCAAAAGGGAAAAACAATAAACGGCGAATATTATGCCAACTTATTGGCCAAGAAAAAAGTTAAGTTATTTTTCATCAAGATAATGCACGGGTGCACACGTGTGTAGTCTCAATGGCAAAATTCCATGAATTGGGCTACAACTTGGTACCTCATCCACCATATTCTCCGGGTTTAGCCCCCAGTGACTATTTCCTATTTCCAAACCTAAAGAAATGGCTCGGTGGAAAGAGATTTAGCTCCAACGATGAAATTATTGATCAAACAAATGCCTATTTTACGGACCTCGAAAAATCCTATTTTTTGGAAGGGATACAAAAATTGGAGAACCGTTGGACTAAGTGTATTGAACTAAAAAGAAACTGTGTTTCATTCAAAAAGTCACGGACTTATTGCTCCGTCCTCTACCTATCTTGTCCAGTTTGGAACCAGGCCACACTTCTCCCGTCTTAGAAATAGAGTCTTTGTACAGCTCAACCGATCGCTTATTTTCAGTGAAACTAACTAAGTATCAGCCTGAGTTACTTACGGGCGTTAAGGGCAGCCAAAACACCCAACCATGTGTTGCGGAAGATGGTTACACTTACGTGCCCTCTGTCGATGACCGCCATGGCTCTTCACTAAAAAGCTTCGGTCCACGGTTGCCGGTTAGCTTGGGTCGTATAGATTTTGGAGGATCATCGGAAGATCGTAAACGTTTTTCTCACTTCAGCTAGCCGAATCCATCGGCATATCGCGGTCCCGTCAAATTCATTGCCCAGTTAATTGACACCTTTCAGCCGGAACGACGTAACCCAACCTCTATAGAAATCTGGCGGCTAAAAGGCGAGCATTTCGTTGTTCACACGACGTCTCTATTCCACGGATATAGACCTGTAATTTCAGCCCCGACACTAGTCTGAACGATTTTATTGTCGTTTGTTGTATCGTTTTCCGTTGCAATTGTCATTAAAGTTTGTTGCGATGTTGTTTTTAATACAATTCATAGTCGGTCACACGAGTGTAGGGAATTTGAGGTCATCCGCACCATAGTCCCCAGTAATCATACGTGGGGTTTTTTTTTTTAATTTGCATTGGATTTTAATTTGCATTACTTTAACTAATACAAATGCAAAAGAATTACCATTGTTCGCAATGGCAATTAAGAAGTTTTGAATTTGCATTTGCTTAGGCAATGCAAATGCAGGTTGTGGAATCAGATGCCAATTGAAATGAAATATGGGAATGGTTTTAATTGTTTTGAATTTGTTTGAATGCTGGCAATTCTGATTTTAAAGTATTTTATATGCAGAGGTTGTGGTTTCGATAGGTATTGTAAACTAGTGGATTGGAACGCGCCTATGGCGCCCGTCGAAACATGCTTTAATTTTAATCGATTTTTAATAAAATGTAATTCTGTAAGATGTCTTTTTTTTTAGAAAAGATTCTTTTTTGTTAAGAAGAATCATTTTTTTAAAGAAAATTTTACATTTTTAAAGAAAATTAAAGAGAATATAATTTTTTTTTTGAAAAAAATTTCCCTTTTTTAAGAAAAGGTACATATTTTAAGAAAAGATTTGCTATGTTTAGCGAAGAACTTCTTTGAAAACTACGTTACGTGTGAACTGTCTCGGGTCATTCAATAATCTTCTCTGCTGTGGGTTCGATTCAATATACACCTTCACTTGACTTGCAAGTGTATCAATAGTGAATTATGTATAGTGAATATATGTATGTATGTATAGCATAGCAAATCCATAGCAAATGGAAAATGGATCTTCCAACTAAGAGTGGCACAACAATCTATGAAATTTTTTGTTTTTTTTTCGTTTATTTTCGGTTTTTTTTATCGTTTTTTTACGGTTTGTTTTCGTTTTTTTTTTCGTTTTTTTCGGATTTTTTCCGTTTGTTTTCGTTTTTTTTCGTTCATTTTCGTTTTTTTTTCGTTTTTTTCGTTTTTTCGTTTTTTTACGTTTTGTTTTCGTTTTTTTCGTTTTTTTCGGATTTTTTTGATATTTTCGGTTTTTTTACGTTTGTTTTCGTTTTTTTCGTTCATTTTCGGTTTTTTTTCGTTTTATCGTTTTTTTTTTTTTGGTTTTTTTGTGTCTATAGATAAGTGTTCAAAAAGTGTGACACAAAAGTGTGACATAGTCAGTTAATCAGTGAGTCAGCGATGAGCGTAACTCTTTCTTCAGTATAAAATATTTGAAAATCAAAATTGCCAGATATGAAGGAAATGATTTGAAAATAAGTAGAATTGTCAATGCTATTGAAATTTTTTTGAATTTGAAATTTCGAAAGGTAACAACACTGTGCAACAGTGGGTCTCGGGCCTCAACCAAACCAAAAAATTGTGAAAGTACTTGGACGTGGTATCACAAAACCCCGTTCGGTTTAGCTCCTATACGAAAATTTTGGAGGTGGTCAGGACCCTATTTCAGATTTTACTTCAATAAATCCTAAATAGCTTGAAATATTGAATTACAACCTTTGACAATATTGTAGCTATTTTCCCATTACACAAATGACTCTAATATATTTATAAAGAAAATTACACTATTAATCGATTATTTCACGAAACGTTTCGTATTTTTAACGATTTTGTTCATAATTATCATATCTTTAAAAGCTTTTTTAAGTAACCAAAACAACAATCGATTCACCCTAAACGTTGCTCACCTTTTTTTAAAACGGGGTTTTTGGGAAAAAATCGTTCAGCAAACAACCATTTTGAGATCATATGTATATGACATTCACTGACTGACAGTCAGTGAGTGAAAACTGGAAAGCGCACAGCTCAGCGATTGTGAGAAGTTCTCCCCGGTCCCTTCATGGGATGTAATGGGAAACCATTTATTTTTATTTATTTATGTATATGACATTTTAGGCCGTTGATGTATTTGTCAATTTTGTCGAAAGCCTTAAGTTGTACAACTTTGGAGAACATTATTAAAATCCTGTGTGAATAGTATAGAAATTGTAAGCGACAATTTTAAAAAATGTAATATTTCTGAATTGGTACAATCATTTTGGAACCCAAAATGTAATTTTTATTCTTAAGTGTGTTTGACAATATTGTTAAGTATATTAAGCACTACAACTTTGTAGAAGATATAAATTTGCAATTTGTTTAATATTGAATACATACATATAGGTGAATATTTAAAGAATATGGTTAAACGCAGCATTTCCATACCAATTATGGAGCTCTAAATATAATTTTTGTTGATTAGTGTATTTAGAATAGTTATCAAGAAATGTATAAGCTACAATTCTTTTCAAGACACCTACCGCAATTTATTTACCGTTAGACAAGAAATGTCAAAAGGTAATTTTTCATGACGCTTCGTAAAATAATGGATTAACAGCGTATTTTTCCTTAAAAATATATTAGAGGCAATTGTGAAATGGGAAAATAGCTACAATATTGTCAAAGGTTGTAATGCAATATTTCAAGCTATTTAGGATTTATTGAAGTAAAATCTGAAATAGGGCCCCGACCCACCTCCAAAATTTTCTTCGGCCTGTAAAGAAAAATGTTTCGTATAGGGGCAAAACCGAGCGGGTTTTTGTGATACAACGTCCAAGTCCTTTAAAAATTGTTGGTTTGGTAGAGGCCCGAAACAAATTCCTTTCATTTGTGCCACAGTGTAATTCAAATTATAATTGTCATATAATTAATTTGTCCCATGTATGCCAGTAATGTATGGCAAGAGCTTGCCCAGGCTGATACTCACTGAGGCGCCCAGGTATTAAAGAGGTATCGCTAAAATACAGTCAGATATCCCACGAATGCAAACTATCCGTAGGTACGGTGCGCGTAATACCTCGAATTGGGTGAGTTAGAACCACTACAGTGATATAAAAGCGCCCCTAACATGCAAAACAAACGCTAACCACACAGCCGCCCTCTGTGGGCAGACGTTTCTGCATTTATTTTGACCGGGAACCCACGGAGGCGTCACTTTCCTAATTGCACACCTCCTAGTAGTGCCCTGTGTGGGAAGATGCTCAATAAATGGCGGCATCCTTTAACAATGTCTCAGAATATTTTTCGGAGATATATACCCTTTTATTGTACGCCATCGGACTCTATCGCCCTTGGTCGGGGATTGCATATTCTTCTCAGGTAATCTACATATTCGTAAGCCGTCGAGCCATGAAAGGCTGAGCTTATCCATAGATAGCTCCCATAGGAACCCAAGATAGTTGCCTGCCATATATGTATTTATACCTACTTTAGGTAACTAGCGTAGGCAACTACCATAGGTTTTCATTGCAGGCACGTATCGTAATTACCTAACCCAGTACTATAGGTGGCGTAGAGTGACATTATTTAGAAGAACAACTAATTGTATCTTATGGATGGTTTTAAAGAATTGTCAAACTCCTGGACACTTTTCTATGTAAAATATGCCCCAGTGCTTTTCCATTTTCCCAACTGTACCAGAAGTAGTTCAAATCAAATGTGTCGCCCCCTACCTCTATGAACTCAAGTCACATAGTGCTTTCATTCTTTATCAAGACATACAATCTTCAATTCATACAATTGCCACCATATGCTATAAAGAGATTCCACAAAAGAATCAGGCAAATCGTACGACAAGTGAGTTAGCACTTTGAAAGCTGAACAGGAGGAGGAAGATTCAAAGATTCAAATGCGGTTCCAGCAAATGCAATGAATTCTTTTGAAAGAATTTAATTTCATTACAAACAAATTGCAGCTGCCACTGATGCAGCTACTGGTGTTGTTTGTGGTGGTTATAGCCTCCTCATGTTGCAACATCCCATCACTGGCAGTAGTTGTTGTTACACTTTTCTACCTCTCTCCCCCGATCTGCAATTGAAGAAATCACTGTTTCTAAACTGTTGATGCTGCAAGTTGCAACTAGAAAATGTTACCACTCGTCGTGTTCATCCTACCTACCCTCTTCTATCACTCTGTTAATGGTTTAGTTATTGTACGTCCCCCTCGATTGTTTGCATGACAAACATTTAAACTGAATTGTTTTGGGTTCCTTGCATTGCAATTATAACACTTGCATGACTTGTTGGAATGAATTTTTTCAAAAGTGTATAAATAGACAGCTGTATTTGGTTTCCGCCTCCCTATTTCTACTGGGTTTCACTTGCTTCTATGAAAATCGTTTCAGCCAATTTAAATAATTTCAAGGCTAACATAGATTGACAAGGGTCTAATAGTGGGGTTTTCGTGCATTAACAAAATATGGTATTGTAATTTGAATTAATTTGGTCTGGATTTGTTAACAATTAAATGAGAAACCATTTGTTCCAAATGAGATACTATAATCGATTTGAATTGGCAACTAATATACACAGACAAGTAACGACCATAGAGCAAATATATTTAGAGCAACAACTTCTCTCAATAAATGCACGGCATTACGCATAGAGTAATCTCATATAGAGCTGCCGTCTTTCTCATCTGACATTTCGTTTCACACTCTTCGTACGGCACGGCACGGCATTACGGCACGGCATTACGCATAGAGTAACGCCATCTAGAGCTGCCGTCTTTCTCATCTGACATTTCGTTTCACACTCTTCGTAGTGCGGTCGGTGCGATAGAGATATTTGACCTAAATTGACTTACACCAGGTGAAATCATAGAATAATACATACCATAGAAGCTTTTATTCGCTCAATAAATTAAACGTCATAGGTACGATGGGAAGTAAACATTGAATGGTGGAAAATATGGGTTCAATAATACCAGATAGTGGCAATAGTATACAGCGATCAACAAAGGAACAACAACCGAATTTCGTGTTTTTGTGGCAAACTAGTTGTGTTAAATACAATATAAATGTATACAAACGGTAAAAGTCAACAAAAAAGTGCAAAATATATTTAAACTTTTCAGTTCTACACCAAAACGACAGGAATAAGTTAAGTGAACATATTTTGTAACTCCACCTGGGGTAAGGTAATTTGAAATTTAATTGCTCTCATTTCCACAAACCTACGATGAAGAGTGTGAAATGAAACGTCAGATGAGAGAAGAAGTTTATCTATGTATGTATTATTCTATGGGTGAAATTAAAAAACTTGTTTATTTAAAGTTTTCATGACGTTTTGAAAAAAAAACTGTGAAATTTAAACGTATTTTGGACTATTTTGTTATATTTTATTGTTAGTATATATTTGTGGTGTATTTACAAAAAGGCGCAAAACGAAATTCCGTTGCTGTTTCTCTTCTTTCAGCCATTGCCGCTATCTGGTATTATTATAGCAATACTTTCCATCATGCAACACACCAAACTTCGTAAATTGACTGAGTTAAATTGCTTCTCTATATGTAATTTCTCTATGGCATTAGAATTTGTTGCATATGGACGTTGCATGTTGAAAAATATTGCTTTAATAATAGCAGATAGAGGCATTAGTTCAGAACAACCACCAAGAAAACAATAATGGCATTTCGTTTTGTGTGTTAAACTTTGTGTGTTAAAAACAACAGTATACTAACAAGCAAAGATAACAAAAAAAAGTCCTAAATACGTTTAAATTGCACCGTTCTCAACCAAAACGACATGACAAATTTAAGTTAACAGTCCTTGTAACTCCACCTGCCAATTTTCGTCTAACATCTCTATATCGCATCTACCTCACCACAAAAATTATGAAAGGAAACGTTAGATGATACAGCTGGCACTAGGTGTATTTACTCAATGGTAAAGACGACGTTAAGTTCGGACGAGCCGAAAATTAAGTAAAACTAGCAATAGCACAGTATTTTTTGGTTTGCGAAAAAATGTTACAGCAATATAAAAAATTAGATTTCAAGTACTTAACTTTTTATTAGCAATTAGGCAGAAGCAAAGAGCAAATGCATAAACTCGGAAGGAATTCATTTGCTTACTTACTTACTTCCGGTCTGGGTCAACCCCGGGGGGTCAGTTCGATCTTTTGCTTTATTTCTCCAGTTGGCAATACAAAGTGTACGCAGGGATTCGTTAACCTGATCCCTCCAGCGGAGTCTTGGTCTTCCTAGTCTTCCTATTTTTCGTCTTCCTTCTAGTTCGGTTTCGAAACCACTTCGTGATGGTTCGTCTTCATCCATTCTACTGACATGGCCTAGTCAGCGCAATCGCGTTATCTTGATCCGCTTAACTATGTCAATGTCAGGATAAAGCTCATGATACATGCGTCCCCGATACTCGCCGTTGTGCACTATAGGGCCATAAATTTTTCGGAGTATTTTTCTCTCGACGACTCCTACAGATGTTTCATCGGCTGGCGATAGGACTCAGTATTCTGCGCCATAAAGCAAGACAGGTTGTATTCGAGTCTGGTATACCTGGATTTTAGTTACTCGAGAGAGTGCTTTATCTCTAAAGTGCTTGCTTAGCCCAAAATAACATATATTCGCAAGCACAATTCTCCGCTTGATCTCAAGGCTGACCTTGTTGTTTTTGTTAACGGCAAGTCCGAGGTACAAAAATTCGTCCACCACCTCGAAATTATGACGGTTATCAACGTTGACGCTTTGGCCTAACAGCGTGGAGGCCCTGTTCGTTGAAACCATTAATTTTGTCATACCGTCAGACCCACTTTTGCTGACTTCTTCTCAATTCTCGAAAAAACCGCAGTAACTTCTCTAATTGTGCGCCCAATGATATCTATATCATCAGCATACGCGAGCAGCATGTGACTTTTGCTGCTGATGGTTTTATTCATGTTGACTGCAGCTTTTCTCATAATGATCTCCATTAAGATGTTAAAGAGATCGCACGATAGGGTGTCGCCGTGCCTGAGGCCTCGCTTAGTTTCGAAAGGTTCGGTAAGATCCTTACCAACTTTCACTGCGGATTTTGTGTTCGTCAGGGTCATCCTGCAAAGGCGTATGAGTTTTGCAGGAATACCAAGCTCAGACATTGCTTCGTAGAATTTCCCCCGTATCGGGCTATCGAAGGCCGCCTTATAATCGACAAATAGATGATAGGTGTCGATTTGTTTTTCGTGTGTCTTCTCCAGGATTTGGCGTAGTGTGAAAATCTGGTCAGTTGTCGATTTTCCAGGCCTAAAGCCACACTGGTATGGTCCAATCAGGTCAGCGATAATTGGTTTTAGTCTTTCGCACATTATACTTGATAGAACCTTCTATGCTATGGATAAAAGGCTTATTCCACGGTAGTTGGCACAGATACTCGGGTCACCTTTTTTAAATATGGAACATAGTACACTGAGACTCCAATCGCCGGGCATGCATTCATCTAACCAAATTTTGCTATTGAGCTGATGCATGCACTTTATCAGCTCATCGCCGACAGCCTTAAACAGCTCCACCGGTATTCCATCGGCTCCTGCGGCTTTGTTGTTCTTAAGCCGGGCAATAGTTGTTCTGACCTCGTCTTGGTTAGGAGGGGGCAATCGACGTCGTCGTCCATATTGTGATCGATTGTCCCATCGTCATTGGATATATCAGGTAATAGTAGCGTGGAGAAATGATCTCTCCATATTCCCAACATGCTCTGCACATCTGCGATGAGATTTCCGTCCTTGTCTTTACAGAAGGGGGGCCCTGAACCATGTCCATTAGTTCCGTTTTTTACTTTTTGGTAGAATTTTCGGGCTTCGTTCTTCCTTCTGTATGTCTCGATTTGCTCACTCTCGCGCTTTCTCCACTGCCGTTTCTTACGGCTAAAGATACGGTTTACCTCCTTTCTTTGCTCCCTACACCGCTCAGTTGCAACTCACGTTGCAATTGACTGAAGCATTGCCATACGTGCAGCGTTCTTTTCATCATTTGCAATGCAACACTCTTCATCGTACCATGGTTTATTGCGAAGCGGTTTTTCGAAACCAAGTACGGTTGTTGCGCCAGTTTTTATAGAGTCGGAAATGGGTTTCCACTGCGCATTAGAATCGGCATCGGGAGGGGGTGGGTTCTGTGCCAAAAGTTGCGAGAGCTTCCTTGAGTAGGCTGTGGCTACCTCTGGTAATTGCAGCTTTCCGATGTCCAGCTTCCTCTGCGTCTGGGTTCGTACGATTTTCGCTCTACTTAATCTTGTGCGAACCTTTGCTGCTACCAGGTAGTGATCAGAATCGATGTTAGCTCCTCTGATCACTCGTACGTCCATTACACTGGATGAGTGCCTTCCATCAATTACTACGTGATCAATTTGGTTCTTAGTTCAGCATGTAGACTGAAATTGCGAAAAGTTGGATTAAACACATTCTCCCTTCCTACTTTGGCATTAAAACGCCGAGTACAATCTTAATGTCATGGCCAGGGCAGCGGTCATAGGTTTCCTCTAGGAGCTCATAGAATATGTCTTTGGGATCGTCATCTTTCTCTTCTGTCCGGGCATGCACACAAATTAGGGAAATGTAAAACTATTTCGCTTTTATGCGGATTGTGGCTATACGTTCACTCACAGGATTGAGCCTAGAGACTAAATGTCGCAGTCTTTTGCCAACAAATCCGAAACCAAATTCATGTTTTTTTTCGTGGCAACTGTAGTATATATCGCAGTTTCTTTTTCTTGTGCAGCCATGTCCTGTCGGTAATGTCAGCCTTATAACCTTCGAGGACATCTGCCAGTTTTATACTTGCACCGCATCTATATAGAGTTCTTACATTCCAAGTGCATATCCGTAAATCGTGGTCCTTATAACGTTTGCGGGGTTCGTCAACATCTAGGGGTTGTTTATGTTTTCTTGTTCGTTTACGCATTTTCACTGTCATTATGAACGGTGGCCAGGATTATGGATCAGACGCTGACCAGGATGCAATATGTCGAACCTGGATTTTCTTCTTTTAGTTTCTATCCGCCGTTGTTTGGCTCATTCGCCTTTTAAGGACAAAAGAATATGCCCGATTATTTGATGAGCTTCAGTGACATCAGTCACCTACTAAACCTGATTTGCTGCTCATTTGTTTCGCCTTCTCCTAGCTAACGGAGGTTTCCGAAAAGCCATTGCCCAGGACATACTGCGTGGAAGTAGTGAGCTGCTTGGACTGCCCAATGAAGAAATCATTTCTGGCCACTCTCAAGTGAATGGCTATCAGAAACTTTCCACCTCCACGGACAGTCCCATGTCCATGAATTCATTTAGTTTATCTAAATACACATTCGGAGTTTGCTTACGCAGTCAAGCGGAGCAATGGCTTTTCACAGAGTTGCTGTTGCTGCAAGCATTCAGTTGTTTTTTCTGCTTGCTTATTGCTTTTGCTTATCTTCTTTACTGTGTAGTTTTCCAAGGCAAAAACAGTATTGAATCAGAGATTGAAAACTGTGGCTGTGCTTGAAATCGTCATATTTTGCATTAATATTATTATTATATTATTAATAATATTATTATTATCATATTTTTGTTAATAATAATTATTATTATAATTAATTTTTTATTTTATTTTAGCTCATTAACGACAGATGGGTAGAAAAGTACCCAAAAATAGAGCTGTCTTAGAAACATTTCAGCTAGAGTTGGTGAGGAGTATGGAAAATCGGGTTACACGGTCATATAGAGGCTAGGTAAAAAAAAATTGGGGGCGGTAATTACCGGCTCAAAAGTTGAAAATTGTTAGCATAAGTGGTTCTGGAAATTTTGAGACATGACTTAGCATAAAACAGCTTGGTGTCTTCTACCCGTTGATGTCCTCTATCTTTGGGAAAAAAAACAACGGGCTTCTTTGGGCTACATGTCCATTTGGCAGTGTTGCCATTTTGGTGCTAAAACCACTGTTTTTGGAGCTTTTCATCGTTTTCGATCATAAATAGATCTGTCATTTGCTAAGGTGAATTAACTCTGGGGCGAATAACATACACACAAGGGACAAAGTATGCCGAGGAACACCACAAGTTGGTACTCTATTACCACTGCTGTGAATCATCGTCCTAAATCACGATTTTGACAAATGAATTATTCAAGTTCGTCTGTTATGTAGAGGATATGGCGATACTTATTAGGTCAAAATATCCGAATATTCTTTGAAAATGGGCCTCAAAAGCACTTGAAAAAGCAATTATGTTTATTTTCAACGAAGGCGAAGATATTCGCTAACGTGTCACCATGCTTTCTCGGAAGACTAAACAATTGTTCTTTTGGTCAAATGTTTGGGAGTAATCCTGGATCAGAAACTACTTTGGACCGACCACATCGAGAGCAGAGTGGAAAAGGCGCTCTGATGTTATAACATTTATAGAAGATGTATAAACTCAAAATGGATCCTTACCTCTAAAGGCCCGAACTACCCATCTTATCAGTCAAAAAGATCTTTAAAAAAACGCGCGTGTTCACACTCTGTAAGGCAAAATCGTTAGAACAACTGATTGGGAGTGATTTCTTACTTCTGTGTTTGTGTTATGTCAAATTCGAAAGTATTTTGTTGTTGTACTTTTTTGTTTACGTCTATTGTAGATACTATATATCTGCACAAGATGACATTCATTCAAGAAATTTGCTTTTCTGTCAGGATATGTACTGTAGCGAAGTTGCGACCACCAAGTACTTCGGGGTATTGTCGAGAAAGCCACAGTGTAATTCTTATAACTAGAGCTTTCCTTTCGCTCAGCAAATTTATGACATTTGGTCTGGTTTGATATGAATGTTGGATGTTGAAAATAATTGAAATAATACCAGATAGAGGCAATGGTTCGAAACAACCAACAAAATAACAACATCGGCATTTCGTTTTGTGTGTTAAAATTATTGTGTTAAATACAACACAATTGTATGCTAACAATAGGTCTGTCTGGGTACTTTTCCAGTAAGAAATATCCAGTAACTTTTTTGGGAGAGTAAAAAAAATTGTACTCTCTCAGTAGAAAATATCACAAAAAGTACACAGACGACATCCAGTAAAAACTTGCAAGAAATTAAAATCAGCTGGTTCGTAAACAGCTGATTGCAATGTAAACAACTTAAAAGATAACAAAAGTACTGAATTGAAAATGAGTAGCGATAGACAACTCGATGTGCAGTGCTCGCCAGGAACATTTAAGAGGGTTCAAGATGGTAAGTATAATGATGTTACAAATTAAATATTTGGATTCACACAATTCTCAAAATACTTACTTCTGCCATTGTTCAATTTCAACTTCATTTTGTTTGTTTACATAAAACATATGATTCAAAACAGCTGTTCGAACTTGCAAATTCTTACTAGCAAAAATTTCTCCAGTAAAAACTTGTAAGTTCTCTATCATCGAACTGTCAAAATAAACTCTCTCTTACTCTCTCGTTACTGGCTTTTTGGTGTACACAGACAACATCCAGTAACAATTTGTACAAATTGTTACAAATTATCAGTACGCAGACAGACCTAATAACAGTCAATAAAAAAGTTTAAACACAAATTTAAATTTCACAGATATTCACCAAAACGACATGACAAATTAAAGCCAGAAGTTATTGTAATTCCACCCGGTGTATGTAACTTTTCGTCAAACATCTCTCTGTCATCAATAAGAGTGTGAAATGAACCGTCAGATGAGCCAAATATTCTCTCTAGTATGAGATTACTCTATGGTCTAAAGTCTGCTGATATAATATGTGATTATTCCCCAGTTTTTGGTGTAAATACCACGAAGGGTTTTTCAACAGAGACGCTACAAAAGTAAATCGATAGGGACAGCAAACGACGCTATATTTTTTCCCGCTCTTTTGAGATTTCTCTTCAGTAAGGTTTGCCAGTTCATCATGGAAAGATATACGAGCCAACAACGAGTCGAAATTGTAAAAATTTACTACCGAAATTTGGATGGAGTCAGTGGCCTCAACTTTAAGAGCGCTACGTCCAATTTCTGGCTGAATGGCTTCGTCAATAAGCAAAATATGCGTTATTGGTCAGACAGCAATCCGCACATAATCCATGAGTCATCATTGCATCCTGAAAAAATAACGGTTTGGTGCGATTTATGGGCCGGCGGCGTCATTGGGCCGTACTTCTTCCGTGATGATCAAGACCGGCACATTTCTGTGAATGCGAATCGCTACCGTTCAATGATAACCGAATATTTTTGGCCCCAATTGGATAATATGGACTTGGAGGACATGTGGTTCCAACAGGACGGCGTCACAAGCCACACAGCGAATGCCACAATTTATTGGAAACCAAGTTTGGTGAACGTGTTATCTCAGGAAATGGCCCAGTCGATTGGCCGCCTCGGTCGTGCGATTTGACGCCGTTAGATTATTTCCTGTGGGGCTACGTCAAGTCTATGGTCTATGCCAACAAGCCAGCGACGATTGATGCACTTCGTACGAATATCGAACGTGACATTGCAGCAGTATCGGCCGATTTATGCTTGAAAACCGACGAAAATTGGGTTCAGCGTCTGGACTTCTGCAAGCGTACCCGTGATGGCCATGCAAAAGAAATCGAGTTCCATACATAATGGCATCGAACGTACTTTCACAGGAATAAAGAATTTCATTGGTATCTAAACCCGGTTTTGTTTTATTTAAAAAACTTTTGTAGCGCTCTTATGGAAAAACCCGTTATATGATAGCTTAATGCAGCCTGTATGAAAGGTTAGGAGCCATGGGGCCAAAATGTGTAGTCCTTAACAATCGGGGACCATACAAAGTATATATGGGAAAATTAGAATCGTTTTTAACATAATTATTTGGAGGTGTTGGGCCTGATATTTCGTAAACTATTTTGATAAGGAGACAAATGCAGGTATGTTGTCTTCTACGTTTTAATTTGACGTTTTAATTGAATATTGTTTTTGTTTTTGTAGAGAAAAGATAAATTACTGAACATCATTACATCAAAAGCGTCATTAATATGTCAAATCGAATTTGATTTAAATCGATCAAATTTCCATCACATGACCGAAGATTTTTTATAAATAGTATTGCTTTAACCCTTTATTTTCAATGGGCAATTATTACATACATGTATTTATTTGTAGTCGATGTCATGTTTAAAATCATTCAATATATTGATTCCATTTCTGCACTAAACATTCATCGTCCGTTTCATCGATATGAATAACATCCGGATCATCTGAAGAATCCCTAAAAGGATATTATTTTGAAAACAAATCCCTAAAATAAAATATATATTCGGAAAAAATACGACTTACTGAACTTCAGATAAATCACTTAAATCTCCATAATCGACAGGATTATGGCAAATACAACAAATATTATTGGATTCTTGATAACAATTCCGGCAGTAGGTGGCATTACAGCCTATGGTTTCGCAATTTAACCGAGATCCGCTGAAAATAAAAGGAAATCAAAAGTTTAATTTAGTGTTCAAATGGGAATTAATCCAGATTTATAACTCATTCAGGGGTGTGCCACACAATAAACATTTATCAGTTTTTCTTTGACCCAATAGACAGCGGCATAACCGATATCTGTAAGTTTTTTAAAGGGTTAATAGATTTTCGCTATATGTTGGCCATCTTTAAAACTCACTCATCGGTTTTCGCTCTTAGCCAGTCGAGACATGAAAAGTTGTCCCTCGTTTTATTTTTGGTAAACGTTAGTCTAGCCTTGCGTCTCGCCAACTTGGAGAAACTCACTAAAAGAGTAGGGAAATTTCTTTATCGAAAAGGTTTTTTTAGGGGTATTCAAGTCAACAATTTCAAAACTGAAATAATTTGAAAATCCCACTCTTTCTATATAATTCTTTGCAATTGTGGACGTGAATACTCTGGTATCAATTGCATTTGATTTACTTCGTTTTAGTAATATCCGATTATACAGCCATACAGCTCTTTGTCTGGCTACATCCGGATAATATATTCGCATGACAATGTGCCTTAATCTTAGACCATATGGTTGGCAGAATAGAAAGATCCAAGAGAGTAGGCATAACATTCCTATTAAATAGTATTCCGAATAATTAGGTCTCCTGGGCATTGGCAGACATGTTTGGGGATCCATTGTGTAGTTTTGTGAGACAGGCTCGAAGGCATTAACGATACCACTAAATATTTCACCAACAAAACCGCCACCTTCGATCTCCACTGTTATGTAGGGTGGAACTAAAATTATGGAACATATTAGTATTTAAAATATAAATAGGTGAAACAACTGGACTGGCACACTGAAAGAAAATCTTTACATCTAATCAATGATTAATGTTTATCAATTGATCTTCATTGAATTGCTGACAAATTTCATCAAATTAATGAAAAGATTCTTCAGTTTGAAGATAATACCACAATCTCACCTTTTTCAGCTTCATTGAATTGATGATCTTTTTTTACATCAATCTTCATCATTGGAATTTAAAAATAATTAGTGGGAGTGATTCAAAATATGGACGTATTACGTATTGAAAAAATAAAGAGAAAAGGAAAAACGCTAGTAGAATATTGAAAATAAATTCATAATAGAAAATAGTGCAATGGACAGAAAACAGTATTCACCATAGAGTAAATATGGGTAGAGAAAATCTTTCACTCACCAAATTTCTGACATTTGTCCTCGTGTGATGTATACGTTTGATGTTGAAAAGAATTGCTTTAATAATACCAGATAGAGGCAATGGTTCAAAACAACGAACAAAATAACAACAACGGCATTTCGTTTTGTGTGTTAAAATTAATGTGTTAAATACAACACAAATGTATGCTAACAATAACAGTCAATAAAAAAGTTTAAAACACATTTAAATTTCACAGTTTTTCACCCAAATGGCATGAAAAATTAAAGCAAGAAGTTATTGTAATTCCACCTGGTGTATATCACTTTTCGTCAAACATCTCTCTATCACACCGACCGCATTACGAAGAGTGTGAAAGGAAACGTCAGATGAGACAATTGGCGGCTCTACTATAAATTTACTCTATGGTATTCACGCTATGAGCATTTTTTATCTTCTCTTATACCATAGAGTAATTACGTATAGAGACGCGAACTCTCTCATTAAATTGATAACATTTGGTGTGTTACTGATCAGCGGTTGGATGTTGGAAAGTATTGCTTTAATAATGCCAGATAGAGGCAACGGCTCATACCATCCAACAATAAATCAGTAACGGCATTTCGATTGGTGCGTTGAAATCTTTGTGTAAATACACCACAAATATATACTTACACTAAAATATATCAAAAAAGTCCAAAATACGTTTAAATTTCACAGTTTTTCATCAAAACGACATGAACAATTTAAGCCAACAATTTTTATAGTTCCACCTGGTGTAAGTCAATTTACGTCAAATAACTCTCTATCGCACCGATCGCAACACAAATAGTGTGAAAGGAAATGTCAGATGAGAACAATGGCAGCTCTATACATCATTACTCTATATCTTATACCTTGTTCTTGTGTATTTTTTACAATGAAAAATAAACCAGAGTTTAAAAAATAAATAAATAAATGGTTTCCCATTGCATCCCATGAAGGAATTAGGGCCAGCTTCTCAGAACCAGTGAGCTATGCGCTTTCTATTTTTATACTCACTGATTGGGACATAGAGTTTTACTCCGGTTCCGAACGGTATTTTTGAGAAGCATTTTCATGGCTAAATACTATGCGAGGCGACCGCCGTCGAAAGAAATTTTAAGGTGGTCAGAGCAGGGATCGAACCCAGGATCTCAAGTACAAGAGGCGCGCACACTATCCATTGCACCACCGATGGCCAGAGTTTGGCTACACATTAACAAAAAATTTACATCAAAATTATAACCAATTTAATGCTGAAAAATTTACTTCAACTTCAAATTGATGGAAAATGTACATTAACCGTATGTAATCGATTGAATCAACATAAACTATAGATGAAAGATTGTTGAAATGTGTTTCATCAATTCAATGAAATGTGTTGTACGCTGCAAAATGAAGAAATGTTTCATCAAATTGACGATGGAATTCCTAGATCTGATGAAGCCTTTGCTTTTAGTGCAATATTCTGATTTAACGACAATAAATATTGGCATAAGGCAACAATATAATGATTCCGATTCGATCAGAATTACAATACATTTCCCTTTCTATGTTAATAATCACCCTCGCAAGTGTGACAAACTTACTCTCTAATCCCATTTGTTTATGACCGTAATACGAAATCATAGCCAAAAGCCAAAAGAGGCTATAATCCGCTAAACATATGCAAAACAACTGAATACTGGATATGATGAGAAATATGCTAGAACGAGCCACGCCCAACCATTCCTTATGGGTTAGCATGCAGTCGGTCAACTGTAAGAGAGAAACAACCCATTAAACTCATTTTAAAGGCAAACAATTCTTAGATTCAATTCCTACTCTGGGATATTTGAATTTCTCCACAAAACTCAAAGGTAATGCGGTCTCCATATTCATGGCTTTACGATTTTCATCGATTTCTAGAAAATCTTTGGAAATGTAACAATTTTGATAACCAGGATTATAAACATATTTCAAGCGGAAGTAGATGGCTCTTTGGGAAAATAGGAAAATGTATACAAATCTTTAAAAATTATTAAGATTTCAAAAACTCTTACTTGATTATAATGAATATAAACATCACTAGACTCACAATATCCAACCATCCAAATATCATCACAAATGTCTGCATCTTCTTATGGATATCAGACATAATATCCTTGCGCACCTCACTTAACTCCTTCGAGGAGGTGGTCTTGAAATAAAAATCATGATCGAAGGTAATGGAAACATCGAAAAGTTTTTTCACTTCCTCCGTAAACACTTTCAATTCTGCAAAATATTAAATTGAATAAATCTTCTTGTTATCAATTATTAACTCAAAACATCTCACTTTCCATTACAGTCCTGATTATGGACTCATTAACAAATACGACCAAAATACAAATGGCATCAACAATTTTTGTTGTATAACAAAGAGCGGAAAATAAATGGGTAACTTGGCATAGTCCCTTTACGGGACCCAACCTCGTTTCACAGTCTTGAATGGCATTTTTGGAAATGTTCATGCAACGCTCATAAGGAGTACCAAATTCTCGATTACACATGCTCACAATATTTCTCAGCCAACCGAAGGCATTCTTCATGACAGTCACTGAAGTAAAATTAATATTAAGTCACACGATAAACATCACGGGATCCACAATTAAAATTTATATTGAATAAATAACTTTCTCCAAAATAGACTTGGATCATAAGTAAAGGAAACATATCGGCCAAGCTGCTGGGTTCCACAAAATGTTGAACAAATTGAATAAACCCACGTTTTTCAAATTTTCAAACTAAATTTGAATTTCGGGTCCCAATTTGTACAATGCCAACGCTTTTCCTGAACCAACTTACATATCGCCACAATAAGTTCCTGAATTCTCAACAATACCGTTTGGACTTTCTTCAGAACATTCCTTAAGTCTGTGACAGCATTGCGTATCGCATCCTTAATGGCCACCAAGGGTTTCTTTAACGTATCCAACATATCACTTAGCGCCTGTTTGAGTTGCAGTTGACCACAACTCAAACTTGTGACCATTGCATCTATATTATGGAACATGTTGACTGTTGGCCCTGTAGCTGCCACAAAAAACGCCACAGCTATGACCACAGACCGGCCTCTGGAACTGCACAAAATCGGTATGGATAAAGTTACAACACATCTGCACGAAGGGATGATGAAGTTATTAAAGGACATTCATTCGCCATTTAAAACCAACGCTCACCTAACATCTTTGCTGTAGCTCAAAAAGATGATAATAAAACCAAAAACAATAACACAGATCCAACGTGAGACATTCACCTGGTGATTTGTTACATAGTTGTACCAGATTACAGTGATTACAATACCCAGAATATAACCCACTAGAATGGTATTGAGGGCATCTTGAATAGGCATACCAGTTTGCAGTAGATTTTGGAAAATCCTTCCCATAAAAGTTTCCTTATAGGGTTGGGATTTTTTATGTTTTGCATCCTTTTCTTTAAATCGATTATTATCTGTATTTTCAGGATGTACTCCTACTTCCCCCCTTTTGTTGGACGGGGACGGCGTATCATCGACCATTTGAATGTGTTTTTCTTAAATTATTAATGGAAATTAAAAATAACTGAAAGTTCTACGTTTCAAAATTTAACTGAAAAAATCAGAGTTGTGAATTGGTCGTAAAGCAAACCACACATTAGTCAGTTTTGAGCATGAGCACGCTCAAAGTTGATAGTGTGTTCTTTAGCTTGTCAACCTGATATCAGTTTACCAAAAAATTTTGCGAACAAGATAGTGATGGAAACAGCAGCGATATAGTTTTTATATGATATCGAAATTAGGGATGCGTAATTTTGTGAAAATTTAGGACAATAAAATTTTTTTATGTATCGGTATTAAGTATATACGTCCGAAAGAAGCATTTCATTTTTGTCCAGGAGACGTAGAAGACAATATTGCTTTAATAATAAATTGGTCCGCTTGACAAATTTCTTGAATACGTCCGGAATACGTAGAAAATGTCTCAGGAATACACGTCTCTACTATATCCTATATATGTATATATCCTACTATATAATCAGGGAAATTACACGTTCTGTTCAAATTAAATAAAATTGCCAGTATTTTCAGGCCATAAAAAAAAAACAATATTCTAAGAATTAGGTACAATCATATCGCATTGGCAGGAACATCGAATAATACATACATAGTAGGGCTGCGACATCGACCTCAAAACATCGATGTTTTTCAACATCGATGTTTCAAATGAGAAACATCGATGTCGATAAAACATCGGTTAAAAACATCGATGTTTCCAAACATCGATGTTTCTGCGCACGTATTCTTTTCCCTCTGACATTGACAAAAAAAAAAAAAAGGTCGTCAAGTTGGAAACATCGATGTTGATCCAACATCGGTTACAAATGTTTCTGCGTGTTTTGTTTTCCCTGAAGTGCAGTTTTATATATGTCATGTCGACGATATTAAGCAAAAACATACAAAAGTTGATTAGTACTGCTTTTTTATTTTTATTGCTAAAAAACTTTAATAAAAAACATCGATGTTTTCAAAATAAAAAATTTATAGAAAAAACATCGATGTTTTCGAATTGCTAACAAAATTATATAAAAAAAAACATTAATATTTTCAAACATCGAAGTTTGGATTTCGCTTTTATATATGACGTGCCGGCGTATATATCACCCTATTGGTCGATATAAAGCAAAAACATACAAAAGTTGATTAGTACTGTTTTTTATTTTTATTGCTAAAAAACTTTAATAAAAAACATCGATGTTTTTTCTATAAATTTTTTATTTTGAAAACATCGATGTTTTTTATTAAAGTTTTTTAGCAATAAAAATAAAAAAACAGTACTAATCAACTTTTGTATGTTTTTGCTTTATATCGACCAATAGGGTGATATATACGCCGGCACGTCATATATAAAAGCGAAATCCAAACATCGATGTTTGAAAATATTAATGTTTTTTTTATATAATTTTGTTAGCAATTCGAAAACATCGATGTTTTTTCTATAAATTTTGTTAATTTGAAAAACATCGATATAAAAGACAGCACTAATAAAGTTTTGTATATACTATTTGCCTTTATATCGACGAATAGGGTGATTTGTATATTGACAACACATATCTACAAGAGAATTTCAGCAAAAACAAAACAACGATGTTTTTATTTAGTTTGTTAACAATTCGAAGACATCGATGTTTCTCATTTCATTTCTGCAAAATTAAGACACCCCCAAAAACATCGATGTTTTTGAATATTTTAAGCATAAAATAACTCCAGTATACATAAAATAACTCCAGTATAAATAAAGTTTTGTATATCGTTTTGTAAACATCGATGTCGGTTAAAACTTCTACGCCGATCGTTTGTTACTTCAGCCGCGCCATTGAATCGATGTAACATCGGTCAAAAACATCGATGTTTTCGCTCACGCCGCCGATGAGTTTGTGACTAAAAAAAAAAAAGGTCCTCAAATGAAACACATGCGAAGCCGACAATTTAATTTTGCCTCGGCTCACTACCAGTCCGAAAGCAAAAACATCGATGCAAACATCGATACAAAACATCGATGTTGGAAATACATCGGCACTAAGACATCGATGTTAAAAGTACTCGATGTTTTAGAAAAACATCGATGTTTTTAAAACATCGATGTCGATGTCGCAGCCCTAATACATAGATAAACTTCTTCTCTCATCTGACGTTTCATTTCACACTCTTCATCGTAGGTTTGTGGAAATGAGAGCAATTAAATTTCAAATTACCTTACCCCAGGTGGAGTTACAAAATATGTTCACTTAACTTATTCCTGTCGTTTTGGTGTAGAACTGAAAAGTTTAAATATATTTTGCACTTTTTTGATGACTTTTATCGTTTGTATACATTTATATTGATTTTAACACAACTAGTTTGCCACAAAAACACGAAATTCGGTTATTGTTCCTTTGTTGATCGCTGTATACTATTGCCACTATCTGGTATTATTGAACCCATATTTTCCACCATCCAATGTTTGCTTCCCATCGTACCTATGACGTTTAATTTATTGAGCGAATAAAAGCTTCTATGGTATGTACTATTCTATGGGCAGGAAACTGCCCCTTCATTCTTGAAGTGTAGAAGCGATCGCATTTTCCAGTTGGGCATAAATCTCTATTAAATTTCACATTCATTTTGTTCAGTTTATTTTTTTGGTGGTCAAACATTTTCGATTTCTCGTTTCTTTTCCAGGATTCTTATGTCATCTCCAGATGTTAACTTTTTATTAATATTTACTTTTTCATTTGTAACATTTTTATTGACATGAAAACAAAATACACACAGGTTGGAAAACATGGAAACGAAATGTCAATGAAAGGAATCAACATGAAGATGCGTCTCTATGAATGACAACGCGTTGGGTTAGTAAAAACGAAAAGTGAGCATGTAATCGAACAGCGTGCTTAAACTAATCGAAACTTATGCTCAAAAATGACTTGTGTGTGGTGCGCTTAAGGCTTAGATAGTTAGTTTGAAAAAGAGCGGTACGATAGAGAAGTGGCTCTCCGATCCCTCCCATGTCCGTAGACATACACTTAAGCCGTTGAGCCTATTGAGCGCTCCCAATTGGGCCTACTAATACATTATACCCTCATAGGAATACGGTGTTATGCACGAAGTTTCTCAAAAAGTTCCAGTCTATTCCCAGAAGATTGGTTAAGTCCGGTATTGTACTGGCCGAGAGGCTTGTATGAAAGCCGGACATTGACAGAGGAAATGCTCCATCATCTCATCGACCTTTCTATAGGCCCTGCACTCACTATTTGCCATTTGTCCAATACGCTATAGGAAGGCTCGTAAGCCCGAGTGTCCTTGCTCATTCCAAAACTTTCCCGGTTTCATCAAGCCTATTGTTTTCAGTCCATCGGGGTCCACTCATAAGATCATTGTCATCCTGCCCATTGTTTTTCGACCATTGGCTCAAGTCAGTCGTCGTCGCCCCGTAAGGTTTCGCACTCTCCAGACTGACCGTATGCAGTTTACTGGCTTTTCTTGCCAGAATGTTCGCACGCTCATTACCGATAACTGCACTGTATCCCAACACCCAGATTATCTTAAGTCTGCCTCGAGTGGAATAATCATTGATCACATTTTTGCACAATGCCCGTTCTATATTTGACAGTTCTATATTTGACAGTTTCGATGATGCCCGTTCTATATTTGACAGTTTCGATGATATTGCCTTAATTGTCAGTTGGCTACCCGTGACGATATTCACGTCCGTTGGGCTTGTACTGTTGTCGAGTCATTTAATGCATTCTACAGGGTGGGCCAAATAAGACGTACCTATGTAAAATACGTAAAACTCTTGTAATAACATTTTTTTACATATGTGACCTGGTCTACGGAAAGGGGACTTAGGTGTCAAAAAATCAATTTTCACTTTTTGGTTGATTCGGATGGAAGATGAGATGCTTTTTCACGTGTAAAAAATGCAGAAAATCCTAACTTGCTTAGAAGTGTACTAAAAATGTAGATAAAGAAGAGTAAAAATACGACAAAATATAATTTATTGGTAATAGACAAAATACATTGAATTATAAGCTATAAAGACATGATTATACAGTAGAAAAACGTATTATGGGCCAAAAATTATAATGCTGAGTAGTTTATGTATTTTTCTTTGTTGTCGTTTTCCTTGAGATCTTTTTACGTGTTGATCCTGAGGAAGATGGACCTGGTTCCTCGTCTGGTTTGAGAACATCTTCACTAGTTTTTGCCTTCCGTTTCTTCGATGGCAAATCTTTCGGCAATGGAGCCACAATATCTACTTTAGATATATCCGAAACTAAGCTGCGAAGATTGTGATAGATGTATCACTGACGTTCCAAAGACTTTGGATGTGTACTCGGTTTATTTGCCAGTCCGTGTTGGCGCACTGTTACGCCCTATGCGTACAGGCATGTACAAAAAGGAAAAACGAACGACAAACAGGTACTCTGTAGAAGGTAAATTGAATTCTATGCCTCATAACTTCTGTATCCTGTCTCTGTCCATATTTCTTCCGCCCAGCAAGCTTTGCGTATACACTTTCTAGCTTTTCGTTACTCATAATTCCAGCTTCGATGTGACTTAGTATCACTAAATCAAGTTCATTTTTCGACATCTCTAAACAATTGTTCCGCGTACTCTCGATCATTTCCCGTGGTATCAGTGTATGGCATTCATTATTACAACAATCTTTTGACAGAAATTTTGTTACCAGCTCCTCCTCCTTTACATCAACAACATACAGGTCCATGTTAACAAAAGTTTGTTCGGTGTCATCTTCTGCCTGAGATACACATACTTCGTCTTCATCATCATCGCTCTCTTCATAGTTTTCATCATCGTTTTCATCATCCTTTTCATGGAAATATTGTCCGTATACGGCACTGAACTCCTCATCAACACTCATGTTTCATTTCATGCGAAATGCGAAGACGATAATCAACAGAAACAGTAAACGTCACTTCTTCAGTGTTACTTTTTTAAATGTTCCACACTAGCAACTTACACGATGAACTATAATAATATTCCGACCAACAACAACACTTACTGGACGTCCGGCGCGGAGAACAATTAACGAGATAATGAGAAACTGACGAAACGAGTTGCTTACTTTTAACTGCTTTTTCACAGAAAACTAGTTTTCGCACGTAAGCTCCCTTTTCGTAGACCAGGTCACATATATATTTCGAATTTCTTTATATAATATACATTGGCCAAGAAAATGTATAATATCTTCGATTACTCTTATATTACACAGAGAGCACAACTTTACTGACTCCGCTGAAAAGCGATTGCCATTCAAATTTAGAACATCACATCTTGCTCTAATGATTCATATTATGCCCTCCAATATGAGATCCTGGGTAAAATAATGTTGGTCTGGTAGTACGTCAAGATGTTTGTAGATTCTATTTGTATTGGATTTCTTCATCATATTGCATTGGTCATACTTCTTCTGTTTTAAAGCATTTAAAAGTCTTATGCGATTCTCATTGCAATTCTTACTGTTTAGGGTGGTTTCATCCCATATGATGTCATATTCTGCTCCCTGATTATTTAATTCGTTCACCCACCATATCCTGTTTCCGTTGCAGTAATTTGGACAATTTGTGTTGTAGTGTCTTCTGAGTACCTTTCAATAGCCCTACCCACATACTTTAAATGTACATTAAGAGCGAACAGATGCCCATTTTCTAAAGCTGTCTCTAGCATTAAGGGGTGTATGCTGGCGTGAAGTTTGGGATTCTCAAAATTTTCTTGACATAGTATATATGTAGCTTATCAACCTCTTCGAAAGATCCATACCCAAATACTTGAGCTCCATATGTTTGTATTGCCCTGCATACTGTTGCAAAAATATTCCACATTGATTTTAATGATATTCTCTGTTTACTAAGAAAATTTTTCCATGTAGAGTTTATACTACTTTTAGCTGCTAAGTTCCGGCTTTTAATATGTTTTGAAAATACCATTCTTGGCGTTAACAGCATTCGAAGGTACATGTATTCCGAAATAATTTATATTTCTACTCCATCGAAAAGCCACTTCTCGGTTCTTGCAAGTTTGCCACCCTTTCTAAACATCATTATCTTTGACTTCTCCATATTGACCTCAACGTTCCAAAGCGTACAATAATTGCCCAACTTGTTGATCATATCTTGCAATACCTTTACTTCATCCGCCAGTATAACAATGTCATCTGCATACATTAGGAGCCGCACATTCATCTCATCTATATATATTCCACCCTGGAGATAGTCATGTAGATCATTTATGTACAAGGCAAATAATAGTGGTGATAACAGGCATCCCTGTTTTACGCCTGTTGACCTTGTAAAATATGCTGTTAGTTTATGTCCTGTCCATACCGCCGACATTGTTACACTGTAGGTAGACGCTTTCAATAAAGTGCACCATCTTTGCTGATATTCCAAGGCTGATTTAAAATGAACAAATAATGTATAAGTTATCTTATTCCTGTTGAAATTCAGGTGCGCTAATGATGCCAGATTATATATATTATATTCTGTGGAGTATTGTTTACGGAATCCTGCCTGGTATTCATTTAAAATCATATTTTTTTCAACCCATTCATATATTCTGTCTGACATTATACCCATCATTGTTTTGGCTATGCAATTCATGAATGATATTCCACGGTAGTTATTTGGAAGGTTTCTATCTCCTTTCTTGTAAATTGGGTATATTATACTTTTTGTAAATGACATGTCCGCCTTTCCAGTATCAGTATCAGCTATATCAGTTGGGAAACTACAAAGTCTAGGATAATTTGTCATTTGGACCGATTGCATTAGTGCTTTATATTCCTTTACATAAGTAAATTTACTTTCTCCTTACTATCTGGTCTGATCTATAATTTGGTTTTGTTCGTAATTATTACACAGTACAACAAAATCAAATTTTTTTGAGTACACATGAGAAATGTTAACAGAATATGAAATAGGCTTAAAATAAAGAAATTAAATTTGGATTTTTTTTATTAAAAAAAACAATTTTTTTCTCCGCTAGATGGCGCTTTAATTTTCATGTAAAGTTAAAAAATAACCAAAAATGTATTGTAATGTGAATGTAATGTAAAAATACAAAAATTAATATGAAATCTTAACTATTATTTAGTGTTTTCAATATTTAATATTTGTAATATTTAACTCACAATTTTAATTCCCTTTTCAAAACTGGCTCAAGCATTAAAATCGGTTCACCCATTCTGTTTTTATAGAAGTTTTTATAATACTGTTACATTACAAGTGAACCTCCACGGTCCTTCGAAGCTTAAAACTCGATTTTCTCAAAATTCTGACGAGCTACAGCAAAACGCCGAGACACGTATTTCTTTATTTTAAACGTATTTTCATATTATGTTAACATTTCTCATGTGTACCAACCACTGTCGTACTGTGTAATATATTATGAAGTATTTCTTGTAATATCTCGTGATGTACTTTTATACTTATTTATGTTAGTATAATACCAAGTGGTGAAGAATTTCTGTAGTTGGTTGCAACGTGTGAACTTATAATCCTTGCTCTCCCGTTATAAACCGGTCCATAATGTGTACGCAGTCCTCACGTTGTGGGGACGTGGCCCTCACGGTCGGTAGGGGCGGGTCAGAGTGGCGGCGATAGGTTCGCTCGATTGAAAAAGAAAGATCCTTACTAATTTTCACTGCGGATTTGGTGGTCATCGTGCAAAGGCCTATGAGTTTTGCAGCAATACCAAGCTAAGACATTGCTTCGTAGAATTTCTACCGCATCGGGCTATAGCCTTATAATCGAGAAGGTAGGTGTCGATTTGTTTTTCGTGGGTCTTCTCCAGGATTTGTCGTATCGTGGAAATCTGGTCAGTTGTCTATTTTCCAGGCCTAAAGCCACACTGGTATGATCCAATCAGGCCAGTGATAATTGGTTTTAGCCTTTCGCATTACAATAGACGTTAAAAAACAATACAATTTTAAACACTTACCTCTGCCATTGGTAAATTTAAACTTTATTCTTCTTTTTCACACAAAAATATTGCAATCAAAATGTAAATAAAAAACAGCTGATCGAACTTGCAAAATCTTGATAGAAGAAATTCCTCCAGTAACATTTTGCAAGTTCTCTATCATCCAACTGTCAAAAAATTCTCTCTGGCTCTCTCGTTGCAAAAGTTTTGCAGTAAACAGACAACATTTTGTACAATATTATTAGGTCTGTCTGCGTACTGATAATTTTTGGAGAAATTTTTGCCAGTAAGAATTTGCAAGTTCGAACAGCTGTTTTGAATCATGTTGTATGTAAACAAACAAAATAAAGTTGAAATTGAACAATGGCAGAAGTATTTTGCGAATTGTGTGAAAAAAATAAAGTTGAAATTGATCAATGGCAGAAGTAAGTATTTTGCGAATTGTGTGAATCTAAATATTTAATTTGTAACATCATTATACTTACCATCTTGAACCCTCTTAAATGTTCCTGGCGAGCACTGCACATCGAGTTGTCTATCGCTACTCATTTTCAATTCAGTACTTTGTTGTCTTTTAAGTTGTTTACATTGCAATCAGCTGTTTACGAACCAGCTGATTTTAATTTCTTGCAAGTTTTTACTGGATGTCGTCTGTGTATTTTTTGTGATATTTTCTACTGAGAGAGTAAAATTTTTTTTAGTCTCCCAAAAAAGTTACTGGATATTTCTTACTGGAAAAGTACCCAGACAGACCTATTGTACAATATTGCAGTAAACAGACAGACCTATTATCATACGTCCAGCGTTCTTTTCATCATTTGCTATGCGACACTCCTCATCGTACCAAGGTTTGTTGAGAACCGTTTTTTTTTAAACCAAGTACGGTTGTCTCTAAGGGGAACGGCAGTTTTTACAGTCGGAAATGGGTTTCCACTGTGCTTCAGGATCATCATCATTCTTTGATCAGGGGATACCCAAGTAGCCTTGTGAATGTCTTTATGCTGGAATCTTGTACCACTAACGACCAAGGTTTTTGCCGCGGCAAAGTAAATCAGTCTCATACCGTTGTCGGAACTGTTAGCATGTAGACTTAAAATGAAACACATTTTCCCTGCCTACTTTGTATATTTCTGAAAATATTCAACACAGAGTTGTGAGTAAAGGTAATTGCTATGGTGTTGCGGAGTACATTTTTTTTTTGTGAATTAATCGTTAATGGAGTTAAGGTTTTAGTGGGAACTGTTTATTTGCCCTATGTTGATATTGCCACATTAGAGGAACAAATAACTGACATTACTGTTCAGTATTCCAATGTTGTAGTTATGGGTGACTTCAACAATCATCTATTTGATATTGGCAAGACTGAGTTAGTCAGAGGGTTTTGCAGGAGATTGAATTTTTCAATTAGACAATTGTACATCTCTGCGGGATTATTTTTTAGTATATGTAAAATTGTCGGATCAGTTTTTATGCCCGGGTATGTCACATCATGCTGTGGTGTTTATATCACTTGCATTTTCCACCAATATTGTACGGAAATACTATGAGTACATGGATTATGAGGTAGTTAGTCAAGACGCTATTCGGGAAATATTGTCTGAATGTAATTTTGACTACATATGGGTATTTCCAGCCTTACGTACGTGACAGTCGTACGGCTTCGACTAAAGAAAAAATATAGCAGCTTACAATATTTTTTCTTTTTGTTATATTTTTTTATCAATACTCGACTGAAGCTATATCATATGTAAAACAGGAATTTCGCTTAAATATATTTCCGAAGATATTTGCGAAAAACCGAGTAATACGTACGTGACAAAAATGGAAGTGAGTCTCAACCTCGTTCTTAAAACTTCAAAATTCTGCGAAGTGTAGCGGATTTTGCCATCGATTTTTTTTCTAAAGTAAAGTGGATCAATGTCGCTTACTATTCCTTTTTGTTTTGAGGAAAAACAATTCATAGATTTTTCTACAGATGGCGTAATATAATACGTTATGTGACATGCGTTATGTGACATATTTTTCCGTCGTAGTGTATTGAAAAATAAATTCGAAAATTTCAACGTTTAAAGCTTTATTAACTATAAAAGGTAGCGGAAACTTAAATTAATGTTTATACTGCGTACATTTAAGTCTTTTTTCACATATTACACAATGAAATATTTTATAAATGTTTATTTTTGGAATACGCTGTATTGGCTAACTTTATTTCTGATTCATCGTTGCACGAAACCCAATGAATTTTTTGAATTCCAGGTATATTTGATACCTTCTTCCACTTTTCTAATAAATTGGGAGAAAACTCATCTATCTGCTTTGAAGAAATGTATATTAAACAAATACCACTAAGCTTGTTCCGAGCACATTCAAAAAAATCCAAAGCAGTTTCCAACAAAATCCTTTTTGTTTTTGTTATGTGCCAAACACTTCTTTTTATGACGGCTCCTACTCTATCGACGGCTCCCTTCCCATGTGAAGTCGCAAAGTAGTTCCATTCCAAATATTTGCATTCAAATTTGTATACGAAGTCGGGTAAGCTCCGAACAATGTATTTATTTTTAAATTGGGAGCTGCTTCCGTCAGAGAATATGAATATCTTTGAAAATGTTCCACACTGAGCTTGTATTTGGTTTACAAGCGTCGAAATGAAACAAAAGACATCATACTTATTATGCGTTAATTTGTCGCTAATGACAGCAAAGGATCTTGTACCGCCATTTAGCCATGCTACACAAGTAAAAATTGTAACTTGGCGATAACTGAAGTGGGCGCTTTGAACTTCATTTTGGCTGACCAATCGATAATTTTCAGCAAAATCTATTTGTAGAACCAGTTCATCAGGGTTTAAATTATGTTTTTTACTTTGAAAGTAACTTTGTTGGGCACGTTTAACATAGAAATGTTGTTTAAAGAGTGGAAGCTCAACCTCCAATTCGTGAACAAGATCACACAAGGGAGCAATAGTGCAAGTTAATGTAATTCGATCGCCCACCTTTCGCCAACGTTGCCATTTCACACTTTCTTCCATTTGTGTTAAATATTTTAGGGGAATTAAATCATTTTTTATATCGCGCACGCACTTTGGACAATTGTTAAGCCTACATTTTTCCTCTTCAATGTTGCAGCAAGCTGATTGTAAAAAGCTTTGAAAATCATGCGATATCGACGGAATAAGGGTTGAACAACCCTGTAGCAAAAATCCGAAATTTGCATGATACATGCATACAAAAAAGTCGACTTACTAACGTGTTCAGAGCAGTCCCTTTTATAAAGCTCATAGGCTTCCGAAACAGTCATGAGCATGAATCGTTTAGCAACGATTTGTCCTTCGATGATGAGTGTATCCTTCCTACCAGCAGATTGCACACTTATGCTATCATGCATGTAGAAGGCACTTACTTCTTTTAGTCTTTGTTGGAATTCCAAAGTGTGATTGGATTGCATTTTTTCATCATCTGTTGCTTTAACGTATTTCTCATATAAAACATTAATGACTTTACCTTTCTTGCCCAAATCCAATGGCAATGATTTTTCTACCTTCCTTACTGCTTTTCCCAAAGTTTGTCGACATGAATAGGGCTCAACCACCATTTTAGTTTTCTTCTTTTCTCGAGATTTTCTTTGCCTCTCATTGTCTCTTTGTCTCTTGTCCTTTAGAAGATCTTGATTTAAATTTGTCTTAATTTCTTTCAGTTTCTTTCGATATAGGCGCTGTCTCTCCTTTTCTTTTTCTCGGAACTCATTTAATTTTGTTGCATCTTTTTTCAATGTAGCTCTGTACTTTTTTGCATACTCCTTATTTTTTTCAGCTAATGTTTTGCCCATCTACAGAAAAATCATACTTCGATTATGAATGTATTTTAATTTTCACACGGAATTACACATACCCTTACGTACGTGACAGAATTGCAGCACTAATAAAAATGTTACTTTTGTAAATTTCACTATCTTTCAAATAGTTTTATATACTTCACGATGAACTTGTTTAGAATCTAAATTTTTGGACAAATTGATCTGTTAAGACAAAAGTAATGATCACAAATGGTGTTTTTTCCTAACGTACGTGACATTAAAACATAATTGACAAAAAAATCAAAAGTAACTGTTATAAAAGCAATATTTGCTCTATTTCTTTTTTGTTGTAATTATTTGTTGTTGTGAGAATTATTTCATGTAAAGTCTCTCATCACAACATGTTCCGTAGATTTATAAAAACTTAAGGGAAAATGTAATACATTTCTACGAAGAATGTGAAAAAAATATGTTTGGTTTTGGAGCCATTTTTCTCTTTATGGTACCAAATTTTTGCTATCAATGCATCAGAATATGAAAATTTGAACGTTTTTCTGTAATACTATCAAAGAAAAAGTAATATTTACTCACTTTTAATTTTGAGGTCACGGTTGACATCTCGATGGAAATAGCCATATATGGCACTATTGATGTTGATGAGCAGTTGAAAATACTATCATGTAACCTTCGGAAAATTAATGCAATTGTTCCGATAAAGAAACGCGAAATAAGGTCCCGACTAGAAGGCTGGTTTAACTGCCCAGAAATCCAGTAAAATTTGTCTCTCAGAGACTTGGCGTTGCAAGCATAAATCTATGTCAAATTGGATATCATTTTGCAGGTGTCGAAACAGAGCCAAGAGAGTCATTCGAAAAATTAAAAAACAATTTCATTGTAACTTATTTAAGGACAAAACTACAAAGCAAATTTGGTCCCTACTGGATGGCAATGGCATAAGTAGCGTTGAGGGGGAAGTAAATAATATAGACGTTGATGATCTCAGTAGTGCTTTTGCTGCAAATCAAAATCATTGTAGCAGGCAGCCTATAATACCTGAGGATAATTATAATGGATTTTCTTTTAGAGCAATCAGCTATGAAGAAGTAGTTATAGCATTCTGTAAAATCAGATCTACAGCAGTGGGGCATGATGAGTTAAAACTTAAGTTTTTGAAAATCGTGTTACCTTTTGTTGGGGGCTACATATTGCATATTGTGAATACAATATTCACCACATCAGTCTTCCCCCTGGAGTGGAAAATTGCGAAAGTTATACCTTTGAAGAAAAAGGGTAATCTGGATTCAACTGACAATTTCAGACCAATTTCAATTATGCCGATACTTTCCAAAATGGTGGAGCATTTGATGAAGTTACAGATAGTTGGTATGTTAGAAAGCCACTCATTCTTGAATGATTGCCAGTCAGGGTTTACATGTAACCGAAGCACCACTTCCCTTCTTTTAGGCCTGACTGATGCTATCAGAGGAAAGCTTGGTGATGGTGGCTGTAGTGTGCTGTTATCTCTCGACCTGGAAAAGGCTTTTGATAAAATTGATCATGCGTTACTTATTGAGAAGCTTAATTGTTTGTATGACTTTTCTATGACTGGGTGTAAGTTGATGTACTCGTATTTGTTAGACAGGAAGCAATATGTAAGCAACAATGGTAAATTATCGAGTGTTTGTCTAGTTAAAAGTGGTGTACCCCAAGGATCGGTTTGGGACCTTTACTTTTTATTTTGTTTATGAACGATCTTTTCAAGTCCATTGTAACCAATAATTGTCTTTGTTTTGCGTTCGCTGATGATATTCAACTTGTGTTTAAAGGCGATTTAGTATTTTTAGATGTTCTTATATTTAGTTTTAAAACAATTTATAAAAGCTCTTTAATATGCAGGTGGCCCTCAACCTGCAAGTTTGAATTTTTTGAATAATGGATTCTTTTAACTTTTTTTTTTTCCAAACCAGATTAGTAGTTGAAACTGTTACCCATAATTCAATTTATATAATGTTATTATTTAAACTTTTTTTTTAATTTTTTCTAATTATTTTATTTTTTATTATTTTTTCTAAAATATAGTGAAGAAACAGTTATAATTAGTTTTAAGTTTTTTTTATATATGTTTACAGAAATTATTGTAGAAATTTTGTAACCATATAAGGCCTCGAGGCTCGGTTATGTAAATAAATAAATAAATAAAATAAATAAATAAATAAAATCTCCTAGTACAATCTTAATGTCATGGTAAGGGCAGCCGTTATACGTTTCCTCTAGGCGCTCATCGAATATGTCTTTAGTATCATCATCTTTCTCTTCTGTCGGGGCATGCACGCAAATTAGGGAAATATAAAAATGTTTCGCTTTTATGTGGGCTATACGTTTACTCACAGGATTGAGCGTAGAGACTAAATGTCGCAGTCTTTTGCCAACTACAAATCCGAAACCAAATTCATTTTTTTTCTCATGGTAACTGTAGTTAGAAAATATATGTCGCAGTTTCTTTTTCTTGTGCAGCCATCCTTATAACGTTTGCTAAGGCCGTCAACAAATAGGGGTTGTTTGGTTACTTTTTCGTTCTTGTATTTTCACTGCCATTACGAACGGTGGCGGAGGGCAAACCCAGTCCCCCGGGTTTTTGCATTTTACCTACTGCCAGGATATTTGATTGCAGACGCCCATTATGGATCAGACGCTGACAAGGATGCAATATGTCGAATCTGCATTTTCTTCTTTTGGTTTCTATCCGCCGTTGGCCAATGTTTGACTCATCCGTCTTCTAAAGGGCAAAAGAATATGCCCCCGACAGTTTGATGAGCTTCAGTGTCATCAGCCACCTACTAAGCCTTGATCACTCACACCCAAGAAATGGACACTGTGGGGCGTAGACACGGTTGGCCTATAAGTATATGTCCGTTTCGTATCGTAATCTGAATTACGAAAGTAATTTTAAAGTATAAATCTGATGACAACTTCTAAAACATTAGGTTGACGAAATCTTAAGTTTGGATTCAAGGTACAATTTTAAACCTTTCAAAATACGAATTACGATACGATACGGATGCGATCATTCGACCCTTAAGTTTAGTGTGATATAAAAAGCATTTCGTCACCGTCATTTTTAAAACCAGAAGCTTAATCTGTTCCCAAAACACAAAATTTATTAGATTAACACAATCATTAGTACAAAACTGCAATTTTTATTAGAAGGAAATATTACGAACTTAAGTGTAAACATTTTGTATTTGTAACAACATTGAGTTAACAAATACGTATTACTTATTATTTTATTATTTGGTCAATTCGATTTATTGTCGTTTTCACTTAGTCAAGCGACACTTTATTGAAATTCTCGCAATTGTTTCAGAAACCCAGCATTTGGCTGGATACATTCTCTGCGTGCCTTGACGTGATTGAAGGCACTTTCAAAATCCATTGTGTGATAACGCATCAAATAGGCAATGGCAACACTAGATGATCTGGAGACACCTGCATTGCAGTGAACCAAAACTCTGCCCTTTAAAGAACGTGCGTCCTCTATGAATTCGAAAGATTTGTTCAAAACATCTCCCGTTATAGAACTTTCGGGTAAATCCAAACAAAATACATATAAATTGTTAATGTTATGTGCTAAATCCTGTAAAGGACATTCTATACCAATACTTAGTATATGAGTTAGTAAATATTGCGAGATATTCTCACACGTTACAGAATCTTGAGAACCCAAGTAGAGAAAGTCATCTATAACACAAGCTGGTACCAAATCTGGTTTAGTATCTACAACGAAACCAAATGTATTTCCGTCTTCCAATTTCTTTCTTTCTTGAGTCAATGAATTCTCCACATAACGTTCACCAGTTGGTGTTGTCACTATGGACTCACAATTCCGCAATTGTTTTCGTTTGGCTTGCAACGCATCAAGGAAACTCATAGTTGCTTTCTTTATTGTCTACAGTTTTTATTTGTCAAATTTCAAATCGTTTTCGTTGTAATGCACTTGACGCAAATATAAACCTAGCGCTGGGGCCAACAATATACGATGATCCCAAGTGTGTTTGGAGGGTATAGTTAGCATTTCATAAATGCATTTTTCATCTATACGATTAGTGGCCAGTGATATTAGGGCGCCCACGATGCGTCTCACTTGTTTATAGAGAAAAGATTTGGCTTTGACTTCAATATCCCAATAATTGTAGAGCTCTTCAGCTTGTTGACTAATTGCTGCTGACTTTCCTGGGTATATATTGATTTCATCGATACGTCGCGCTGTAAATTTAGGATGATCCCGCGTGGGGCTCTTTTGGCGACTTACACTCGTGAATGTACGGAAATCGTGATAGCCAATCAACATTCGTGAAGCATCAATCATTCGATCCAAGTCAAAGTTGTTATCTCTGAAGTAAAAATATGGAAGATTTGTAATAATTAGATTTTTAATAATTGGTCAAACTTAAGGAAACAATTTATAGCTCAGTTTGGGCATTATTTGGTTTAAAAAAAAACAAATTAGAAATATGGGCTAAAAAAATTAAAAATATTTGCTGGTCTGGCCTATTGTATCCACAGGGTTAAGAAATAGACTACCTAGGGACATCTAGGAGGAAGCAAGTGCCGGTGTTCAAATGAAAGCTATGAATTCACTGCTGCCTTTATTTTCCTCGTGTGACATCTGAGGCAAAACAATACTATTTTAGCTTTATTACAAGGGATCCTGGAAATTCGGAAAAGGGGGAAAAATTTATGGTTTTAAATCTCAAATGAAAGACATTTCCCTCACAAATCCAAATGACCTTTATTTCCCTTCATATTCAAAAATGGCTTTAAAAAAGTCAGAAATTAAAGAAAATATAAGAAAATTACATGAGGTGTCAGGAGACACCCGGTTGGAACGAAGTTCCTTTCGCTATACATTATGTACAAGTTAGTTCCAACTCGCCTAAGGTGCCCGTTGAAAAATACGATATTTTAAAAGGATCTGTAAGAAGAGATACTTTTTGTAAAATGAGTTTTTTTGTAGAATGAATTTTTTTTTAAAAAAGTATATTTTTAGGTCCTTTTTGTAAGAATATGTATTGTATTTTCTCGAAAAGGTCCTTTTTAAGAGACGTACTTCTTTTATTAAAAGCTAATGTTTTTTTTTAAGAAAATATACTATATTTAAGAACTACTTTCTGTAACAGAAAGCCATGAGTATGATTCTTTTTACAAAGTACTTTTGTTAAGAACAGGTACTTTTTAAAGAAGTGGAACTCTTTTTAGGAAAAGGTTATTTTTTAAGAAAACGTACTTATTTTCAGAAAAGCTACTGATCTCAAGAAAAGAAAAGGTATTATTTTATTTTGAAGTAAACGTACTTTTAAGAAAAGGAATTTTTGTAAGAAAATGTATTTTTTAAGAGAAGGTATTTTTTAAGAGAAGGTATTTTTTTGAAGAAAGGTTTTTTAATAGGATTTTTTTTTTTTAGAATTGGTCCTTATTTAAAGAATAGGTACATTTTTAAGAGTAGGTAGTTATGTTAAGAAAAGTTTTTTTGTTTCACAAAAAATGTACTCTTTAAAGAAAAGGTAGTTTTTTAAAAAAAGGGAATTATTTCAAAAAAATACTTTTTTTAAGAAAATGTACTTTTTGTAAGAAAATGTACTTTTTGTAAGAAAATGTACTTTTTGTAAGAAAATTTACTTTTCTAATCAAAGCTAATTCTTTAAGAGAAGGGTTTTTTTTAAGACAAGGTTCTTTGTTTAAGAATATGATAGGCTTTTTTTTTTGAAAAAATTTACTTTTTTTAAGGCAACTTATTTAAGAACATGTTCTTTTTTAAACTTCTTTCACTTTGGCTTTTCTAAATTTACTTTTTATTGGGTTCAAAATATTGGTCACAGGCTCCACCTAGAAAACTTCCTATTAAACAAGAAATTTCCCAACATGTTAGTCTGGACACAAACCAAAAAGCAAAAGTACCTAATATAGTTGATAATACTGGGTTGTAGCACAATAGTGTTAATTTGTTTTCATTTAGCCCCCATCCCGCAACGTGCGATAGGGAACTTCGTTCCAACAAGAAAAACGAAAACAAAATTTTTCGGTTTAGACCCATTGAACCCACAAGGTCCGGGAAACGGCTCCACCTATGGTGGCGTAGGAATATACGAGTGTTTGTATTCAAATTAAAAAAACAAAAACTCATCTCAGTCCGACTTGACATGCCATGTACATCATTCAACTTACTGCAAAAACAAACATCGATCTACCTCCTCAACTGGTAGATACACTTCGAAATTCTTATTCTTTTTTCTATCTGTTCCCTCTTTGGCGACAGCAATGCGATACAGATAGGTACGACCTACAGCATTATAACGACAATGAAAGGTGTCCGGAACTAGACTAGTCTTCAGTATCCTAATGGGCAGACCTTGCTTAGACAAAGTGCGATTCAACACACCAGTTACTGAACACACATCATAGGGAGAACCATCGTATCTCTGAAGATCAACATGCAAAGTCGTATGCAAAGCATGGACACCAGCATCCGTTCTGAAACAAAAACTCGGTTTACATCCTGAGATTTAGTGTTTCTCCTGCTCTTACAACACACCTACTTGATATCACGGTATTTATTTCGTTCACCGGACGAAAAACTTTCAGGGCTAATTCCAAACAGCCTTGTACAGATTTCGTGTCCACATGCGGCTCAAGTTTAGTTATAGTTTTCTGTATACCACTGGAGAAATGAGATTACGTTTAATTGATCACTCCTTCCAATTTATTCAAAATCTTACCGAAAAGTTGTCCCAATGTAGGAGAACTCCAACAAATACCGATTCATTTTTCGTGGTTATAAAAAATTGCTAACGAGATGTATGTATTCCAGGTGGAAGCATTAAAACAGCTGATTTCATTGTTATTTACATTCAAATGTCAAATATTCTAAATTAACCCTCTAATTCTGGATTCTAAAATATTAGCTCTGTTCCCGTACGTATTACAACTTACTAGTTTTAACACTTTTACGCCTTTTACTCGAAAAAGCGTTCCCGTACTCAAGAAAATAGTAGTGGTCTACATGAAAGCTCGAAAGAACCTCGTAAACTCGAAAACATCGTAAACTTACACAGCAAACGTCAAAACAAACAAATTTCCCATACAAAGCGACTTGCTCAAAAGTGGAAAGTTTTCGAGGAAAATTTGCTGCGCAAACGTGGGATGGAGAAAAGTGTAAACTTTTGACATTTCGTTGTCATCTGACTAGGATGGATAAATAAGGTGATAGCACTAGAACAGTAGAAAAAGTACACATACATAATACATGCAATTGCTACTGCTACCACCTTATGTATCCATCTTGGTCAGCTGATATGGTTTTGAGCACAACTACGCTGAGCAACTTTACCTGGTGCCTCATGCAACGGTGCGAGGGAAACTTGCGCTGAGCAAAGTTCTCGGCTTTCACGTTTGCATGAATACCGCTAGTAAAAGTAGTAAGAACATTTAAGAGAGAACAGAAAAACTTTCTCTTTTACAACATTTTACTAGTTTTTACTCGAAATTTTACCGAGTAAAAGTAGTAAATTGTCGTTCTCCATAGAATTGTCAAAATAAATAGAAAATATAATTTAATATTGGCAAATGAATGGTTTTAACTGAAAACAGTAACGGAAATACATAATATAATAACACTGTGGTTGATTCCAGCAGTGCAAGGTATTTACTGTTGAATGTTTCGGACGAGGACCATGTTGTGGACATATTCTGACATAAGTTTTACCACCTTTACCATTTTTTCGTTCCCGTATTTTTTTGAAACTTGGTCTCTCGGGAGAATTTTTTTGGATATTTCTGGTGAAACTATCTTTCACTAGTTTTACAAATTTTTTTTTGGGGAAATTTGGGCCTTTGATTTAAAAAAGGGGTTGCATGACAGTACGAACCATAGATTAATACCTATAGTAGATCTAATAGTTCTCCCACCAAATTTATTTGGCCGGTGTGATATTTACGTTTGATGTTGAAAAGAATTTCTTTACTAATACCATGAAAAATTAAAGCAAGAATTTATTGTAATTCCACCTGGTGTATGTCACTTTTCCTCAAACATCTGTCTATCACACCGACAGCATCACGAAGAGTGTCAAAGGAAACGTCAGATGAGCCAAATATTTTCTCTACTAAGCTTTACTCTATGGTACGAACCATAAAATAATACATACATAGAAACTTTTATTCGCTCAAAACATAGAATAATACATACATAGATAAACTTCTTCTCTCATCTGACGTTTCATTTCACACTCTTCATCTTAGGTTTGTGGAAATGAGAGCAATTAAGTTTCAAATTACCTTACCGCAGGTGGAGTTACAAAATATGTTCACTTAACTTATTCCTGTCGTTTTGGTGTAGAACTGAAAAGTTTAAATATATTTTGCACTTTTTTGTTGACTTTTATCGTTTGTATACATTTATATTGTATTTAACACAACTAGTTTGCCACAAAAACACGAAATTCGGCTGTTGTTCCTTTGTTGATCGCTGTATACTATTGCCACTATCTGGTATTATTGAACCCATATTTTCCACCATCCAATGTTTACTTCCCATCGTACCTATGACGTTTAATTTATTGAGCGATTAAAATCTTCTATGATATGTATTATTCTATGGCTCAATAAATTAATAAGTTTTTGGGCGGGGAAGTTTTTAAATTAAAAAGGCTTTCCGTCATGTTCGTCTTTGAGCGGCCTTACGAGATTTATGCTATTGATACCCAACACCGGAATTATAGCTCATTCGCACTGCAAAATATTTTCCTGATTTCGTATAAAATGCCCTAAAAAAATCTGAAGTGTTCGCACATGGTACAATAACATGTTCATGGTAAAGTCGTAAGAACAGCTGTTTTCTTTCTTTTCATGAGGTTCTTCGCTTCGGCTGTCACACTCACATGTATTTTGTTGTTGTACTCTTTTGCATTCTTGTGTTGTTGGTGTGTATTTGTGTAGAGTTTGACAGCTGAAGCGAATATAACAAAAACAAAATGCCAGTTGTTGCTGCCTACAACAACAGCAACTCGCACTGCTATTACCATTAAGATAATATTGTACCATGTGTTCGCATTGTAATTTTTCCCGATTTGATTGAAAGTCAAGACATATTGACGAGGTAGTGTTACTACGACCACAAACACACCAAGCCTACAACAATAGGCAGTTGGCTTTGCCTGGTATTTTTCCACAATCAAATTCAGCACAAATGTGCTCCAGGAATAAAACTAAACAAAAAGTATAAAAATATATGTTTGAGAAACAATAAATACCTAAGAAATGAGAAAAGTAAATAAGTCGGTTATTCTAGTGGTACCACCACATCAATGCGCCGTGATTGAAATGGTTGTAAACAATAGTGCTATTCGTTCGCATAGAATAATACATACGTAGATAAACTTATTCTCTCATCTGACGTTTCATTTCACACTCTTCATCGTAGGTTTGTGGAAATGAGAGCAATTAAATGTAAAATTATCTTACACCAGGTGGAGTTACAAAATATGTTCACTTAACTTTTTCCTGTCGTTTTGGTGTAGAACTGAAAAATTTAAATATATTTTTCACTTTTTTGTTGACTTTTGTCGTTGGTATACATTTGTATTATTGTACTAATGTAGTTTGCCACAAAAACACGAAATTCGGTTTTGATCCTTTGTTGATCGCTGTATACTATTGCCACCATCTGGTATTATTAACCCATATTTTCCACCATCCAATGTTTACTTTCCATCGTATCTATGACGTTTAATTTATTGAGCGAATAAAAGCTTCTATGGTATGTATTATTCTATGTTCGTTGGCAGCATAGATCAATACATACATAGATAATTTTATTCGCTCAATAAATTAAACGTCAGAGGTACGACATGGGTTCAATAATACCAGATAGTGGCAATAGTATACAACGATCAACTAAGGTGCAGCAGCCGAATTTCGTGTTTTTGTGGCAAACTAGTTGTGTTAAATACAATACAAATATATACCAACGATAAAAGTCAACAAAAAAGTCCAAAATACATTTAAATTTTTTAGTTCTACACCAAAACGACAGGAAAAGTTAAGTGAACATATTTTGTAACCTACGACGAAGAGTGTGAAATGAAACGTCAGATGAGAGAATAAATGTGTCTATGTATATATTAGTCTATGGTTTGTGGAAATGAGAGAAATTAAATTTAAAATTAACTTACACCAGGTGGAGTTACAAAATATGTTGACTTAACTTTTTCATGTCGTGCTATAATGTAAAATTATTTAAATTTTGTCACATTTTCCATTCCAATTGAATAAACGTCAATGAGAATTATGGGAAACTTTAGTGAAAGTGATAGTAGTACAGGCCTAGTGAACAAAGTTGACAATGGTCGCGCTATATCTATTATTTCCTTTATCTGTGGTATAGAGTATTCAACTCTCTCAATAATTTGATGACATTTGGTGTGTTGCAGATGGGTGTTTGGATGTTGGAAAATATTGCTTTAATAATACCAGGTAAAGGCAATGGCTCAAACCAACCGACAAAAAATCAGCAACGTCATTTCTCTTTGTGTGTTAACATTTTTGTGTAAATACACCACAAATATATAGTAACAATAAAATGTAACAAACAAGTTAAAAATACACTTAAATTTCACAGTTTTTCATCAAAACGACATGAAAATTTAATTCCACCTGGTGTGAATCAATTTACGTAAAATAACTCTCTATTACAGTATTTACACCTAAAAAGATTAACGCATTTCGAAGGTTAACTCCGTTAACCCGCACTAACCCAGAAGATTACTCATACAATTTTAATCTGTATAAACTCAAGTTTAATTTTTAACCTCATTTTAAACTGGTGCAAATGTTCATGCAACACAGTTATTTACTAAAAAAAATGCAACCATAATAAAAACAAACACAAAAACTCAACTGTTTGACAGATCGAAAATTTTCGACGCGTCGCCGTCACAAAAACTTTTTTGAAGCTCACGCCGCAGCCTATATAAATTACTTTTATTGGTTTATGCTGTGATCCGATTTTATCGACTGGCCCGATTTGACCCACTGATCAAATTTTAAATGTGCAGATATATCAAAAATATTCCAAATTTGCACAAAACTGTTTTGTCAATAACCGAAAACTTAATTTTTCTATTGTGCCGCGGTCTTCGATAATTTGGTCTCGGCGCAGTTGTCGGAACACGGAGTTGCCATCTGAAACGGCAAAGATTAGAGAACAAGGTTGTCGCTAACCTGATCGCGATAAACAGCGTTGTAAATGGGACCGCACCACGAATGAGGAATTTTTGATAGAGTAATTTATTCTCTCAATATTTTTAACGTCATAGGTGTGGTTGCAAGTGAACATTGTATGGGGGAAAGAATGGGTTCAATAATTCCAGATAGTGGCAATAGTGCACAACGTCCAAAAAAGCAATAACCGCATTTCGTGTTTTTGTGGCAACATAGTTATGTTAAATACAATACAAATTTATACTCATGATAAAAGTTAACAAAAAAGTGCAAAATACATATAAATTTCACAGTTCTATACGAAAACGCAATGAAAAGTTAAATCAACAGTTCTTGTAACTCCACCTAATGTAAGTTAATTTTCACCGAATTTATCTCATAGGGTCAAACGGCACAAATCATGGTAGAATTACATATTAAGCTTGTTTTTTTATTCTCTGCTAAACTAATTTTTCGACGACTTTGTATGGAGTGCCGCTTAAAATCTCTTAGTTCCCCATACAAAGTCGTCGAAAAATTAGTTTAGCAGGGAATAAAAAAAAAGGCTTATTATGCAGTTGCATTAGAAAATCCATGGTTAAGCCATAGATTAATACTTATAGTAGATCTAATAGTTCTCCCACCAAATTTATGACATTTGGCCTGGTGTAATATTTACGTTTGATGTTGAAAAGAATTGCTTTACTAATACCAGATAGAGGTAATGGTTCAAAACAACGAACAAAATAACAACAACGGCATTTCGTTTTGTGGGTTAAAATTATTGTGTTAAATACAACACAAATGTATGCTAACAATAACAGTCCATAAAAAAGTTTAAAACACATTTAAACTTCGCAGTTTTTCACCAAAATTACATTAAATTAAAGCAAGAAGTTATTGTAATTCCACCTGGTGTATGTCACTTTTCCCCAAACATCTCTCTATCACACCGACCGCATCACGAAGAGTGTGAAAGGAAACGTCGGATGAGCCAAATATTTTATCTACTAAGATTTACTCTATGGGTTAAGCTGTCAAAATTAGTTGAACAATGAAAAACACCCTGTATACAAAATGTGAATAATATAAAAAGCTTGTCTAACTTGATACAAAGTCTATGCCATAAATTGCATTTTGATTGAAATTCTTACAATTTTATTAACAAACAAAAAGATACAAAGTCGAATTTGACAGCTTAAATAAATAAATGGTTTCCCATTACATCCCATGAGGGTACAGGGGAGAGCGTCTCACAATCACTGAGCTGTGCGCTTTCCAGGTTTTACACACTGATTGGGACCTACACTTTTACACCGATTCCGAACGGTATTTTGAGAAGCTTTTTCATGGCTAAATACTCGATAGTGTCGCCGTCACTGTGCGAGGTGACCGCCGCCGAAAGAAATTTTTAGGTGGTCTGAGCAGGGATCGAACCCAGGATCTCATGTACAAGAGGCGCGCACACTACCATTGTACCACCGACGGCCACAATTTGACAGCTTACCCACGGAAAAGATGAAAAAACCACAGGCTTAAACCTAGAATAGGTCGGCAACTCGCTTCGGCTCCAAACTATTACCATTGGATAGAGCTTTTAATTTTAAGTAAAAAAATTAAATAAAAAAATCGGGGGCAACGCCTATTTTCGGAGTTGTGGGCCCCCAAAGTTCGGACATACAGGACGATACTACGAGTGTGGTGCCGTGTTATGGGACCGATTTCACAACTTTTTTGTGTAAAACGAAAAAAAAAAAATTAAATACATTTTTTCGATAACTGTCTTAGTTATCCAGATATCGGATTTTTAAAAATATCCAGAAAATATTTTTTTTTTAAAACAATCGAGTGATTTTTCGGATTTTGCCACACATCGACTTCAGGTACAGAGGGAATTTTAACCCTCCTGCCTGAGCCCGGCCGGACGGCCGGGCGACTAGTTGCAATATAAATTTAACGATTTTCCAAAATTTCTACCACACGGTGCGAGCAACATAGGTCCCTGCGAGGGCTACTTGGCCCGTAACTCCCAAAATAGGGGTTCCCCCCGATTTTTTTATTTTACTTTTTTTACTTAAAATAACGATCCCTACACCCAAAAAAAAAACAAAAAAAATTGGACGTGCCGATCTATACTAGGTCTGTTCCAAACCACAAATCAGCTGGGCTGACGCTTCCCCGATAGATAATTCTACCATGGCACAAACCTACACGAAAAGTGTGAAATGAATCGTCGGATGGGAGAATAAGTACTTTATCCTAAATTCATCTATGACATTGATCAACAACATGCTATCAGGTAAGCGCACAAACCCAGCTGATTGATTTTGTTCCTTCGTTTCCGTTTTTAAGCTGTCAAATTTGGTTTTGTTTCTTAAGTTAAAATATGGTTTGTTGATAAAATTCAAAGACACTTCAAATAAGATGGAATTTACAGCGTAAATGTTTTATCAAGTAAGATAAGCTGTTTTAATTTGTTTCTTTTTGGGTACATACCATAGTGTAATAATATAAGTGGAAGCATAAGCCCAGCTGTTCAGGCATTTTGTTATCGGGTTGTTTTTTTTATCATTCTTTGTTTACGTAATACACTCGAAGTGTCAAACTTGTCGCATCATTTGTTTTGAATCTTCCTTGCCCTCTTTGCTTACGCTGGTCGTTTCACCGCCTGTAGTTTTTTTGATGGCTAAAAATATATAGAAGAAGTAACTAAAATTACCTACATACATATGTATGGACTTACTGATGGATACTTACCAATTTGGATCTTAAATGCGTTCCAACTTTCTGCCTATTACTTTTTTTTTAATACATGTAATTCTATGCATGTAATTATTTACTTTGGCGTTTTTCCTTTGCCTCTCTTCGTATATAAAATGATTTTGACATATCGAGTGTATTGTCATAACAATAGTACAACAAAATTCTGTCAAAATCGTTTATTATTACAACAACACGCCACGCGTCGACTTATATTATTAGACTATGGTACATACTATTTGCATTAAGCAGCCAATTATGACAACTTAAATAGGGATTTCTAATGCGACTACCCGGTACATAATACTACCACGATCAACAGTAAAGAAAGGATCGCAGTCAGATACCCACTCAGGTTTAACTGCATCACCAGTCCCACATAATAAGATGCCTTGTGTAGAAACTAATGGTCCTGCGCAGAAAAAAGCAATGGGTGAAGTGTTGCGGCTAGGAGTAAGTGCCGCCTTCCACCCTTTTGAGTATTCCAAAGTTTTAATGCAGCTGGGTCATGAGCCAATGCCTGCAGTGATGGGACGTGGTATATTCTGCAGAGGGAAAATGGTATTGCCGAACTATTTTCGATATGGTTAGTGGTATTTATGGCGGGAAGTAGCAATATGTTTTTTCATGCATATGCACATATTGTGCCTTTATTATGTTATCTTGCAGTTGGCCATATTCGAAGGACAGATGGATTCTATGGCTGCTTTCGGGGTTTGGCTCCCAAGCTGGTTGGTTCCTTATTTAGCATTTTGTTGAGTGAGAAAATCGCAGATCATTTGGGTTTTAATGCGGTTGAAGAAGAGAGAGATGTGGATACGATGACTGATGAGGAACTGTAAGCCGAAAAAGAATAATAAACGGGACTAATAAGATTTGAGAAAAATGTATCACGTAGGGCCGCTGTGATGATAACATCTGAAAATGTCATTTCACTTAAAATTATCCGAGTGGAAGAAATTGGCCCCAGGCTCTTAAAAATCCAAAATATTAACCCATATAGTACATGACAAGTATGGTTACTCAAACCGAAATGTAATTTTCTCATGGTTCTTTACGATGCACGTAACACGCCCTAGACCAATTTTAAGAATGCCTTCTGAGAAATCGGTCTTGGCACATTCTCCTCTGGGTGCATCCAACACCGGCTTCGGCATAGTTTCTTTGTGTAATAAATCCTTCGGCATAGCAATGTTTACTTTCATTTGAGTACTCATAATTGCTTGTTTGTATAAATTGATAATTTGGATTTTTGCTAACATACCTTCGTTCGAAGACGGTATATATTTATATTAACTCATGAGAAATTGCTTTCGTTTAATTGCCACAGCAACATGTAGTTTCATGGACCCGTTGTTTGCCTTTTAATGTATCTGGGACGTTTTCCTCACTCGGATAACTTGATTCGCGTTTAAAAGGCCAATCGAACCAGAATGAAATTTTTGCAGCGCACTGGTCCCAGGTAGTATAATTCAGACGAAGATTTCCTATAGAGTTTGTGGTTAAAATTTTTATCTACTATATGTTTCAATATTAACACGGTTACATGGTAATAATGGTGCTCTAAAGCGTTCTTGTATTTTTTTTTGCTGCCGATCAACTTTGCTCGTATTTGGCAACGCATTGAATTGTACCGAACTTAATAAAGATTGGTTATTTTCGGGATATATCGTGAATGTCAGTCAGCCGTATGCCCAGCTTTTGGTGTAGGAGACATACAAATGGGCTTTAGTAATGATCCATTTTCGATTCCAGAGAGGCGTTTGGCAAAATATTGCCTAGCATTTAATTTCGTTAAGATCAGTTGAATGGGATAGACCAATTATAGAACATTTTCCAACACCTGATTTGAAGAAACATGATATAAATTTGTCGATTCATGTGCGAGTTACCATTGTCATCACCCCCATTTACCATTTCAAAATATCACAATTTCATTGTATTCCGTTAAGATTTACGGTGGTTGCCATGTTGACCAACTAGGCACACACGCGCTTGACCTTACGATCTAAATCGATTTTGTTCCAAAGATACCTAGGGTCTAATATGTTTTTTTGTGTAATCCTTTTTTGTATCAAATGCTACGTATATACCGTATATACCCCCTCCCTTAGCGAGGGGGAATAGAAAAAAAATCATATACATATTCTTACGCTTTCCACTATCAACTTGAAATTTTTATAAAATTATATTTCAGTTATGTCCTCTTCAAGCATAATATAAAACGTGATGTTGTTCTCACTATATCCGGGATTGTCGTATCACACCCTTTCCGTGTTATTTCATTACGCATGATGGCACAATTTGTAGGACGTGAATCATCATACAGATCCATTTTCGGTTCTATTGGGGAAATATACAGATTTGAAGGCTTACCTGGATTTTTTTCGGGAATCATACCCAAATTGCTGCATGACGTAGCCGGTATGGTATTAATCAGTTCAACTGTATATTTGTTCAATAAATATATGATAAGAGATAAAAAGGCCAGACAATTCAGTGGTCTAATTGCAGACGTAAGGAAAAACAAAACGTAATATTTTCAATACAGATGTTATCGTAGCTCTTTCTCTTTTTAGAGACTGTTTTTAAATATGCTATATCCTTTGGATCTTGTATCCACATGCATGACAGTTTCAGGTTCCAATATTATGGCTGGCCAACCACCGATAATGCCAATTTATTACAATTGGTTGGATTGTTACAGCGACTTGCAAGGACGCCGTGAACTGATTAGAGGAAAATTCATATTCCACAGGTTTGATATACAATTTATTTTTTAAAGCATTGCATATTTTTAAATTTCTTGTTTTATATTATTAGATTTGCAGGCGGTTTTGCCAATGCTGCATAGTATCAACGTCCTCTTTAGGAAAATACCAAAAAATTTATGTAGAGTGTATAACAAATAAGGAGAAGAGAGCTCTGATAACAACGTGATTAGAATGTCATCACCAATCACAACCCAATTGTTTCTCCACATCTTGATAACATTTTGGTTTGTTTTTTTTACAATTTGCTCAGCATTACTTTTAAGAAATTTGTTGTTGATAAGCAATAATGTCTTTCAGTTTTATAATTATGCATTTAATTTTGGCATTTTAAATGATGTACAAAACCAAATACTTAAAAAGTTTACAATTACAATAGTTTCACACAAATTGTACCTTCAGTTGATATAACTTCTTGAAATACTTATTTTTTCGGTTTAAAATTTATTGGCATTAAAAAAATCGGTCATTTACAAAACAGCGCGCACTTTCGATTAGACATGTTCACATCAGGTATACATGGTATAAAAAAAACAGTTTAATAAATTTATAAATTACATATTTCAATAGAATAATGAAACGAATTGTCTCAAGTAAAGTGTTTTAGTTTTTTTTTTATGAAATAAAGAAGTAATTGTTAAAAAATATTTAATACGCAAATAACTGCAACTTTTAATGAAATTGTGCAGTTACTCAGCAGTCTGATTTGATACCAATAACATTTTATTCAAAAAAATAGCGTTTTTTTTTTTTAATATCAAAGAAAATACTGCAGTTTCGATTAGGATGTACAAAAACGATCTACAAGTAGACAGTCAAAATTTCTCTTCACTCAAGTGCCAACAAACAACGAGTGAAACCCTAGTCATTCTCTGTTCTCTCTCTTACTCTCTTCATTGAATATTTCAATACACGAGCAGCTTTTTGATAGTGTTATTGTATATAACTATACAAAATCCAACCATGTTGAAGTAAAGTAAAACAAAGACGATTTACAATTAGACGACCAGAAGATGTGCGCAACTTGGCAACCCTGGTAAAAAGAGAACCAAAAAGTACTAGGAGTTCACTCAAACGCATTTCTCTCGCGTCATATCTTGCTTACTTCATACTTTTTGCATAGTTTATGTAATTTTACTTCAACATGGTTGGAATTTGTATAGTTATATACAATAACACTATCAAAAAGCTGTTCATGTATTGAAATATTCACTGAAGAGAGTAAGAGAGAGACCAGAGAATGGCTAGGGTTTTACTCGTTTTGTTTGTTGGCATTTGAGTGAAGAGAAATTTTGACGTCTACTTGTAAATCGTTTTTGAGTAAAAGGAAATAAACTATGCAAAAAGTATGAAATAATCAAGATATGACTCGTGAGAGAAATGCCTTGGAGTGAATTTCTAGCAATTTTTGGTTCTCTTTTCCCAGGGTTGCCAAATTGCTAACATCTTTTGGTTGTCTAACTCTAGATCGTCTTTGGGATGTACAAGCAAAGACGATTTAGAATTAGACGACCAGAAGATGTACACAATTTGGCAACCCTGGTAAAAGAGAACCAAAAAGTGCTAGAAATTCACTCAAACCCATTTCTCTCACGCGTCATATCTTGATTATTTCATACTTTTTGCATAGTTTATGTAATTTTACTTCAATATGGTTGGAATTTGTATAGTTATATACAATAACACTATCAAAAAGCTGCTCGTGTATTGAAATATTCAATGACGAGAGTAAGAGAGAGAATAGAGAATTCGTTCAGCTGACTTTGTTTTGATAATTTTGAATACAAAAAAAACGAGTGAAGTGCCTCGTTTCTCTGCTCTCTATGTTACTCTCCTCATTGAATATTTCAATACACGAGCAGCTTTTTGATAGTGTTATTGTATATAACTATACAAATTCCAACCATGTTGAAGTAAAACAAAAACGATGTACAAGTAGACAGTCAAAATTTCTCTTCACTCAAATGCCAACAAACAAAACGAGTGAAACCCTAGTACTTCTCTACTCTCTCTCTTACTCTCTTCATTGAATATTTCAATACACGAGCAGCTTTTTGATAGTGTTATTGTATATAACTATACAAATTCCAATCATGTTGAAGTAAAATTACATAAACTATGCAAAAAGTATGAAATAAGCAAGATATAACGCGAGAGAGAAATGCGTTTGAGTGAACTCCTATCACTTTTTGGTTCTCTTTTACCAGAGTTGCCAAGTTGCGCACATCTTCTGGTCGTCTAATTCTAAATCGTCTTTGAGTAAAATTACATAAAATTTGCAAAAAATATGAAATAATCAAGAAATGACGCGAAAGAGAAATGCGTTTGGGTGAATTTCTAGCACTTTTTGCTTCTCTTTCACTAGGGTTGCCAAAATGCGCACATCTTCTGGTCATCTAGTTCTAAATTGTCTTTGGCAAAAAGGATGTACAAGTAGAGAAAAAAACCGGCCCATTATGGCAACCCTAGTAGAAGAGGACAAAGTAGATCAAGAATTAGACAGCCAGAAAATGTGCGCAATTTGGCAACCCTGGTAAAAGAGAACCAAAAAGTGTCAGATATTCACTCAAACGCATTTCTCTCTCGTGTCATATCTTGATTATTTCATACTTTTTGCATAGTTTATGAAATTTTATTTCAACGCGGTTGGAATTTGTATAGTTATATACAACAACACTATCAAAAAGCCGCTTGTGCATTCAAATATTCAATGAAGAGAGTAACAGAGAGGGCAGAGAAGTGCTAGGGTTTCACTCGTTTTGTTTGTTGGCATTTGAGTGAAGAGAAATTTTGACTGTCTATTTGTACATCGTTTTTGAAGAGGACCAAAAAAGTCGACGCGATTATTATTTCATACGTTTTACATACTTTATGTGATTTTATTTAAATATGGTTTGAATTTCTATAGTTAGATACAATTACATCATTAGAAAACTGCTCGTGTATTGAAATATTCAATGAAGAGAATACGAGAGAGAGCAGAGAAATACCATAGTTGCTTTATGGCTTTGGCAAGTTATCCACATGTCTAAGAGTCCCTTTACTTTTAATTTTTGAGTGGAAAATCATCTTTGATCAACGATCAAACATAATTTAAACTCTCAATTCATTTTTTAGGTTAATCGTTGATTGCTATTTAAACAGCCAAAGTTCGGCATTTAAACTATGATCAAGTGACCATATGATTTTGGCAGAAAAGAAGAAGACGAACAAACACAATGTTTCTTTAATTGTAAATTTTAACAATTCTAATCAGCATCCTAGTTGAAAAAAAATAAAAACGTATCATTTAACTCGTAGTGCAGTTAGAATTTAATTTCTTCTGAAATACGATAGTAAAAATACCAAGTAGTCGCAGTAGATACAACAACAATTATGTGGCAACAACAACAGACATTTTGTTTTTGTTTAGGCTCTCTTCATACCAAAGTCAACACATCCATACATACGTATACCATGAATGAAAGAAATAATAAGATTACGCCAATGGTGCTTAAAAACTGTTCTCTCTCTGCGCATCTACGTCACGTTAGCGAGTATGCATTAGTAAATTGTGAAATTGTATGTATGAAGATTCAGTGAAAACGTTTGTTAAAAATAAAAAAAACGTTTAGAAAACATATGATGACTTTTTTGAAAGCTAAAATTTGTAATATATTTATGGCCAGTTTTTCAGTCGGAGATCATCTTCGGATATGACTGAAACTACGTTTAAACTACGTTTTCACTCAAAGGTAAAACTACGTTTAACTCTCCAATTTGTGCGAGTTAAACTACGTTTAGATTGTGTTGGCTTTTGACAGCAGCAATGAAAAACAAGAAGAAGAATTTTGTGTATGTAAACAATAAAACATTTTGTTGATATTTTTTGGAGTTTTGAAAATAAGTTTTTCCTCGGATCTAGAAGACATTAGTGACCAAGAAATGTGCGAAAAATTTTGTTATGAGGTTACAAGAAATCAACGCACAGTAATGACCCGGACAAATCACTTCAATTTGCTTGGCGGTAATGACTTCTATGTCCCGTTTTCTACGTGCAACCTTTTTTGTTTTTTCTTTTGGAGTTTGCGATCGCTTTTCCGCACGCAAACTTTTGTTTGCAAACTCTTGGGAATGAAAATACAAAATAAAGAAGGAAACGTCAACAAAATTGTTTACATTTCAAAGTCTATGTAAACAGTGTGAAAATAATTTAATAAAAGCGGTGTAAAAATGGACAAGGAGTTCAAAAATAATTTAATAAAAGACGTTTTAGATTGTACCAAGCCATTTTTAATTAATAAAATATTTTAGTTTATTAAAACAAATCACAAATCAAATTATTTGTCAGAAAACTTGGCATAAACAAGAATGCGTTAAAAACGAAATGTCAAAAACATTTGTTTCAACGAAGAGAGCAAAGCAGAGCAAACACGTACCGAAATTCTTTTGTTTCTCTTCCTCTCACCCTTCTCGCCTACATACTCAAGAGTTTGCAAACAAAAGTTTGCACGTGGAAAAGGGGACTATGTAAGATTTTACACTAAAGGTAAGCTGCAACACAAAGTTATATTTTATTACACCAATTTCAAATGAATTTATATTAGCGGCATTCATCCAAACGTGAAAGCCGAGAACTTTTGCTCAGCGCAAGTTTCCCTCGCATCGTTGCATGAGGCACCAGGTAAAGTTGCTCAGCGTAGTTGTGCTCAAAACCATATCAGCTGACCAAGATGGATACATAAGGTAGTAGCAGTAGCAATTGCTTGTATTATGTATGTGTACTTTTTCTACTGTTCTAGTGCTATCACCTTATTTATACATCCTAGTCAGATGACAACGAAATGTCAAAAGTTTACAAGTTTCTCCATCCCACGTTTGCGCAGCAAATTTGCCTCGAAAACTTTCCACTTTTGAGCAAGTCGCTTTGTATGGGAAATTTGTTTGTTTTGACGTTTGCTGTGCAAGTTTACGAGGTTTTCGAGTTTACGAGGTTCTTTCGAGCTTTCATGAAGACCACTATTAATGCAAATTACTTACCTCAGTTGGAGAAAAGAAGCTGCAACCACATAGAACAATTACCAACACAAAAAACAAAAAAAAGACAAATAACAACCAAAAACTGTTGATATATTTGGCATTTGCTCAAGGTTCCATGACAGAGTAAAAAAAATTGTGATGTATTTAACTGTGCACCGAAAAACAGAATGGACAGTTAAACTAAGATTAAATCTAATCTCAGTTTTAGTAATCCGCGGTTTAAACTCGTTCTGAAAAACTGGCCATTAAAGATATATGAATTTGTTAGAGTAAAATGTTGGGGAAGATAATGTTTTTTGCAGGCAATTTTCTTCAGGAGATATTTTATAGACAGAACACCATTTTTTTTATAATATTTTAAAGGAAATGTTTAAAAAGGCAGGCGTGCCATCAAATTTGCATAGTATGCAAAACAAATTTTAGCTAACCTGACGTCACAGAGAGAGTAAGAGAATTCATTCAAACATAACGGACTTGCGCAAGGCGCATTCTTATTATCTTTCATTCATGTACGTATACTTGTACATGCTCTCGTTATGCCCAACATATTATACTGTCTAGAAGTATACTGTGGATCTAGAAACCAAAATATGAGGGGACTTCAATTAGCTTTTAATAGAGTAGTGCGGTATTTATACTCAATCAGACTTTTTGACCACGTAACTCCCTCTGTTAACCGATTCTTGGGTTGTAGTTTCTCAAATTTTGTACATTTCCGATCTCTGTTGTTGTTTTACAAAATGTTCAAAAATCAATTTCCTACCTTTCTCACGAATTTGTTTAAATTTGGCCGTTCATCACGTACGAATCAATTAATAATTCCTAGAGCGAGGGGTTATATGAATAGGTCCTTTCAGGTGAGAATAGCCAGATTGTTCAACTTGCTTCCTTCTACACTACGAGTATTTAACTTCACTAGCGCTACGTATCGCAAAAAGCTTCTTCAACACTTTGGAGAAATAACGCAGTAGTTGACAATGTTTCTTTTTGGTTTTTGTTTTTTACAATGTTCCTTTGATTTTTTTTTTATATTTTATTATTGCCTTTGGAAATTTTTGATTCATTCAACTGATTAAATAATGTATACACTATTTTCAATAGAGCTTGTGTTTGTAGTTTTCTTTTTGAAAACACCTTTGGGAACTCTGAATTATTATTAGTCATGAATAATATAATCTCTAATTTAACTTTGTTATCAACTAGTTTTTTGATCTTGCTACTTAATTAAAGGATATAATTGTTATGTAATTTCTTATTTAATGAAAACATATAATGTGTGTTATAAATGGAGTAGTTCTTTTGTAATTTATTTGAATTGGCCGAGAGGCTTAAAATTACAAGTGTGAATAAATAAATAAATAAATAAATACCAACAAATAATAGAACCTGTAAATCTGACAAAAGCTGCCAACTAAACAAATTGAAATCAGCTGTTTACTGAGTTTACCTTCTCATTCTACCATGTGAAATACCTTCCAATTTCATTAAATATTTTGTATTTTATCACTTTATTTTTGTTTTGCAAATGGCGTTAGTTTGATGCATTGTAACGATTTGCCGATATATGTAGGAATACCGGCTATTTTTCGTGGCATTTACCAATGTTACCACATGGTAGTAAGATTATTTGATAAAGCACTGAAAATCTCTTTTCGTATTTAAAGTCAGATCAAACATAAATTAAAATCAATTGATTACCAATTTAAATATCCAGTCAAAAATTGGGCCTAATGTCCCCTTTACCTAACCTAACAATGTATGAACATAGCTTTATACGGTACAACAAGAAATGTAAACACAAACCGATTAATTATCGATAATTTAAAACAGCTGTCATCAGAAACTTTTCACATAACCTGACATTGACAGCTTGTTATCACAAAAAAAACGGGAGCATTAATCGACCGGTTCCATAATAACCACACACCGCACCCCAAGATTTGCAGGCGAAATATTCCGAAATTACCACTAAAGAAAGGAACACAAGCATATTGCCGTCAGGATACGAACCACATTGCCGGACACACACAATAAGATGCCTTACATAGAAAATGAAGATCCACAACAGAATAAAGCGGTGGCTGAATGGATACGTTTCGGTATGCGGCTGGGTGTAAGTGCCGCCCTTCATCCCTTGGAGTATTCCAAAGTCTTAATGCAACTGGGATATGAGCCAATACCTGCAGTGCCGGGACGTTCTTTACTGGGCAAACCCATAATGATACTGCCGAATATTTTCCAGTATGGTTAGTTACATTTTTGTGAGAAAGTGGAATTACTTTATATTTGTTTATTCATTCATGTGTACTTATGTTTGGTTTTATATTGTTATTCCCTTACAGCTGGTCATATTCGAAAGATGGACGGATTCTATGGTTGTTATCGGGGTCTGGCTCCCAAGCTGGTCGGTTCCATATTTAGCATGGTACTAAGTGAGAAAATTGCAGATCGTTTGGGTTTAAATGCAGTTGAAGAAGGGAAGGATGAGGATATGATGACAGATGAGGAACTGTAAGTGGAAGAAGATAACGAATGTGGTCTATAAACATTTCCTTAGAGTTCTGTGAACTATAAGTGGTATTCACTGTAATATTTAATATTCAAGTTTAGAAGAACATTTCTCTGAAGCATTCTTGTACATACATATGTCCTTAACATTGTTTAATACTCTGAATATTTTTGTAGAAAAATTCCTTCCTGTCATAAGAGGGGTTCAGGTACACCGCGATTTCGACGGTATCGTGATTTCAACCCATCAAACATTGTTTACCGTACAAAAATCAGTTGTTTATGGAAATTAAATTCTGAAAACTGCGAAATCGCGGTATAACTGAGCGAAGTTCAGGTATACCCCAATTTAGAGATTTCAACCCATCAAACGAGTGTGTGCGGCAAAAAACAACAGCTGTTTATGTAAATTAAATCGGGATAAAAGTGTAACTGGGGTATACCTGGATAAGTCTTGATACAAATCCAAATATATTAAATTTTCTAAAAGAGGAACTTGTTCCGACAATTTCTCGCCCCTAAATTTAGCTCTGATCGCAATAATTATAAACTACCTTTGAATTATTTGTTTATTCTAAAGTTAGTGATAAGCACTTCCATTATTAACTGTGAAATTTGTATAAATGCTATTTCAGTTACGACCAATTCAAGCTCAATTTGAAACGCGATGTTGTTCTCACCGTATCCGGCATTGTCGTGGCACAACCATTCCATGTCATTTCAGTGCGCATGATGGCTCAATTTATAGGACGTGAAACGTTGTACTCATCAATTCTCGGTTCTATTGCGGAAATATATAGAACTGAAGGTATATCCGGATTCTTTTCGGGACTTATACCCAAATTGCTGTCTGACCTAGCCTGTTTGGTACTAACCAGTTCAACGGTTTATATGCTGAATAAATATGTGATAAAAGATAAAATGGGCAGACAATACAGTGCCGGATGTGCACAAGTAAGCGGAAAAGAAAACAAAATATTTGCAACTCAAAATGTTATCCTTGTTATTTTATCTTTTTAGTACGCATTTGCAAGCATTCTATATCCTTTGAATGTTGTTTCCACATGTATGACAGTTTCAGGTTCCAATCTTATGGCTGGTCAGCCACCCATAATGCCAATCTATACAAATTGGTTGGATTGTTACAGTGACTTGCAAGGACGCCGTGAACTGAAGAGAGGAAGTTCGTTATTCTGGAGGTTTGATATATTAATTTACTTACAAATGATTTAATATTTTTAACTCGCTTGTTTTATATTATTAGATCTGCTGGTGGTTTTGCCAAACCCATGTTGCGTAATACCGGCGGCTATGTGCCACTGCCCACTTTAGCCAAATACCAATAATTTATAGAGTGAAGCGGGAGAGATTATAAAAAAAACCTGGTCCGATAACAACGCATCTAGTATGTCATCATCAATTACAAACTGCTTGCTTCTCCTCACGCAATTAAATATGTATCATCAGAGTAGAGATGATATGGCGAGTGTCGGGTGTAATAGAGTTCGCACTGTAACAAAATTCAAACAGTAACTTTAAGAAATTTGTTGTTGATGAGCGAATAATTATCTCTAATGTCGTATTTTGTTTTGGAATTTTCAATGATTGACAAACCAAATCCTTTAAATAAGCAGACCTAGTAGTTCCAAACTGTAGCATTTCTGCTTGAAATACTTTATTATTTTATTACTTATTCAGTTTGTTTTTTAAACTGGCATTTAAGAAGATTTTGATTAACAGTAACTGTTTTCTTTGAAATTTTAGAGCATTTAAATAAAAACCCATCCCTCCCCCCACTTTTCACTTGGTGAAATTATTTATTGCCTCTAAATGAATTGTATTCATTATTTTCTAAATTCTTTTAAATGGTAGAAAACAAAAATGTTGGTAAACTTAATATTTTGAAATAATAAATACATAATTATTTTTTGTCGTTTGAAGTTGAAATCTCCATAGATTTTTCTTTGGTTTAAAAAGTCGGTTGATTCGACTGATATTTTTTAAGAATCGGTGTTCGGCATTGAATCAATTATTTAAATTGAATTTGAAAATTGTTCCTCAGAGTAAGTAAATAAAAAAGTAAATGTGGCCGTCGGTGAAGCCATGGCAGTGTGTGCGGATCTTGTCCATGAGATCGTGGGTTCGATCCCTGCTCTGACCACCTTAAATTTCATTCGGCGGCGGTCACCTCGCTCGACTATATCGAATAGTTAGCCGTGAAAAGCTTCTAAACTACCGTTCGGAACCGGTGTAAAACTGTAGGTTCCAATCAATGACTATAAAACTAGAAAGAGCCCAGCTCAGTTATTCTGAGAAGCTCTGCCCAATCCCTTTGTAGAATGTAATGGGAAAGAATTTGTTTTAAGTAAATACAATAAATGTGTTCCAATGAAGTGGCAAGGAGGGCTTCTCACAATCAGTGAGCTGTTTTATACTGTTTGGGATTTACACTGTTTCGAACGGATTTTTGAGAACCTTTTGTATGATTATTTACTCCATAGTGTCTATTGTACTCTTCCCATGAGAGCGATTAAAAGCTGTTCCCTATTAGGGTGTCCCAAAAAAATTGTCTTTTTCGATTCTTATGGTTGCTCAAGCTTAATTGGAAAGCTTATAGGATAAAGTACTTTTGAGATTTTTTTCAGATTTTTCGGAAGCGGTCTCACAAATCGAATTTCCCCCAAAAATCGGTGTTGCGCTTGTTTTCTGAATTTTTCTTAAAACTTGTTCAAAATAACCACGATTTTCTTAGTTTGAAGTTAATATTTGTAAAGTAAAACGTCCAATCTTTTATCGTATAAGCATAACGCACCAGTTTTGGCAATGATTTTGCTCAATAATGTACCAAATGATATATTAAATTTTTTCCCACATTTTGCATAAATTTTCTAAATAACGCCTTAAAACTTTAAAATTTCTACCAAAGTTTAAAAAACAAATGACGCACTTCAAAAGACGGATAAATTCCAAGCAATTTTGTAAAAATAAATTTTGAATTTGCTTCTACGGTTCCAGAGTTATACCCTTTTAAAGAGTGTTATCCATTGTATGAAAGTAATAAAAAAAAAATTATTAAAGGGGTTTTGAGGGGGTTATATTATACCCTACAGTTTTCGTTGAAATTAAATAAAATTTATTTGGTTTTTATTAAGGCCGGTATTAAGTTGTTAGGAAATTTTCGGTGCCATAAGAAGTACGTGTATAACAAATAATTAAAATATCATGAACAGAAGATTTCACCCACTTTTTATTTGAAATTTTTATTTATTTTAAAATTTCGTAGGCAAAATCAATTACAGGGTTGTTACGTCAAGTTATTTCGTACGGAAACAATTGTTTGGGACCGCAATTTTGACATGTCGATAATTTTAAATACCAAAAGTAACACGACATTCGTTAAAAATCAAATGGAGTGCGTAGAGCTATTATAAATGAAATATTTACAAGGAAAATCAAAGAAAAATCAAACGAAATTTTCCGTTCAGAGATAAAAACAAAATTTCTTACGAAAATTTTGCAAGAACTGTATACGGGGCTTTAGTAAATGTAAACCATAGAGTTATAGATCAGAGTCTCCAACCCTCTCTTAGAGTTATCATACGGTCGCCGCAGTAGTTGCATATTTCACGAAGTTTGAGTGGTTGTTCCATACATGGTACTCTTTAGTTGGTGAAAAAACGGGCAGAAATAAAAGGGAATGCTTATTTCCATTCGATGCAACCAACATAGAACATAAGTTAGCTGTCATTAGTAGCAATCAAACACTATTTTAACTGAGTCAAGTAGACAGTAAAAATTTCTCTTCACTCACTGTTCTCTCTCTTACTCTCTTCATTGAATATTTCAATACACGAGCAGCTTTTTGATAGAGTTATTGCATATAACTATACAAATTCCAACCATGTTGAAGTAAAATTACATAAACTATGCAAAAAGTATGAAATAATCAAGATACGACGCGAGAGAGAAATGCCTTTGAGTGAATTTCTAGCACTTTTTGGTTCTCTTTTACCAGGGTTGCCAAATTGCGCACATCTTCTGGTCGTCTAATTCTAGATCGTCTTTGTTTGAACTATCATGTCGATCAGCTGTGGCATTTATACCCCCTGAGTAAACCAAAAATATAGTTTTTTAAAAATATTTTTCTTAATGTGTTTCGGAGATCCACTTGTGGTTATACCCACTAAACTTTGTGATCACGGCTGTGTGGGCGTTAACCCTACTCGAAAGTTGATCAAAATTCCAGAACATTCTAGATTTGTTACACTGTATGATATTATGTCTTGATCGACCGACTATTTTTTTTACTTTTATTGACTATTTTACAACCTCATGAGGTCAGATGTCGCACACATATTAATTAAACAAATTTCAACATTGGTGGATACGGAGGGATTCTTTGGTCTAGTCTTTCCAGCGGAGTCTTGATCGTCCTCTTTTTCTCTTTCCATCGGGTACGTTATAGAATATATTTCGCGCTAGCTCATCTTCAACGCTAGCCAACGCAATTGGCCTAATTCGACTTTCGTTGTCCACGCCAGAACACAGATGATATAGCTCTTGGTTCCAACGACGTCGATACTGGCCGTTTTCTTTAACAGGACCATATATTTTATTCTCGAATACTCTCAAATACACCCAGGTGCTTTTCATCCGCTTGCGATATGACCCAAATTTCGGAGCGTTTGTTTGTCGAGAGAGGGCTCTGTTCTTAAACTGCTTGCTGAGCCCAAAATAGCATCTATTCGCAAGCACAATTCTCCTATTTATCTCCAGGCTGACGTTGTTGTCCTTGTTCAAGGCGGATCCAAGGTAGATAAATTCATCTACCACTTCAAAATTAAATCGGTTGTCTGTGTTCAAGTGCGGACCAAGTCGACAGGTTTGTCTAGTCGTTGACCCCATCAATTTTGTCTTGCCCTCATTAACAATAAGATCCACTTTCGCTGATTCTTTTTCCATTCTTGAAAATACTGCATACATACTGCATTCATACATACTGAAATACTGCATACTGAAATACTGTATACTGAAATACTGCAGTAACCTCTCGCAAATTTCGCCCACTGATGTCTATGTCGTCAGCATACGTCAGCAACATATGGCTTTTCGTGTTAATGGTCTTGTTCGTATTTACTGCAGCCTTTCTCATTATTATCTCCATTAAGATATTGAAGAGATTGCACGAAAGTGTGTCGCCTTGTCTAAGTCCTCGTTTGGTACAGAATGGTTCAGTGAGGTCTTTCCCCACTTTCACTACTGATTTAGTGTTGGTCAGCATCATTCTACAGAGGCGGATCAGTTTTACCGGAATCCCAAGTTCAGACATAGCTTCGTAAAGTTTTCTCCGTATGGGGCTATCGAAAGCAGCTTTGTAATCTACAAAAAAGGTGGTATGTATTGATTTGCTTTTCGTGGGTCTTTTCCAGGATTTGGCGTACACTATCTACACTATCTTCCACAATCATTACCTCCTGATATTCAGTGGAAGAATCTGAGTGGAGTAGTGTTGAAAAGTGGTTTCTCTACATTTTAAGAACACACTGCTAATCAGTCACCAGGTTCCCATTCTCGTTCTTGCAGGATGCTCTGCACATTTGCGACGAGATTCCCGTCCTTGTCTTTACAGACAGGGGGCCCTGAACCATGTCCATTAGTTCCGTTAACTTTTTGGTAGAATTTTCGGGCTGCGTTCTTCCTTCTGTATGTCTCAATTTGCTCACTCTTGCGCTTTCTCCACTGCCGTTCCTTACGCCTAAAGAGACGGTTTACCTCCTTTCTTTTCTCCCTATACCGCTCAGTTGCAGTTGACTGAAGCATTACCATACGTGCAGCGTTCTTTTCGTCATTTGCAATGCGGCACTCTTCATCGTACCATGGTTTATTGCGAAGCGGTTTTTCGAAACCAAGTACGGTTGTTGCGCCAGTTTTTATAAAGTCGGAAATGGGTTTCCACTGCGCATCAGGATCGTCATCGGGAGGGGGTGGGTTCTGTGCCAAAAGTTGCGAGAGCTTCCTTGAGTAGACTGTGGCTACCTCTGGTAATTGCAGCTTTCCGATGTCCAGCTTCCTCTGCGTCTGGTTTCGTACGATTTTCGCTCTTCTTAATCTTGTGCGAACCTTTGCTGCTATCAGGTAGTGATCAGAATCGATGTTAGCTCCTCTGATCACTCGTACGTCCATCATACTGGATGAGTGCCTTCCATCAATTACCACGTGATCAATTTGTTTCTTAGTTCTTTGATCAGGGTATACCCAAGTAGCCTTGTGGATGTCTTTATGCTGGAATCTTGTACCACTAATGACCATGTTTTTTTGCCGTGGCAAAGTCAATCAGTCTCATACCGTTGTCGGAACTGTCAGCATGTAGACTGAAATTGCCAATAGTTGGATTAAACACATTCTCCCTTCCTACTTTGGCATTAAAATCGCCTAGTACAATCTTAATATCATGGCCAGGGCAGCGGTCATACGTTTCCTCTAGGAGCTTATAGAATATGTCTTTGGCATCATCATTTTTCTCTTCTGTCGGGGCACAAATTAGGGAAATATAAAAATATTTCGCTTTTATGCGGATTGTGGCTATACGTTCACTCAGAGGATTGAACATAGAGACTAGATGTCGCAGTCTTTTGCCAACTACAAATCCGCAACCAAAGTCATGTTTTTTTTCATGGCAACTGTAGTATATATCGCAGTTTCTTTTTCTTGTGCAGCCATGTCCTGTCCATCGCATTTCCTGGATAGCGGTAATGTCAGCCTTATAACTTTCGAGGACATCTGCCAGTTGGATACTTGCACCGGATCTATATAGAGTTCTTACATTCCAAGTGCATATCCGTAAATCGTGGTTCTTATAACGTTTGCGGGGGTCGTCAACAAATAGGGGTTGTTTATGTTTTCTTTTTCGTTTACGTATTTTCACTGCCATTATGAACGGTGGCGGGATGCAAACCCAGCCCACCGTGCTTTTGCATTTTACCTACTGCCAGGATATTTGATTGCAGCCGCCCATTATGGATCAGACGCTGACCAGGATGCGATATGTTCAACCCAGATTTTCTTCTTTTAGTTTCTATCCGCCGTTGGCCCGTATGTTTGGCTCATCCGCCTTCTAAGGACAAAAGAATATGCCCGATTGTTTTTTGAGCTTCAGTGACATCAGTCACCTACTAAACCTGATTTGATGCTCATTTGTTTCACCTTCTCACTCTAGCTAGCTAACGGAGGTTTCCGAAAAGCCATTGCCCAGGACATACTGCGTGGAAGTAGTGAGCTGCTTGGACTGCCCAATGAAGGAATAATTTCTGGCCACTCCCAAGTGAATGGCAATCAGAAACTTTCCACCTCCACGGACAGTCCCATGTCCCACTCGATCTACTTATCTCCTGGAACAATTTTCGGGATTCATTGTTCATCCTGCACATTTCGGTCTTTTTACTCTCTCTCTATGCTTCCACTACCATTTTTTTCTCCTAAATAGTTGGGTTTCTTCCCTCCTCAGCCTCTTGTACCGCTAATTCGCGTTGTAACTGACTGTTTCGTTGCCATACGTGCAGCGTCTTTTTCATCAGTTGCACTGGTACATTCTTCGTCGTACCATGACTTATCCTTCTGCGGTTTTTGATAGCCTTGATAGTCTTGAGGAGGGGGAGTATTCTGCTCTAGCAGGAGAGTGAGCATTTTTTGTTAGGACTTTGATATCTCCGGTATTTGCAGCTTTTCAATATCCAACTTTTCCCGTGTTCGGCTTCGTACGTTCTTCACCCTGCTCAGTCTTGTGAGAACTTTCGCAGCCACCAGGTAATGATCCGAGTCGAAATTGGCACCTCGAATCACACGTACATACATCCATTATACCAGAAGAGTGCCTGTCATCTTTTACCAAGTGATCAATCTGGTTCTTCGTTGTCTGCTCAGGGAATAACCAGTTCGCCTTATGTATGTCCTTATGCTGGAATCGTGTGCTACTAACTACAACGTTCTTTGCAGCGGCGAAGTCTATCGGCCTTATTCCATTATCGGAGGTGGTATCATGTAAAGTAGACTGTGATTTGGCATTAAAGTCGCTTAGAATCCTCCAGACGCTCATAAAATTATTCTTTGACCTCATCGTCTTTATCCTCTGTCGGTGCGTGCACACAAATTAACGAGATGTTGAAATATTTTGCTTTGATGCGAATTGTGGCTATGCGGTCACTCACTGGGTTGAACCTTGAATCTAGGCTATAAATCCGCACTGAATTCGTGCTTTCGCTCGTAGCAGCTGTAGTAAATATCGCAGTTTTTATTTCTAATGCAACCTAATCGTGTCTATCGAATTTCCTGGATAGCTGTGTTGTCAGTTTTATATTTTTCGAGGATATCCGGCAGTTGGAAAGTGGCCTTATAACGTTTGCGAGGGTCGTCGTCAGATAGGGGATTTCTTCGTTTGTTATATTATTTGTGTATTTCTATATAATGTATTCCTATATAATGGTGGCGTGAGGCAAACCCAGCCCACCGTGATTTGCATTTTACCTATTGCCAGGATGATTATGTCAGCCGCCCATTATGGATCAGACGCTGGCCAGAATGCAATATGTCGGAACTGGATTTTGGTTTCTTAAATTTTGATCCGCCGTTGGCCAGGGCTGTTGGCTCATCCGCCTTCAAATGACAGAAGAATATGTCCACTACTTCGAAGACAGGGTCAACTAATAATCCTGAGACGTATCAGTGATCGCATAACCAATCAGGCTGCTCATTCGTTTCGCCTTCTCGCTTTAGCTAGCTAACGAAGGTTTCCGATAAAGCCATTGCCCAGGACATACTGCGTAGAAGTAGAGAGTTGTTTGGATTGCCCAATGAAGGAATCATTTCTAGCCACCCCCACTATCAGAAACATTCTACCAACAATGACAGTACCATGTCCCTTTACCCAGCCAATAAATACTTATAATGAAGTGAAAATAAGCACAAGTTAAGTTCAAATCTGCATCAGCATTCTTGAACTTGTTAGGTCTTCACCTATAACTATCAGGTACTATTTAAGGGTGGTATTCTATAAGTCGTGAATCAGTCACTTCGCGTTACTTTCGTCGTTTTGGTAGGTTATAAAACGTTACAGCTGTTCGGTGATTAACTGCGTTGAGTTACGTTATTTTAATGGGTAGTTTATAAAACGCAACGCAACGTTTTTGATCACTTCAGCTGTCAAATTGAACACGCCACAGTTCTTCGCGTTAGTTGAAGAAATTATAAGTATTTTGCATTTCATTGCGTATAAGTAGTTGCCAACTTTGGCTGAAATGCATTCGACGGATAGAGCTCAAAAAATTTTTTTTTAAATAAGTCAAAATTATACTGTTTACGCACTGAAATTATTATTTACAATAATACGACTAAAATTAGAAATGGAACGTCCAAATAAAAAATGCGTTGCAAAACTATTATAATTATATTTAAAAATAATAGACATCACTTGATGTTGACAATAATAAACAAAAGAACCAATACATTACAATCAATACATACCGCCAAATAGCACGTGTTTTTGAAAAGACAACTAATTTAATATAGATGGGGAAATTTATTGGACATTGAACCATAAAATAACATAGGTTTTTTTACACATTTTATGTGAATATTGTTGGTATTTGCAGTATTATAAATAATAGCAATCTTAAAATCTAAATTTTTTAATCTTTTCATTCTTAGCATTTCACTCAAGGTAACTTTTTCTGATCTGTAATTGTTTATTTTAGTTGGGCAACTCTATAAACCGCATATGTCAGTGACCGATTTCGTAAACAAACGCAAGCGCGAAGTGATATATAAACTACAATTTTTTGACTTTGGCTTTTGCGTTTACGTTCACTTTCGGGACTTTTAGAATACTACCCTAAGTTATGAATTTCCGATTTTGTTTTTTGACACAGAATTTGTGTCACTTTATCGAATAGAATTTGTTGGACCGCTTTTTAAATAGTACGTAAACTTGTACCTTCTAAAAAACCGGTTCCCATTACATCCCATGAAGGGATTGAGGAAAGAGCTTCTCACAAACCAGTGAGCAGTGCGCTTTCTAATTTTTCACTCACTGATTGGGACCTACTTTAAGAAGCTTTTCATGGCTAAATACTCGATAGTGTCGCCGTCACTAAGCGAGGTGACAGCCGTCGAAAGAAATTTAAGGTGGTCAGAGCAGGGATTGAACCCAAGATCTCATGTACAAGAGGCGCGCACACTACCCATTGCACCACCAACGGCCACAAAAACTTGTACCTTCTACTAACAATTTTTCTTGAATGAATCCAACATTAGATCAAATATTCCCATCATCACTTGTTGCGATACTGAATCCACACTAACTGCTATACAATGACTACAAATGATCCATTCACATACCATAATACTACATATTAGGATGGATCCAAACAATATCTCGTTCTGACAAATACGGGATTCTCAATTTCCATTTTCAATACTCTCTGTATTGAGAGTAGTTCCTACTCATTTTCCTGTATTGAGAACATTTTCTACTCATTTTCCAAAACACCGTCTTTCTTTAGTTTCATTCAAAACAATTTCATGTCGTTCTCTTCAGTTATTGCTCGGGAGATCTGTGGAACAGATCATTTTCGCACGTTTAGTGTAACGGAATCCGTTCATTCGAGCGATGAACTCTAATTCTGAAGTGGAAGTGAAAATGTTTGTGAAACGATTCCATGTGTTTGGATAGGAAACAAAAGCAAAGAAAGAAAACAAAACCAAAATGTGCAATTACATTCGTTTAAATATAGAAACTAAAATAATTTTATTAATGAAAATCCACTTTAATGATTTAATTCGAAAATACAAATTTCGGAAAGAAATACTATTTCAAACAAAATATTTTAATGATCAAAATTGTTTAAATATTTGAGATCAAAACTAAAATGGAAATGGATAAGTGGAAATGTGGAAAAACTATGCGTTACGTTCGGTTTTTGTGAGACATATTTTGGTTTTGATGGAAGAAAAGTTATTTTTTGTTTCATTTGCCGACAAGATAAATAATTCATATTTTTTGTTTGTATAATAAAAACGAGATGCAGGAATGAACAAATGAGATGAAAATTTGGTTCAATGTTTTAAATTATGTTCTTCAAGTTTTCGTGCGATCGAGTGAGTGTGAGAGTTTTCCATTCATCCGCCGCCTTATTCCGAAAATAATCGGCCGCACAGTGTGATGAAATCGACGCATAAGTTGAAAAATCTATTACGAATAGCCATAGTGAAACACTAAAGAGAAACCATAAGTGTTTTCAGTTCCGCCACATTCTTGTCGAAAGTCACTGGCTAACGATAGTTTTGATATAGTTTTTTATGCCAGTGTTTTTCTGCTAGAATTCGGATTTAATACAAATAAAAATTAATGAAAATTGTTGTATTCTTCAAATCAAAACTAATTTATTGCATAAAAAGTTATTTTAAACGTCATAAGTGCCAAAAAATCAAATTTAAAATCAGTTTCTTCAATTCGCCTATCAAATAATACGAGTATCAACAAAAAAAAAATGGAATAAAACATTAAATGCAAATAAAAATATTAAAAATTAAAAAAAGTAAAATAAAAAAATAAATTAAAATGAAATGAAAAATCAAATTAAAATGAATAAGATACGATTCTTTAAATTAAATATTTTTTTTTAAATTTTACAAATTGTTATTGAGAAAATTTACAGTAATTGCCAAAGTGAACTGAAAATTGATAAATAGAAAATTTAAAATGATATTGATACACAGGCGGGCGGTTGAAGCATTAGGAGGACTGCAACTGTCAAATTTCATAGCAAAAAAAACTGCTTCAGTTCGGATATTTTTAAGATATTGATATTTACAAAATCACAATTTCTGTTAAGGAAAACAGAATTGAAAATAACCAGACTGATATTAGGTCAGGTTTTTTTATTCCCTAAATAAATAAATAAATGGTTTCCATTACATCCCATGAAGGGACAGGGGAGAGCTTCTCAGCATCACTGAGTTGTGCGCTTTCCAGTGTTCACTCACTGATAGGAACGTACAGTTTTACACAGATTCCGAACGGTATTTTGAGAAGCTTTTTCATGGCTAAATACTCGATAGTGTCGCTCACTATGCGAGGTGACCACCGCCGAAAGAAATATTAAGGTGGTCTGAGCAGGGATCGAACCCAGGATCTCATGTACAAGAGGCGCACACACTACCATTGTATAATTTTTATACCTTGTTCACGATGCCGCGAAATTGAAGTCTTTCGCAATTTGACCTGAAATTGAGTTGAAATTGCTCAATTTCGCATATATTTTGACAACTAAGAAATTTAGATATTTACGACAATTTCGTTGAAATTGGCTTGAAATTTTCGTATACAACGCTGTTTTTACTCAAGAAAATTAAGGTAGTACTCTTTTTTGCATATATGCACGAGACCGACAAAGACGATGAAGAATTACGGTGCGTTTACACGGGACAGTTTGAGACCAGATAGTTGAGAATATGTATTAGTTGTCACAAAGAGAGAAATTATTTGTGTGACGTACGCGTCCTGCCAATTATAAAGACAGTACAGTTTTAGGCAATCACCGACAGTGTCGTTTCGTTAAATTTCGTGCTCTGATTTTTTGTTTCTTCGCTCTTTTGCCATTGTGTTTTGTGTTACTTCTCCAAATTACAATGGATCTGATGTACTCTGCAAAATTAGACATGTATTCATGCTTATATGTTTGTATTGTCAAACAATATTTCAATAAAAATTAGCAACATTTTTAAAAACAAATATATTTCCCAATTTGTAAAGTCGTTTGCGCTGTTTTGTTTTTTCTCAAATTACTACGAAATGTCACCGATATGGCCGATGGCTGAACTAGTAGAGGTTGACGCAGTAGGATTTGTTGTAATTGTGTGATCTAACAACGGGCATTTACTTTCTGTTTCATGACTCTAACCGTCAAATTTAACACAGATCCATATGAACAAACGCAGTAAACAAAAAAGTACAACAACAAAATACACTGAATTTAACAGATGGAGTCATAAGAAAGCAAAATCACTTGTTCTATTGCGTCAACATTTACTAGTTCAGCCATGATCTGGCTGCTAATGTCAAATCTCTTGTCGAAGTTACTGTCGTTGAAAAATCAGAGACAGTGGCGAGGCCATAGATTAATACTTATAGTAGATCTACTAGTTCTCCCACCAAATTTATGACATTTGGCCTGGTGTGATATCTACGTTTGATGTTGAAAAGAATTGCTTTACTAATACCAGATAGAGGCAAAGATTCATAACAACGAACAAAATAACAACAACGGCATTTCGTTTTGTGTGTTAAAATTATTGTGTTAAACACAACACAAATGTATGCTAACAATAAAAGTCAATAAAAAAGTGTAAAACATCTAAATTTCAGAGTTTTTCACCAAAATGACATGAAAAATTAAAGCAAGAAGTTATTGTAATTCCACCTGGTGTATATCACTTTTCGTCAAACATCTCTCTATCACACCGACCGCATCACGAAGAGTGTGAAAGGAAACGTCAGATGAGCCAAATATTCTCTCTAGTCTGAGATTACTCTATGGGCGAAGCAAGTGAGAGAAGTGTAAGTGCGGTAGTAAAAATGTGTGAATGTATTTCTACTGTCGGAGCAAAACTGTCCCGTGTAAGCGCCAGGTTAGACGACCATAAAGCAACTATGGTATATAGAAGAAAATTTACTCATGGAGTGGAATACCAACAAAGAAAACGAGTGAATCGCGTCGTTTCTCTGCTCTCTCTCTCTTACTCTCTTCGTTGAATATTTCAATACACGAGCAGTTTTCTGATGATGTTATTGTATCTAACTATTCTTGACTAATTTTCCAAGCTTAAGGTCACTTCTGATTTTATAAAACTTTTTGTTTTCCTCTTTTCTCTCTCGATATTTCGATTTATCTAACTATAGAAATTCCAACCATATTTTAATAAAATTACATAAAGTATGTAAAAGGTATGAAATAATCAAGTTATTACGCGGGAAAGAAATGCGTTTGAGTGACTCGCGTCGACTTTTTTGGTTCTCTCTACTAGGGTTGCCAAATTGCGGGGTTTTTTCTTCTCTACTTGTACATCCTTTTTGAGACGACCCATCGAGAAATACTTAAGAGTTTCCATTACTCTCTTCGCTGCCTCTTTATGGCGACGAGGTAGTAGGCCATTTCGTAGAGTTTTATTTGCTGCGGTATTTTACCAATATTACACTTTCGTTGGACATAAAACGGACAGAAATTGAAGGGAATTCGTATTTTCGTTCAATTCAAACAATATAAAACATAATTTAGCTGTCATTAGCATCAATAAACACTATTTAAAATTAGTTCCTGTCTTCTTTGCTCTCTCATTCCCCATCATCGGCCTAGTACCTTTTCGATCAGCTGTGCCATAGAATCCCAAAAACGAATCCAGTTTTTGAGAATCACCCTGAACGACCAGATGATGTGCGGAATTTGGCAACCCTGGTAAAAGAGAACCAAAAAGTGCTAGAAATTCACTCAAACGCATTTCTCTCTCGCGTTATGTCTTGATTATTTCATACTTTTTGCATAGTTTATGTAATTTTACTTCAACATGGTTGGAATTTGAATAGTTATATAGAAAAACACTATCAAAAAGCTGCTCATGTATTGAAATATTCACTGAAGAGAGTAAGAGAGAGACCAGAGAATGGCTAGGGTTTTACTCGTTTTGTTTGTTAGCATTTGACTGTCTACATATACATCGTATTTGAGAACGAAGCCGACAGATAATTATTCAGTTGGCCGCCTTCGTAGATAATGTTTTGAAGTTCACGACGCGGTCATTAAGGCACGCTTCGACTTTAAATGTTAGCCGATATTATCGGTTAAGCCGCTATTAAAGGCCCGAATTACTGAAAAAATATCTACATTTTTTACACAACCAACGAGATGAGTCTAAAAGCAACGCCTGCCGAAAATCACATTTAATAAAACTCAGTTGCCGCTGTCGATTAATTTTTGTTGTTGCTCCAACGCTGTCTATAATTATGGGTGGGTCGGCTTCGTTCACTTGCCGCCTTATTTATCAAATTTAAATTTTAAGTTTTCATCGACATAGACTATAAACCGTGTAGAATCAGTGCTTCATGTTATCGTTCATGCACCATTCATTTATTTTATTGGTTTCATTCATTTTCTAACAACATTTTGGCTATTTTATCCAGGCACTAAAATTTTACTCATGGTAATGTTTGTACACAAGCAGTTATCATTTTTCAACGAAATTGCTCAAATGCCAGTGTGAACGATTTCAATTTCGTTGGACAATTTCAATCCGAAATTGACAATAAAATTAGTTTAGCGGGATATAAAAACACGCTTATTATTACCATGACTGTATCATTTTGAAATTTGTTTTTCGTAATACGAATTTTGCTTCTCAATTTTTTTTTCTCACATTAGCCAAAAATAGAGAATAAAAAAACCTCGGAATTTGGCAACCCTAGTAGAAGAGAACCAAAAAAGTCGACGCGATTCACTCAAACGCATTTCTTTCCCGCGTAATAACTTGATTATTTCATACCTTTTACATACTTTATGTAATTTTATTAAAATATGGTTGGAATTTATATAGTTAGATAGAATAACATCATCGGAAAACTACTCGTGTATTGAAATATTCAACGAAGTGAGTAAGAGAGAGAGCTGAGAAACAACGTGCTTCACTCGTTTTCCTTGTTGGTATTCCACTCCATGAGTAAATTTTCTTCTATCAAAGACGATTTACAATTAGACGACCAGAAGATGTGCGAAACTTGGCAACCCTGGCAAAAGAGAACCAAAAAGTGCTAGGAGTTCACTCAAACCCATATCTCTCTCGCGTCATATCTTGCTTATTTCATACTTTTTGCATAGTTTATGTAATTTTACTTCAACATGGTTGGAATTTGTATAGTTATATACAATAAAACTATCAAAAATCAGCTCGTGTATTGAAATATTCAATGAAGAGAGTAAGAGAGAGAGTACAGAAGTACTAGGGTTTCACTCGTATTGTTTGTTGGCATTTGAGTGAAGAGAAATTTTGACTGTCTACTTGTACATCGTTTTTGCTTCTATATACCATAGCTGCTTTATGGTCGTCTAATTCTTCATCGCCTTTGTCGGCGTTTATGCATTAGCCCCGTTCTCAGTTGTTATGAAATTTCCGTTCCCTTAAGAAGTGCGTGTATATACATACATACTTATGTATAAAAAACAACGAAAATTTCGTGAACCTTGCGGAAATTTTGTATGCTAATTCAATAACAGGGTTAGGTCTGCTTAGGTTAGGTTAGTTGTCGGTGGCAGTCTATGAAAGACTTCCTTATTAGTGTATTGTGATATCAAGGGCTACCTATATTAACCGTTATCTCTAACGAAGAACCATTTGGGTTGGTCCAAAAAGCTCAAGATCTTGTCTACGTCTAAGACAATTCCCCTAGGTACCTAAACAGGTGGAATGCTATACTAAACATACATACATCGTGCTGTCGGCTTGTGCTGGACACGTGCAGAGAAGATGTTCTGTGGACTGTTCCCCATTGTTACAGCGTATCGTCGCATGTCTACTAAAGTATTGCATAAATACATTTGTAACACTGTGCATAGTACTGCACTCGTTAAACGGGTACACTGAAGCGAGAATTTGTTAAAAACAAAACGATAACGTCAGTGATAGCACCCAAAACGGTTCGTTTGATGACGAACATAAATTTTCGCCAACGACTCTACACTGAAGTTCTTGAATCGACCGAATATAAATATTAAACACAGCAAAAGTAAACTCACAGAGCTGAGAGATTGTCTCGAGAAGTGAGTAGGTTTTCGAGTAGCGAGTAAGTTGCCAAAAAGTGAGCAAGTTTTCGAGTAGTTATGATTTGTTCGGTGTATACATACACTCATGGTACACAGTTATTATTGTTGATATTTTTAGCTTTGCAATAGAATAGAATAGTAGAATTAAGTGCTTTATAAGAATATTTTAAAACATTTCTCTTAATTGAATTTTTTTATTTAAATTAAATTAGTAATATGCAATGTACATATTAAAGTTAGAAATCATAGGTTTTAATATTATTTTCAAAGAAAAACGGTACTAAATAAATGGTTTTTGAAATTAATATTAAGTCGTTTGTTTTCTTTGCAGTTACTGTCAGACATACTGATCTTGATATATTTACATAAATACATTTATTTTTTTCTGTTCTGTTTGTTCAACCATAAATTGCTCAATTACTTTACTCGCTGTCTGCTTTAACGGCTACACTGTTTTCGAGTCTTTTTGTTCTCGATTACTTCTGTCTTGCAAGTCATTTGTCACTTAAATCAAACATTTCAGTGCGGTTGTGTTTGTTTTTACTCGGATTTGCTCTTACCCAAGCGGAACTTCAGTTTTCTATTTAAAAAACGTCGAGTAAGGGCAGTGAAGTTATTGAATGTACGTCGATGTTCTCGAATATCAAAAAACGGTTCCCATGCAATGGTTTAATATCTACCAATTAAAAAGTGCTCCGTCACAACTGAAACAAGCATCGATTCAGTATCGGCCGGATTTGTCTTATGCGTACCCAATCTAAGCATCTCGTCCACTTCTCCTGCATCATCATATAGGAGTGTTCTTGTAGGATATGCTTACAAGTCGCTAGGGGGATGGCAACCCGTTCTAATTCCTGGGAAACCTGTAAGGTAGTCCTTAGTCTGGCCAGCTCATACGCTCTGCGTAGTTCCCCGGAATGTCCTTGTATCCTGTGAGGTGAATATCGTACTGCTGGGCCATCTCGTTAAGAGATTTGCAGCAGTTATGAACAGATGTTGAATTCGGGATCTTGATGACCCCCTGACGGTCAGAGAAAACATTGACCCCAATGACTGCTAGACTATTATCCCTCAGCCGGTCGGCCACTTCCCTAATAACCAAAATTTTCGTCTGATATGCCCTACAATGATCAGGTAGTATACGAGAAAGGACAAACATAGTTCCCCAGAATAGACCCCATAGCCTACCTGATGATTCATTTTCGACCCATTAGTGTAGAAATTCACGTTTCCCTCTTTACCACGAACTCATATGTTCCAGGAATACCCTTCCGGTATGAGAGTGTGGTATTTCCGATCGAATAGTGAGTGGTTCCGCTTGCGAGTATTCGATAAATGCAGGACTGTTGGGAGTTCCTTCCTTTGTGAGAGTTCCCTTAATCAGGTGGCAGAAGTAAAAAAATTGGCCTCCCTGTAATGCCCAGCGACAACAAATATATTACTATGAGTGGCGTGCAGAGCCCCGTGGTGCATATCGTCACCATTCCCTGAACCCTTAGTGCACAATAGGTGGGTTTCTCAAGCACCTGCAACCACATGATATCGTCATAGAGCATTATGGATGTCACCACCACTGCATAGGCCCATTTACAACATATATCCCTCTAGGCCATTGGTGGTGCAATGGTTAGTGCGGCTCTTGTATATGAGAACGTGGGTTCGATCTCTGCTCAGACCACCTTACATTTCTTTCGACGATGGTCAACTCGATTAGTTGTGGCAACACTATCAAGTACTTAGCCATGAAAAAGCTTTTCAAAAATACCGTTCGGAACCGGTATAAAACTGTAGGTCCCAATCAGTGAGGATAAAAACTAGAAAGCGCACATCTCAATGATTGTGAGAAGCTCTCCTCAATCCCTTCATGGGATATTATTTTTTTTTATCCCTCTTGCAGGTTGTTGCCTTTCCACAATGTTGGGTCTGAAACTAAGGTTAATGTTTCAGAAACATTAAAATATGATTGGTTGCACGAGCTGTATTTCATACCTTCGGGTAAAAAGGACAAGTTCGGTCTTGTTCTGGTTTACACCCAGTCCCTTTTTGGCCCGCCCATCTACGCAAACTCCATAAGCTACTTTGCAGGATGTCCCTTAGGGTACCGGGATACTTGTCCCATATAGGTAATGCCAGGATTTCTATTTTTATCCTACCAGTTCCTGCAGTGCTGTCTCTGTGGATCTGCCCTTGCATTACGTATGTTGTACACCAGATAATAATCTTACTTCAATCTTACTCGCTTGCAAGTGTATATATAAGTATATCAGCCGTTCCAAAGTCTTTAGTTGGAACGATGACAGTCTTATAGACCTAAAGACTTTAGGAACAGTGTGAGAGGCGTTTCCCACATTGGGAATAAACACCACTCTTGTATCTCTCCAGCCTCTTGGTATGTATCTGAAGTTTATACACGCGATGTATGACTTTATCTGCAAGGGGATCAATGGATCCGCCGTAGCCAGTAGTTACACTGCTGATACCATGTCGGGCCCGGGAGACTAAAAGGGTTTGAAGCTGCCGAAAGCTCATTTAAGCCTGGATTTAGTAACAATTTCTGATTTCTGAGGAGTATGTTATTTGCACCAGTCTCCTCATTCAGTGAGTTGCCAGGGAAATGGGTGTTCATAAGGAGATTGAGTGAATTGCCACTGAAGGTTGTCCACTGCCCCGAAGAGTCATTCAGGTAACCTATCGTCGTAATGCCTGATGCAAGTATTTTCCTTAGCCTCGGATGTATCTTCCACTGATTCACAGAAGACAATCCACGATTTTCTCTTAAAGGCTTTTTCTTCCCCATTGGCTTCGTTCTGGGCCAAGCTATTTGTAGCGACTTGTTGAGAGTGCTCGTGACCCTGTCCGCTACATTATCCATGCCATCTACATACCTTATCTGCACAGATGTTTCAGATCCCAAACAACTTACAGCTCTTTTCATAGAGAGACCAGTCAGTACTCTTAACATTGCGACGAATTTCTTCAGGCTGGGTGATGTTACTGTCCTATTGGAATTCTATGTATGTATTTATGATTAGAGAACAAATTGTCATCAAGGTCTTTCCATTTCCTGATCATCTCATAAAGGTCTTGCCTTACAAAGGTGACATCTAATACCTCTTGACGAAAGTCAGTTGTTTGCCACTATTACGTATAGCAAGGTAGTATCTACTCAATGACAGTTTCAACCCTCTCATTGGTGTCCGTGCAATCCCATAAGGGATTATTTGCGTTTGGGTAAGCGCCAACAATCACTAGGGTATGGATTCTTTTTGTCTCCCCTATGAGACGTCTTAAACAGGTGGGGGAAAATTTCCGTTTAGAAATAAATGGACAAATTTCTTACGAAAATTTCGGAGGAACTTAATACGGGGCTTAGAGCTGTGTAAGTTAGGTTTCCTGTTATAAAACTATTTTAGGGCCAGTGTGTCACCTTAGGCTACGTTTCCACTGAACGTGTTTAACATGTTTAGGGAAGGAATTCGGCTTATATTTGCATGAAAGCTGATTTCGGTTAAATACGTTCAGTAGAAACGTAGCCTTAGCGCGAATGCCCTACTTTAAGCTGTATCTCGGCCCTCTCTGTTTTGCTCGGCCCTTGTACATGAGAACAAGGGTTCAAGCCACGCACTGCCCTCCTTATATGTGACGCGCAAAATAGAAAGGGACCTAAGGGTAAAAACCGGTTTTGTTCAGGAGAGCCATTTTAAAGATTTAAATACGTGTATCTTTGGTGTACTTCACTTTCATAAAACGCGCATATCTCTGGGAGGGAACAATTTTGGGGCATGGGATCGGTCTCATTCAATGCTCAGATGTTGTCCACATCAAAAAAAAAAAGTGAAAATTGATTTTTTTACCCTTGGGCTCCTTTCTCTATGCGCTGTCACATATGTGTTTAATTTGACACAATAATAATATAGTGCAAAGTTTTTGGTTTACAAGAACTCACTGGTTTTACCCCATTTCGGGTCGTATAGTCGGAACTTTGAATTTTGACATAAAATTATGTTTTGACAGACACTTGATTATCAAATTTCATTTCTCAGAGGGCTGTTTTTACGAGATTTGGCGGTCTATATAGTGACTTTGGTTGAATTTTTCGGTAAACTGATCAGAATGATTACGATTTTTCAGACATTATTACTCAAAAAGTCTCTAAGACCTACATTTTGGAGCGTGGCATGTTTCTAAAAGTTGTAGCCTGAATCATACTGTTCAACTTTAAGGTTTACCAAAACAAAACCAACCAATTGCAAATTATTGACCGCAAAAAATAGGCGAAAACCCGGTCAAGATGTAAACCCGGTTCGAAAGTACTAAAAAAAGTAACAATAGACCTACACCTAAAAGAGGACTTTGTGTTGTAAGGGGAGACATTTTCCCAAGGATTGATCAATACAGCGGTGATGAGGCCGATAATACTCTATGGGGTAATCGTGTGGTTTTAAGTGCTTGATAATTGCACCTATTGTTCACTACTGACTAGACTTCAAAGAATGACGGAGATGTGCATCACGGATACTCTGCCTGATGCACATGGCGGTGCACATTGTAGAGAATCAGATTGCCTCTACGTCTGCCACCAAGTTAAGGCAACTCTCACAATGAGGCAGGGTCAGATTCGGTCAGGGAACAGTTCACCATTCCTGTATTTGTCGACAACTCGCATCGGAATGCTATTCCTGGAACACTGGAGTTCCTGGTCTAGAGGGATATGTGAATTTCTACGCGAATAGATCGAAAATGAATGGTTAGGGTATGGAATGTACTATAGGGAATTAGGGTTGTCTCTTTCCAGTAGACTACCTGATCATTTTAGCATGTATCAGGCTGAAATTTTGGCTGTTAGGGAAGTTACCGACTGGCTGAGGATGTTCTCTGACAGTCAGGTAGTTAACCAGTCCCTGGAATCAGCATTCCCGAACTCAACATCAGATCAGGGATGTCGCAGATCTCTTAATGATACGTACGATAGTACGATATTCTCAACATATGGGTGCCAGGGTACAAGGATAATTTTGGGAACTGCAGGGTGGATGATCTAGCCAGACTAGAGACTACGTTACAGGTTGCACATGAATTCGAACGGGCTGGTATGCCCCTAGCGACTTGTAAGCATATCCTGCAAAAGCGCTCCTATATGATGATGCCGCGGAGGTGGATGAGAGACACATATTGTGACAAACACAAATCTGGCTGATAGCGCATAGCAAGAGATCCATGAACCTACTATCTCTAGTGGACATTATTGATAGGCAGATTACCTCTACGTCTGCTACCAGGTTAAGGCAACTCTCGCAATGAGACAGGGTCGGATTCCGTCATGGAACAAAGGTGGAAGGTGGTGCTCCCAACATTCCAGCATTTGTCGACTAGTTGTACCGGAAACGTATTCTTGGAACAATGCAGTTCCCGGTATAGAGGGCTATACGAATTTATTCACAGATGTGTCGAAAATTAATTATCAGGTAGTATATGAGGTAGGGTATAGTCTCTTTCTCGTAAACTACCTGATCATTTTAGCGTGTATCAGGCGGGAATTTTTCTCATTAGGTAAGTCACCGACTGGCTGAGGAGCTTCTCTGACAGTCAGGTGGTGAACAAGTGCCTGGAATCAGCATTCCTGAACTCAACGTCTGCCAGGATTGCCCTAGATATCTAAACTAGATGACCCAGAAGTACGATATTCATTTAATATGAGTACGAGGGCACAAGGATATTTCGAGGAACTGCATATCAGATCGAACTGGTTAGCGAAATATGTTATCTTCGTTTCGTAAGGTCCCTAACCCCTCAGGGTTGTTCGAGACCGAATAAGGCGAAAAAGCATATCGGATGAGCTAGCCAGACTAGGGACAATCTTACAGAATCCACAGGAAAAGGAAGCGACTAGCGACTGACTTGTACGCATATCCAGCCGGAATGCTCCTATGTGATGATGCAGGCCAATAGTGAACAACAGGAGATCCCTGAACCTTCTATCTCTAGTCAGCCCCTAGATACCAACACTTGCTTCAATTTTGATGGGACACTATCTTGACTTACGGTCAAATCAAAAGACTTCTGTAGAAGCTGTAACGATGAGGAAGAGGAATAATTCACTGGAAATCTTCTCTGCATGTCCAGCACTAGTTGGCAGGAGGTTGTATACTATGGGATCCTACCTGTTTACAGACAGAGATCTTGAACTTCTAGGACCAAACTAAATGATAGCGTTGGACTAATAAGTCTTAAGTGAGTCGTTCATCGACTGGATAACCTAACATCTGTATTAACAATTTATATTATTATTTGTCAAAAACTAAAGATGCGCTTAGATTCCTACGACACGAAATAGGGTAAAAGCACTTATGTCCTCTCATGTCTTTTTCTGTCATCTTGCACAGTGTAATTATAGTACTGTATTCCATTGTCCTTTTTATCAGTTTCTTCGCACTGTGTTCAAAATTTGTTCCATGATTTAGGGGGATATTTTCTAAAACTTTATGAAAATATTTTCGGTACATATTTGTGAAATAAACAACAACAAAAACCGAAAAATATTTGTATATAATAATGAATATATCATGCAGTTTTTGATGAAACAAAATCTTCTCACCTACATAGTATAAACGACCCAAAAATTACAAGATCTTAAGCGTTGCCAGTCTCATTAATTACAAGAATATACACATATATGTACATGTGTATGTATGTAATTGGCAAGTCTTCCTCACTTGTCAACACTTGCAACCACTTAGACGGAAATCTTCATCCCCATTATACCACTATGGATCATTAAGAAACAATTTTGAAAATCAAAATAGAAATTCAATTAAATAAACATGGCCAGACAAAATCTGTTGTGTAATTAATAAATCTTGTGTACTCAACTCAAAGGAAAAAAATAATAATTTATTGAATTTTAATTAATAGATCTCTTATTTTGAGAACAACAGACACAATCTTAGGCGCCAATTTTCAATTTCATAAATATTTTTATATTTCGGATATGATTTTGATTGTTTTTAAATTAATCATTCGATAGAGCGATCCATTGATTAGGCGTCTAGAGTACATCACCAACGTCGATATTACCATCTATCAAAAGACAACATCATCATCACCATCATAATCTACCGCCAACCTGCACACGCGTTTGCTAGGAGGACCCCACAATGTCGGGCCGCCGCGCTCAGTCGTTGCCGCCTCATATGCTTGAACCGGCCAAGCCGGAGCGTGGCCGATGCGTCACAGCCATCTGCTTTTCGTGGAAGGTATTCACATGTATTGTGTCGCACGTGACACTTCTGTTGTTGGTGGTTTCCTATTGTGTCGGCGGTGCTTTTTTGTTTAAGCATTTGGAGAAGGAACATGAACTTGAGGTAAGATTTTTTATTTTCGCTGTTTTTTGTCAAATATTATAATAATAATTTTTAACGGCAATATTTGTTGATGGCCCGAAATTCGTATTCTGAATGAATCATTTAGAATGAAATCACATCTGGCCAAGTTGTGACACAAACACAAGATAGAAAGCGCACAGTGAGGGAATATTTAATTTTTCGTTTGATCACCAACTAGATCAAACGAAAAGTTTATATATTTCTTCTTCTAAATGAGACTTGGATAATACTGGGTTTATGCCGCAAACGAAATCACGGGTTTCTAGATTTCATTCATTCGAAATCTAGATATCTTTAGGTTTCGGGTGCAGAATAAAAATTTTCGAAAACCATTAAGAGAGATTATATCCGATGCGGTGTCATTCACATCGATTACCTTGAAAACGGTAAAACGATTGCCGGCGAAAATTACACTGTACAAGTGGAAAAATGAAATAAAAGTGGACTCAACGGATTTACACTAATTCGGGTCCTACGAATCGAACTGCATCATTAGTTTTTTGCGCTATAATGATGGTTTCATATATGGGCATTTCCACAGAAAGGTCAACCTTTTGTCACATCACGTCACTCTCGATAATTACTTATATTTTAGGACCAGTTTGTTTGATTATGTTATTTTATTTTAATAAATATGTAGTTACTTAAGATATGGCTCGGCGGTAAGGATATGGTTCGAATGAAGACTTTATCACTGAAACAAACGCCTATTTTGAGGACCATGAGAAAACCTATAATTTGGAAGGAATACACAAATTGGAAAAACAATAGACTAAATATAACGAGCTAAAAAAATATCTATTCAAAACGCCACGTTAAACTTCCGTCGTTAATCGTGGAATGCCTAACCTGACCAACCGTCCTGCTTTTGGTGGGGTTGTCCGCTTTTTACGGGATTGTTCCCTCTTTTAGTGTATCCTCTCGAATTGAATATAAAATATTAACTGGATTCTATATAAAATAAAACGCTTTATGTTATGAATTTAGTTTTAGCTAAATAAATGTATTTTTATTTACTTCTATATTTACAACTAAAAAAAATCCGATTTTTTTACTCAATGAGTTCCGCGTTTTGATGACAAATAGTTGGTCAGGTTGGTTATACCTGAACGTTTTACAATCAGAATCACTTTACAATTAGAATCTCTGGTTTTTTTTCAGTCAAACATCTGTATTTCCACAGAATAATCAGCTCTCTTTTACTTAAAATCTCGAATTGAAGTCCTCTCGCGAATAACGTTATAGGTGAAATGTTTTGGAAAAGTTTTTTTTTATTAGTTTTGGATATACAACTTATTTTATTGTGAAAACTATAAAAATTAAAGTCTGATTCACAGAGCATTGACAATTAGCGACGAACAATACCACCAGAGAAACATTAAATTGATGACGAACATGTTGACTAACAACAGCTTTCCCAGGAACCTCATTGCCAGACTAATAGACGATAATATTAGAAGGATAAGATTGGACCATAATGACGATCTTCAAATTCATTCGTCCAACACTGAGATTGCAGAAAGCGAACCGAGAACTTTTTTCAGTGTAAAATACATCCCTGGGTTAATGGACAACAAAACTTTTCAAGCGATAATGGCAACAGAGAACATACATATATTTTGCATATGGGTCCGACACAACACTTGGCACTATCTTCTCCAAAACGAAAACACCAATTGACCGACAACAACAAAACAATGTCATATACGAAATAGTTACCATGCAAAGGAGACGGAACACAAAGCTGCGAATTGGTGTACGACAAAGAGACAACTGCAGATGAGATTGGGAGAACACAAGACAGACATTGAAAAAGAGTGAACAAGAACAGCATTGTCACAACACATAATTGACATAGATTAATACTTATAGTAGATCTACTGGTTCTCCCACCAAATTTATGACATTTGGCCTGGTGTGATATTTACGTTTGATGTTGAAAAGAATTGCTTTACTAATACCAGATAGAGGCAATGGTTCATAACAACGAACAAAATAACAACAACGGCATTTCGTTTTGTGTGTTAAAATTATTGTATTAAATACAACACAAATGTATGCTAACAATAACAGTCAATAAAAAAGTGTAAAACATCTAAATTTCAGAGTTTTTCACCAAAGTGACATGAAAAATTAAAGCAAGAAGTTATTGTAATTCCACCTGGTGTATATCACTTTTCGTCAAACATCTCTCTATCACACCGACCGCATCACGAAGAGTGTGAAAGGAAACGTCAGATGAGCCAAATATTCTCTCTAGTCTGATATTACTCTATGATAATTGATTCAGGCCACACAGCTGATTTCGATAATGTAAGGATATTGGATAAAGAGAGAAGGGAAAAGACGAGAATGACTTTGGAAAGTTTGAGAAAAATGTAATAAAAATTACTTTTTATTTACAAGCAACTATAGGTCTAATTAGCTTGATATTTAACCACTAAATAATTTAATATTTTTATTAATATAATTTTCTGTTTAATGTTAATAAAGGTGGAACTTAATCCAAAACTTAAAGAGCTAAAGAAAAACTAATGGGTCGATTATCGATAGCAACCGAACCTCAGTTGCGTTGCCAGTTGCCGAAAAGTTATTACGTATGCTGACTGACAGCTGGAAACTACAATTGCTTAATAGTATGCTTATTTTTTTAATTCCTAGTAAACTAAGTTTTCGACGACTTTGTATGGGGAACCGCTTAAAATCGCTTAATATCGCTTAGCTCCCGATATAAAGTGGTCGAAAAATTAGTTTAGCAGGGAATAAAAAAACATGCTCAGTGTTATATTGGCAAACACGAATAATTGGTTGCTGTATAAAGTTTAAAACAAAACTTAACGATAAGGAGTCAAAAGTTGTAGTTGTAAAGGAAATCCTAATTTGTTGTTGTTAAATTGTAGTGATTATTGAAATTTGTACATAAGGAAATATTATTTATATAAAATAGAACTTAGTGGCGGCAAAATTGCCGGAGCTCGGGCACTGCTAAAAATTTGATAAAAAAAAACCGATATTAGAGACAAATAAAAGAATACGAAAATATATTTTTTTTGCCGGACGCATACTGGGAGAAATATCCAATCTAGCTGATCATATATCAAAAATTAAAGTAAACCAATTCTGAAACTTATATTGCACAATTAATCTTAGATAAATAGTCACTCCTTCATATGGCGTTTCACTTTTTTTTATTTGTTCACTAATAATTTAAATACAGGGCAGTAAAAGTATGCAATGTAGAAGTAGTAAGGAATTGACGAATTTTAATTTCAAATTTCATGTGGCCTTGCATCAAGAGTCTTAGTGTATTATTAAACTTGTATTTTTTTTTTTGATATAATATGAACTGAGGTATTTGAGAATGTAATTTATTTTGTTGAAAGTCCTTTAATTAATATTCCAAGGAATAAAACACATAGGGGTATATTTGAGATTAATAATTAATAAAAAAACATGCAAAGAGATTCAAAAAAGTCTCCGCCTGTAACTGCCAAAATAGTTATTACATTTCAAAGTACGTTTAGTAATGAGCATGTGCAAAAAAAATTGGGTGCCAAGAAGTACCAGGGAATTTTATATCAATTTTGTAATACATTATCCCTATGCAGAATTGCTTAATACTATAATAATTCCAAGCTCTAGTAGACCATACAGTACGGAGAATCGTCGAAAATCAAACGGATGTTATTAAAAACATAACAAATAAGTTACATATCACAAAAATTACAATGTTCTTCAAATGGGGTTGCGATGTCCAAAAATGTCCACAAGGTAATTCTGACGAAAATTTGTTCGCAATTTGCTTGGTTCCGTTGCAACTAAAAGCAAACGAAACAACTTTATGGCAAAATCCTCGACCTTCATCTACCCGGTTTTGTCGTCCAGTTAAAATCTTATTTCAAAAAGAGACAGTTGTTCTAATAAGGAATGAAGTAGCTAATATAAATCAACAAATTCAAGATATTATCGAAACAGAAATTGAAGAATTGCATATAAAAGTTGACCACAAATTCTGCCTAACCATGATAGATGGTAAGGCATTTAGTGCAATATCTGAGTCATCTACGCAATCTTGTGGAATATGTGGGGCTACACCTAAGGTCATGAATAACCTAAACGAGCTTAAGACTTTTAAACCAAATGAAAAGATGTTTCAATATGGACTGTCAACATTGCATGCGTGGTTTAGGTGTTTCGAATGCATAATGCACATTGCATACAGACTCGATACAAAAAAATGGCAAATTCAAAGCGCGGAAGATAAAATTGCAGTTGAGCAAAGGAAAACTAAGATCATCCAAGAAATGAAAGAAAAGATGAACTTACTTGTACATATACCCAAGCCGGGGTTTGGAACAAGTAATGACGGCAATATTGCCAGAAGATTCTTTCAAAATCCAGGCCTTGCGGGGATAGATGAGAAGTTGATATATAACTTAAGTGTCATCTTACGTGCAATGGCTAGTGGTTATGCTATAAATACTGATTCCTTTAAAGACCTTGCTGAAGAGACCTCAAAACTGTATGTCGATTTATACCCCTGGTATAACATGCCCTCAAACCTCCATAAAATATTGATCCACGGAGTTGAAATCATAAAATTTGCTTCCTTACCAATTGGTATGTTATCAGAGGAGCTATGGAATCAAGGAATAAAGATTTTCGCAACTTTAGAGAATTTCACGCAAGAAAAATGAGCCGTGAAAAAACAATGCTCGATCTACTTAATACATTACTGTATTCATCGGATCCATTAATATCGTCACTATCACAAAAAACGACCATCAACCATCGACAATTAGAGCAGCTTACAAATGATGTAAGAAAATTGTATGTGATCCAAAGATTCCTGAACAACTTGAACGAGAGGAGTCCAACTCCGATACAGAATAGTAAGATTTATGATATTTTGGTTCTCTTTACATATGAAATAAAAAAATTAAAAACAAATTAAAAAACTAAACTAGTATTTTTTATATAATATAGACTCAGGTAAGAATGTAATATATTTTGGTGGAAGTGCTTTAAATAATATCCATACAATAGATTAATTTCATACATTTTTTCCGAACCTTTTTTTACTAACCACTTTTCAAATATTTCAAATATGTGGCAACTCTGGTTCCATACCTAAGACAATATGGGTATTAACATTTTTGTTTTCTCGAGTACTTTGACCATATGTACAAAGAAATTAAAATTTTGTGGTGACAGACATTTTTCCATATAAAAAAATCATTTTAACCTCTTTTTCCCTCCAAAATTTGAGATTGGGCCAAAAGAAAAAAATATGGGTCCGTTAACTTCGTCTTCTCTGTCACATAGTATTTTCTCATATAAAACATACGAAAAACTTAAAACTTGCACTTTCAAAGTTCAATGTTAATAAAACCTTCCTTGTGGTGCACCCTGTACTGAAACAAGGTGTCTGGGATATTTTGGGCTAAGCAAGCACTTTAGAGATAAAGCCCTCTCTCGAGTAACAAAAATCCAGCTATACCAGATTCTCATACAACCTGTCTTGATTTACGGCACAGAATCCTGGGTCTTATCGCAAGCAGGTGAAACATCTGAGAAAAATACTCCAAAAAATGTATGGCCCTTTGGTGCACATCGGCGAGTATCGCGATTGCGCTGGCTAGGCCATGTCAGTAGAATGGATGAAGACGAACCAGCACGAAGGGTTTTCGAAACCGAACTCGAAGGAAGACGAAAAATAGGAAGACCAAGACTCCGCTGGAGGGATCAGGTTGACGAATCCCTTCGTACACTTGGTATTGCCAACTGGAGAAATAAAGCAAAAGGTTGGCGAAATATGTTATCTTCGTTTTGTAAGGTCCCTGACCCCCCGGGGTTGTCCGAGACCGGATAAGTATCTATGGACCCAGATAACACAAATCTACCATATTATAGTGGGTCTTGAGAATTGAAAAACTCCAAACGCTTAGTGTTGGCACTGAAATTAAAGTGAATGATGTATCTGCTTCATTGCACTTTAAACAAAATCTGGAACATTTTCCTCGAAAGTTTTAAAAATGAATAGCACTGAAGCAGGTTCATCATTCCCTTTAATTTGAATAGCCACCTTAAGTGTTTGATATTATCCGATTCTCAAGACATACTATAATATGGTAAATTGGGGTTATATGGGTGCACAGATGCCGCTCCACAAAAATAAAGACACCGTTAAATTTGTGACCACAAAACCTTTCATTTGAGTACCCACCGTTTCCTGTTTCTTCGGTCTCTAACTGGGATCGTTTTTTGGACGCTGTGTGCCCCATAGCTCCGTCCGACAAAAAGTAACATATTTTTCGTGTTTTTATATTTTTCTCTAATTTCGTTTTTTTTTTAAATCAAGTTTTGAACTGCACCCGAACTCCGGCAATACGAGTATAACCTTGTAGCCATGAAAACAGCAATCTGTTGCTTCAATGGACTGTTGTTCCAAATGAAGGCATCGTGAGTAGAGCCAAGATGTCTGGCGTCAACATACCTGATTCGCATTTCGTAGTCGCACATCTACAATTAGATCAAAGATACGTACGTGTTTGTCCCATCTATACATTGGACAACACAAGGAAACTTCGTTTTCGATTAAAACTGGTTTTTATTTTGGGTCTTTTCTTCCTCCGTCATTTCTGAAATAATACAATATTTAAAGTTGGCGAAGTAAAAAACTGTTACCTACGGCAACTGGCAAAAGTTGCCATACATAATACCAAGCTTTATTTCAGTGGCGTTGTCAGTTTACAACGCATCTGAAGTTTAGTTGCCATCCATAATCGGCCCATAAGTAGCCACTAGCTTACATGGTTTTTGGTCTGTGGTGAACAATTTAAATTTTGTCGCTTACAAGTTATTCGCGAGAAGGCTTCAATTGCACAATTTCGTCTAGAATGTGAACGTAGTATAAAATATTTGTATTTATACATTTCACTCGATTTAATTTCAGGTGAAAAATGGTATACGTAACATTCGCATGAATATAACCGATCACATATGGAATTTTTCGAATGAACAAGAAACTTTAAAAGAGGATGAATGGAATGCAGCAGTTCTATCTCATCTATATGCATTCGAACAAAATATAGTGGAAGCCATGAAAACAGGTGGCTGGAATGGTGATGAAAATGAAAACACCACACAATGGACATTTGCCGGTTCATTGTTTTATTCGATCATAGTAATAACAACAATTGGTAAGTTACATTTAAAAATACATAAAAAATATAAAATATAGTTTTTGTTTCGATGAACATAGAAGATATTGCTGTAAGCACACCCCAAACCAACGCGGCTGTCGTCCGTTAACCGTACCGCATCCAAATCGTAATACACTGTTTATACACTTTCTTATAAGACCATTCAAATTGGTACGATGCGGCAACGACACGTCCACGATGTTTCTGCGGCACACAAAAATTCAAAACACTGCGATTATGTCGCAAGCTGCCATACAACAAACAAACAAGTATGATATGAAATTATCATATCGTACAACTTGAACAGAAAGAAAAAATATGAAAGAATTTGAATATGTAAACAAATATTTATTTAAAAACTACAATTTACAAATTATTTATCTTGTCTAATGAGATTAGAAACTATTTTCCTTATTGATAAAAAGTTGTGGAAGATTTGAGATTCTGTATGACAAATCGTCTCTCAAACCTCTCATAACTTTTTATGAATAAGGCAATATATATATAAGAGATTAACAAAGTCTGTGTTCAAATTGTGCGGGAGGAAGGTAAGGAAAAGTGCCATATGTTCTTTGCGACTACGACAAATATCGCATTGATGTGATAATATATGCGGCGCCAGCAACAGCAGATGCGGCAATGACACGACAGTCGCATTGATTTGGAATGTACTTTAAACTTACAATTTCTCACTGTGTTTACATTGTAAATAATAAACAGTTGTTTCCAATGCAAACGATGTTGAAGAGTTTAATCAGCTGTGAACTAACATTGAAAAGATTAACTTAATGTTTGATTAAATAAGATAACAATCCTTATGTGAAAACAACAATTGTATGATGACTCCGATCTTTAAAAGTAAAATCCTTTAAGCTCCCCAATTGTGATAGAAACACATATTTTAGCATTAAGCGCATCTTTTATGTTCTTCATTTATTTGCAACCCATGCAATTGCGTTAAGACAACTTCCACAAAACTTTAGTAAAATTGAACTGGATTTATGTTTAACATTAAAATGTTGAAGATATGTATTTTAGTTAGATTATAATAGCGGCATTCATACAAACGTGAAAGCCGAGAACTTTTGCTCAGCGCAAGTTTCCCTCGCACCGTTGCATGAGGCACCAGGTAAAGTTGCTCAGCGTAGTTGTGCTCAAAACCATATCAGCTGACCAAGATGGATACATAAGGTGGTAGCAGTAGCAATTGCATGTATTATGTATGTGTACTTTTTGTACTGTTCTAGTGCTATCACCTTATTTATCCATCCTAGTCAGATGACAACGGAATGTCAAAAGTTTACACGTTTCTCCATCCCACGTTTGCGCAGCAAATTTGCCTCGAAAACTTTCCACTTTTGGGCAAGTCGCTTTGTATGGGAAATTTGTTTGTTTTGACGTTTGCTGTACAAGTTTACGATGTTTTCGAGTTTACGAGGTTCTTTCGAGCTTTCATGAAGACCACTAATATCTCTGTATGCCATTACATTAGTAATCTACTCATTAGAGCCCAGCCTTGAACTCTTTAGGAGCCAGTTACTTTGGCGCTATTTTGTGGTTAAACTTGGTTTGAACTATAAGCGTTGATTTTGAAATCTGGTTTATTTTTATTCGTGTTTAACTGAGCAAACTGGTAATTTAAACTGTAGTAATATTTAACCAACAGAAGATTAAACCAAGTTTAAGTAACAATCCAAAAATGATGTTCTAAAATTTCACTGTTTAAACCAAGGGGTATCGATGAGACAGCTGATCAAGTGAGTACTTGGATAACTTATAGAGAACATGCTTTCAAAGAATATCGTACTTTTGCAGCCACGTGCCAAGTCAAAACTGCAAAACACATCAACTGGGAGTAAATTGTTTTAATTAAAAATAAATAAATAAATGGTTCCCGTTACATCCCGCAGAGCTTCGCACAACCAGTTAGCTGTGCGCGTTCTAGTTTTACACTGACTGATTGGGACCTACCTTCTTACACCGGTTCCGAACGGTATTTTGGGATACTTTTTCATGGCTAAATACTTGATAGTGTCGCCGTCACTAAGCGAGGTGACCGTTGCTGAAATAAATTTTAGGTGGTCAGAGCAGGGATCGAATCCATGTTATCATGCACAAGAGCCGCGCACACTACCATTACGCCACCGACTGCCCCAAATTTTGCCCATTAAATCGCTTAAAAAGGAATATTCAGCGAAAAAAAAAACAAAATACAATGAAGTCTTATTATTTGTGTAGATCCCAACTAACACGCAAATTGTTAAAATTAAAGATTTCTCTCATCCTCTATACGTTTTCCAAGCCTTTCACGGCCTTTGTTAGTACATAAAACAGCTGTTGCAAACTCTTGTTAATATTACTCTGTGGTTTAAACCCACCACGAGGAAGTGCTTTGATTCATTAACTCAACTTTAACGACTTAAACTTAGGAATATTTATTATGATAACGATGACGGGAAATGTAAAACTAACTTTAATGATTCTTAAGATTTTTCGCGACTTTATCATCGATTTTTTTGTGGTTCGTTTTTACACTGGCGCTTTTTTCTTCTGTCTGTGGAGGATATTCATCAAAACCCCCACCGCCATTGGGATATCCGAAATATCCACCAGGATAACCATTGAAGTTTTGTTGGGGATTTTTCTGAGGTTGCAAATGGGTGAAACCATAGCCCTCGGTATATTGCGGTGAATACCCAGGATATTGAGCACCTCCAGCAGCAAATTGTTGATGAGGATCAGGATATGTTGGTTGTTGGCCGGGATAGTATTGTTGCCCCAAGCCGTTGTAGCCCGGAAAATTAGGATTTATTGATCCAGCATATGGTTGTGTGTTATATGAAGGATAGCCCGGATAACCCACCTGACCCGGAAAAGCAGCAGGATATTGAGTTTGCGGCCGTCCAATTACCCCAGTAGGTCCCCCAGGTCCCACCAAAATGCCATTAGCGTTGTTACCAGGATATGCTCCCGCCGCACCACCACCAAATTGTGGATATTGATTAAAAACTCCTCCAAATTGACCGCCAAATCCAGGATTACCACCGGGTAGATAAGGATTATTTTGTTTCTCTGGAGTTTGTTCATTGTTATCCGGATAATCGTCTATATCATCATTTGACAACTCACCCGGCAAGGGCTTTCTTGTGGTAGGTTCACGATCACGATCAGCTCTAGAATTCGATTCATCCGTATAGTAGACTTTTTTGGGAGCAGTAGGATAATATCCGAGAACTTTTTGATTTTTCGATTTAGGCCAAATCCATTTATCTTGGGCATATGCGCAAGCCGAAATCATCGCGATTAGGAGTACTATAATATAATTTTTCGACATATTTGTTTTTGTCTTTTTTCTTTGGCTGTTACAAATTTTCACTTTTCCGCGCTTAATTTAAGTTTCTTTAAATTATCTTCCTTCTAGCGTGGGTGCCGTAAGAATATTTCGCCTACTTGGAAATGCAAACTCTTTTATAAACTTTTTTATTCGTATTATAGCTTTTGTTTGCTGGTAACACAGAGAATCACTCAAGCAAATCCGTCCTCAGTCATGAAACATCAACGCTTGTGTGTAGTACGCACATTAGGGTGGTACCCATTTATTTTGCGTACTTCAGAAATAACTTTTGTGATCTGATGGCCATTGGTGGTGCAATGGTTAGGTTAAGTGTAGATGGCTGGCTATTACTAATAACACACTTATTGTCAGTTTCTCAGTCAGTGGCCATCTTCGATTCTCAGATAAATTGTAGCTAAATATGCAATTGTCTTTTCTAGTCAATGTTTAACAACGATTTAACTACCCAATGTTGGCTAGTTAACCTGTAGTCAGAACCATATGATTTTAACAATAGCGATACTCATTGTCAAAAAATAAAAGTATGTATGTAAACTGCATAAATTATGGCCGTCGGTGGTGCAATGGGTAGTGTGCGCGCCTCTTGTACAGGAGATCCTGGGTTCGATCCCTGCTCCAACCACCTTAAAAATTTCTTTCGACGACGGTCACCTCGCTTAGTGACGGCGACACTATCGAGTATATAGCCATGAAAAAGCTTCTCAAAATACCGTTCGGAATCGGTGTAAAACTGTAGGTCCCAATCAGTGAGTGAAAACTGGAAAGCGCACAGCTCAGTGATTGTGAGAAGTTCTCCCCGGTCCCTTCATGGGATGTAATGGGAAACCATTTATTTATTTTTTTATGTAAACTGCATGCTCAGTGAGTGTAAAACTAGCACGCGCAAACCTCACTGATTGTGAGAAGCTCTCACCAATCCCTTGGTGCAATGTAATGGGAAACTATTTTTTTTTATATATTTGTCGTATATTCACACAAAAATTTTAACCCACAAAACGAAATGCCGTTGCTGTTTTCTTGTTGCTTGGTATGAGTCATTGCCTCTATCTGGTATTATTACTTTACAACATGCAACGTCCATATGCAACGTCCACACTTCGTAAATTTACTGAGACAAATCGCTACTCAATCCGTCATTACTCTATGCTATATAGTTTTGATCAAATTACTTAGTTTTTAAACATTTATTTCGTCTTTTATATAGTTTTATTTAGTTGTTCTCCTTTATTAATTCGATATTTAGCAAAGAGTGTAGCAAAATTGTAACACTCATCAGAAATGTAAACAGAACCAAAATTCCAAATAATGCCAGTAGGTGGGGAACACATTTTTCTTGACAAGTTTTTTCATATGTTCTTCATTCGATGTCAACTGATCCGAGAGATTAGTGCAATCATTAAAAGAAAGCAAAAAATTATTGTTTAAAGATGGTTTTTAGATTCACAAAATTTATCTGCGAATATATTTTTATATATGTATATATTTTATTTTTGGATTATTAAGCGAAATACTTGGACTTTTATTTATGCATTGTGTGACAAGTGAAAATGATTGAACAAAACATATCTATGAATAGCTCTCAAATTTGCAAAACGAAGTGTTCTTTCTCATCGTCTCCTCTAGTAACGTAAAAAGGGAAGAGTTCAACAGAGACCATTTGTAAAAAAAATAAAATAAATGGTTTCCCATTACATCCCATGAAGGGACTGGGGAGAACTTCTCACAATCACTGAGCTGTGCGCTTTCCAGTTTTCACTCAATGATTGGGACCTACAGTTTTACACCGATTCCGAACGGTATTTTGAGAAGCTTTTTCATGGCTATATACTCGATAGTGTCGCCGTCACTATGCGAGGTGACCGCCGCCGAAAGAAAATTTGAAGGTGGTCAGAGCCGGGTTCGAACCCAGGATCTCATATACAAGAGTCGCGCACACTAACCATTGCACCACCGACGGTCACGAGACCATTTGTATTCAGTCCAAAACATATCGTCGGTGCGCCAACGAAAGCAGTTATGTGTTTCTTGTTACCTTTTCAGGAAAGCAAAACAACTAAAATTTTCTTGGAACATTTGTTCTACAACTTCGTCTTTGCTAGTACCATATACTTCGAAGCCGTCGCAAATATAAGGAAACAGTTAAGTTAAATACAAATGCTTTTCAATTGTGCAATACAATTATTTTCCAATATGTATATGCTCTTTATGTAACTCTTTCCGCTGGCGCAGCGGCGATATGTTTTTCCAATAAGAATACAAGTGTTGCCATATTTGTAAACATTTTCTCACCACTGTAAAATGAATAGTCATTGTACAATAATATCTACATGGCAATAGCAGCACGCGTTGTCGTCGTTGTAACCCGCAACAATTGACAGTTTTTTCATCCGGTTCAGTTGTCAAACTCTACACAGAAGTATACCAAAAACACAAGAACGGAATAAAGAACAAAAACAAAATACATATCAGTTTGACAACTGAAGCGAATGATGGCATGAAAAAATTTAAATCAAATGTTCTAACGACTTTACCATGTAATATTAGTGTACCATGATGAATAGTTAACCGCTAATGGCCAGTTTTTAAGTGGGTAGTTAACTATCGGATTACTTAATCTTAAGATTGTCAACTATTATGGCAACCCTTGTATTCTTATTGGGATAAATACCAAAACAACAAAGAGGAACAAACAAAATGGAATTATGTAAAATAAGAAATAGATGCATAAAATCGAAGTCATTTTAACAAAAATGTGTAAAAAACTATATAGGCGCACCAATTTAACGATCTAGACTCAACGTATGTGTACAAATACGCAAATCTGAAACATGTATTTTATACAATCTTCATTTCGCACTTTGACAGTCAGTAATTTGATTGTCAAAATAATATGGTTCTGACTATAAGTTAACCAACCAACATTGGGTGGTTAAATCATAGTTAAACAATGACTAAAAAACACAATTCCATGTTTAACCACAATTTAACTAAGAAACGAAGATCACCACTGACTGAAAAACCGGCCATAATAAACTTGCAATTAGGATTAAGTAAACCGATAGGTAACTATGCTTTTAAAGCCAGACCGTTAGTGCATAGAAAACCATTGTGATACAGGGCGACGTCAGGTTCCGTCCCTATTTACTTTATGAACTTAGATATATCCCCTTTTTTTTGCTAAGTGACGTTTGAAGCAAATGCTTCCCATCCTGATGTATTGGAATGTGGCTGAAAAAGTGTCCCTGACGTGATTTTAAATATTTTCTCCTACTTACACAAAGGATCATGTAAGAAAATACAATTTGTTCGGCGCTCTCGTCCTTTTTTCATGTCCATAGCTTCCAGCACAACTTATCACGAACTGAGTTTCCCTGTCTAGATGCGTGTCTGTCTATCAAACAACTCCCAGTGATCATAGTCATTAGCACAGAAATCTTCTCCCAAGGAGTGGATATCAAGTCTTTCAAACGATTAAGCGAATAAATTGCAGTGTTGGGATTTTTTAATTTGCATTGGATTTTAATTTGCATTACTTTATCTAATCCAAATGCAAAAGAATTTCCATAGTTCATAATGGCAATTAAACACTGTTGAATTTGCATTTGGTCAGGCAATGTAAATGCAGGTTGTGGAATCGGCTGCCAATTGTAATGAATATGGGAATGCTTTTAATTGTTTTGAATGTGTTTGGCTACTGACAATTCTGTTTTTAAAGTATTTTATATGTAAAGGTTTGTTGCTTCGATAGGTATTGCCTCGTAGTAAGTAGTAGTAAATTCATAAACCTGTACTGTATAAAATATATGAAAACCTAAACTGGCAGATATGAAAGAAATGCTGTGAAAATAACTACAATTACCAATGGTATTGAAATTTTTTTCAATTTGCATTTCGACACATAATTCAAATTAAACTACAAATTATAATCATAGTCATATAATTAATTTACCCCATGTATGATGAAAATCAATACCGAACATTAAGTGCCACCCTAACGTACAACTGTGTAAAAAGACGAACAAAAACCCCATCGTTTCGGAGGTTTAGCGGCTGAGACAGCAACAAACGGCAACATCAAATTAACCATAAACTTAAAAAAAAAAACTGTCCATATGCACATCCATTCGCCCATCCGTCCACCCACCGTCTGTCTGTCTGTTTCTCCATTTAATCTTAATGCATTGTTGTTGGGGACATAAATTATAGTATCAGTATAGTTTTAACCAGAAAATTGATTCATGAATTTATTACGTTTACACAATAATCAGTTAACAAATTCACCCACCCCCTCGTACGATTGATTCATAAGATATTCACCTGAAAATATATAAATTTTTTGGAAATAAAGTCGATTGCATTCATTGATTGCTTGAGTGGATCACGTATGTACATATTTTTGCAAAAACGTGATCTCGTTTATTATGATCTCGTAAATTTGTGATTTTTTCACGTCTAATATTGTTAAACTCACGTAACAGTGGATGTTCTTTTTTTTTAACTGGATTCAATTTTTGTTGATTGCGAAACAAAGGAACTGTTGTAAGTGCTCAAGTCAGAGAGCTCTTTACGCCAAAAGAGGTGGAACACTTCATACTCATTACCATGAAGGTTGATCAGTCAGAGTCGTTCACTTTTGTTTAACTACTAGGATGCTCTTTGTTTTCTGGCATGGGATTACTAGTTGAGTACTGTATACCATTTGGGTGTGAGGGAATGCTAATCATAGGAAAACGTTTCTGACAGCCTCAGCTAAGCGACCCTGTAATAAAGCTCATCTTTAAAAAAAAAAAACATTTAATTCCACAAATAAAATGTAGATAAATAAACTTCGTTTTGCGGCAAATGAATATTTTTTGAATCAAATGTTTGTGACAAATAAATAAACTCATTTGCGAGAAACGAAAGACGTTTACTAAAAATAATTGTTGGTAACTTTAAACGAAAACAAAAAATTTTATTAGATACGAAAAATGTTTCACAGTACTTTCATTTAACACGAACAAATAACAGAAACTCCAAACTCCAAAAAAAAAACTCGTGACTAAGTACTCGATAGTGTCGCCATTACCAAGAGAGGTGACCATCGTGAAAAGAAATATAAGGTGGTCAGAGAAGGGATCGATCCCACATTCTCATGTACATGAGCCGCTCACACCAACTATTGCACCACCGACGGCCTCATTTTGGTACTTACACTTTCTTAACAATGGAATTGATCACAGGCACCTTCAGTGTAAGTCCGTGCGTCAATCCACTGAGCTATCGCATACGCCAAAGAAGAAGCTTGGAGTTTTAAAATCGGGCGATCTAGCCAAAACGAGACAATAAGCGACGTGGAAATGCATCACTCACAATATCCCCCATCACGCGAGCTGTAAGTGCAGTTGCACCGTCCTGTTGGAATCAAATGTCTCCCAGTCCCAATTCATTAATTTGCGGCAATAAATATTCGTTGATCGTGTTTCCGTATCACACAACAGTCACAGTAACAGTGTTACCCACGAGGACCTGGAAAAGGCCCGATGACACCTCCGGCGTTAATGGCGTAGCATGCAGTGAATGTAGAATGGCTCTTCGTGAATGATACTAGCATTCTCAGTACCCCAGAAGTGCAACCTTTTTTGTTTACGTATCTGTTCAGATGAAAACGGGCTGCGTCGCGTCGCTCATGACAAATTTCGACCGAAAATCGTCCACTGCGTCAATCAAAATCAGGAGAGCGTGGGCGTAGTTTAGAAACTATTGACGTTCTGCTGGCAGTAACTGATGAACTGCGTGCACTATGTCAGGAAACATCTTCAAGTATTTCACCAAAATTCGTTACAGAGACGAACGTGTAAAGGCCAACTGACATCTTCAGCCACAACGGCGATATTCTAGTCGGGGCGAGCACCACAAGGCCTTACGACGTCTTTTTTTTGCCACGTGTTATTCCAGTCTCTTCGAGGGGAGCATCTAAACCATACTTGGGGCAAATTAATTATATGACGATTATAATTTGTTGTTTAATTTGAATATCCTGTCCAAATGCAAATTCAAATAACTTTCAATACCATTGGCAATTGTACTTATTTGCGCATTTCCTTCATATCTGGCAATTTTGACTTTCAAATATTTTATACAGTACAGGTTTATGAATTCTAAAGTACTATAAGGCAATACCATACATGTTTTTTTTTTAATTTGAATTGGATTTTAATTTGCATTACTTTATCTAATGCACATGCAAAAGAATTACCAATGTTTCGCAATGGCAATTACAAAATTTTTAATTTCCATTTGCTCAGGCAATGCAAATGCAGGTTGTGGAATCGGATGCCAATTGTAATGAAATATGGGAATGGTTTTAATTGTTTTGAATTTGTTTGACTGCTGACAATTCCGTTTTTAAAGTATTTTATATGTAGAGGTTTGTGGCTTTGAGAGGTATTGCCTCGTAGTACTTTCAAACTCATAAACCTGTACTGTATAAAATAGTTGAAACCCAAAAGTGCCAGATATGAAGGAAATGCTTTGAAAATAAACACAATTGCCAATGGTATTGAAATTTTTTTGAATTTGCATTTCGAAAGGTAATTCAAATTAAACTACAAATTATAATTGTCATATAATTAATTTTCCCCATGTATGAGCAATACCTATCAAAGCCACAAACCTCAACATATAAAATACTTTAAAAACAGAATTGACAGCAGTCAAACAAATTCAAAATAATTAAAAGCATCCCCACATTTCATTACAACTGGCAACCTATTATAGGACTACCGGTAATTGTGCACCGAAATTCACGTTGCACCAAAATCATTGTCATGAGTATTCGGCGTTCCTGAGGTGTATAGCGTTCCATGGCTTGCCGACTTTCATGCTGTATTTTTTTACTTCATAAATGTCAAAAGAAAACTGGCAGTTGGCACCAGTTGCAAAAGTTATAGCCTCTTCCGATTTCGGACCAGGCTGTAGAAAGCGGCATACACATAAATATGTTGTATATCCAGTGCAGCTCATCCGCCCTCTTTCCCTAGAATGCTCCCTGTATACTATAAACACTGACAAATAGTTTCATCAGAACCCAGCTTACGCAGAATATACATTACCACAACGTATATATTCATTGAACGAATCTACAATTTCCTACATCCATTTTGTCGTTGGTCCAATGAATATTTACATTGTGGTTATGAATTTATATAATTTATATATTTAATCAAGCAAACCCAGATAATATTCATTGAATCAACGACAAAATTCATCGTATGTATGAAACTGTTCATTGAGTCAATGAATATTTACGTATTTTCTGTGTGTTTATTCAGTAAACTTTGTTTGGAGATAGCTTCGTAGTGCTGGTTTCGAGGAGAATATCGCCGCCGTGGCTGAGGATGTCACGGATGAAACGTCAACATCGACTAGACGACGTTCCGCGCAATTGGCCATTGTACATTTAGCTCTACGCATATTTGCAGACGTAGTTGTAGATGCAGTACATCAGCTACTGGCTGCAGACCACCAATCGCGTCAAAACTACGCGTACGCCTCAACGACGCAGTGAGCGATTTTCGGTCGAAGTTTATCATGAGCGATGAATCCCATTTTCTTCGGAACGGATACGTAAACATAGGGCCTATTCGGAAATGCAACAGCTGGTGCAGATGCTTATTTGTTGCGCATTTCGTTTGCAATTACGGCCTCAAAACACCTGTAAAGTTGTCAGATGTTGCATTTACGAACGTGCTGCGCATCAGATGCAGAGCAGTAATGTATTTCCGAAAACGCCCAAACAAAATTTGCGCTTCTGAAGAGGTGAGAATCAACGTATCATTCACGAAGAGCCATCACTTCTACTCAAAATCACTGCATGCTGCGCCATATCCGCCGGAAGTGTCATCGGGCCTTATTTTTTCGAGGACCCCGTGGGTAACGCGGTTACTATAACTGCTGAGCGATACAGACCTTGATCATCAAGATTTTATTATATGCTATTCCAACAGGACGGTGCAATTGAACGCTCAGCTCGCGCTATATTGGACATTTTGGAGAATGCGTTTCCGAGTCGTCAATATCTCGTTTTGGCCGGCAAGATCGCTCGATTTGACCGCATCAGACTTCTTTCTTTGGGCGGATTTTGAGGTCAAGGGCCTATGTGAACAAAACACTAGGCTCTGGAAGCTCTCAAAGAGAATATCCGACAAGAGTGCAGAACTTATCGCCCATAGTTCTCCCCAGACCGACTAAAAATGCGCTAAAAGGAGTCCAAATCGTCATCAACAATGGCGGCGCGTACGTGACGGATATCATCTGCAAAAATTAATGCTAAATCACTTAAAGATCCAAATAAACTTTTTAAAAAAATTTCAAATTATGTTGTTTAATTTTAAAACTTGCGGAAAGTTTTTAGTTACCTCGCAATATTCTTGAAAATGAAAATGATCAAAATGACAACGTTGATCGAAATTTTGGAGACTAGATAAATTGAGATAAAAGGAAAATTTTACAACTTCGTCTTCTTTTTTCATTCCATTGACCTCAAGTCGATACTAAAATATCAACGTTCACGACGCGTGGAGGCTCTGCTGGTTGCAACCATTAATTTTATCTTGTTCTCATTTAATTCTCGATAACACCGTAGTAAATTCTCTAATTCTGCGCCCAATGATATCTATATCATTAGTATACGAGAGCAGTATGTGACTTTTGCTGCTGATGGTTTTATTCATGTTGACTGCAGCTTTTCTGATAATGATCTCCATTAAGATGTTAAAGGGATCGCACGATAGGGTGTCGTCTTGCCTGAGGCTTCGCTAAGTTTTCAAAGGTTCGGTAAGATCCTTACCAACTTTCACTTCGAATTTGGTGTTCGTCAAGGTTAGCCTGTAAAAGCGTATGAGTTTTGCAGGAATACCAAGCTCAGACATTGCTTCGTAGAGTTTCACCCGTATCGGGCTATAGAAGGCCGCCTTATAATCGACAAATAGATGAAAAATTTATTTTTCGTGAGTCTTCTCCAGGATTTGGCGTAGCGTGAGAATCTAAGACCATTCTATATCTCTATTAGATTTTTCAAAAATAAGTTTTGCAAAATGCATCCTCATTATTCTCGCCAAACCGTACAACTATTTCAGATCTAGCCACAGATCTTCATCAGCGATTTTTTGTAAATAAGTATGTTTGCAGGCGATCAGTGATCTCTTAAATCTTTGTGGTTCTTTGTGTTTAATTCAATTTCTTATATATGTGTCCAAATAATAATAATAAAGAAAATTTTGAGTCTGACCTTTAAAATAGACGGCACTTAATTAACAAAAATTAAAATGAAACCGAAAAGAAAAACGTAGTAAACCTTCCAACCCCCCCGCCCCCGACAAGAAACAAAAGAAAACAATAGGTCATAATTGACCTTCAATATATTTATTCGGAAAATTTCCCACGATACAATTGTGTGGTCTGCCCACCAACTACCAAACAAAATAATCTTCCGGTCTGTCTTTAATTTGTATTTCCTCAACAGAAACAACAAGAAAAATAGGTTTATTGACCGTTAAGGAAAAACAACACAAGAACAACAACATTAAATTATAACAACAAAAGATAACAAACCAAATAAAGAATAAAATTAACGTAAATATTTTTTATGTTCGTAAATTTGTTTATAAGATGCCGCTTGCCTTCGTCTAACACTTGTTTTTCCAACGTTGAGAATTTCCTGTCACCGTTAAATTTGAATTTTTTCTATGCACAATAACCTCATTCAAGTATACAAATAAATTTTGATTAGGAGTTCTTGTGGAAAATATCGTTTGTATATAATTTTGTTTTATTTTTCTTTTGTTAGTTTGTAAATGTTGTTATGGAAAACTAAGTAAAATTGTTTAAAACATGCAACATGATAATTTTGCAACCTTCGGTTAAGATAACCAACTACCACCACAAACATACATAATAACACCCACTGTAGAATTTTGTTAATATGGAAAAGATGAATACCACGTTTGGAATTTATATATGGAATAATCTAAGAAAAGAAAAGAAAATTTGTTGGTCTCTTCCTCATGGTGTTCCCAGCGAGGTCGTCTTATTTTTCGATGTCCTTCGAGTACATCTTCGAATACCTTTCGAGCTGGCTGATTCTTATCCATTGTACTAACGCATAACTATGTCGACGTCGCTATACAGTTTATACAGCTCGTGGTTCATATATCGTTGATACTCACCGTTCTCCATTATTATAGAACCATATATGTTTCTCCCGGGGGCCGTCGGTGGTGCAATGGTAGTATGCGGGGCTCTTGTGCATGAGAAAGAAAGCCATGAAAACGCTTCTCAAAATACCGTTCGTAACCGGGGTTAAACAGTAGGTCCCAATCAATTTTATTTATGTTTCTCCCGAATACTCCCAATGATGTTTCGATTTGACCCAGGATTATGAGCTATAAAGCAAGACCGGTCATATGCGAGTCTGATAGAGTTGGATCATTGTTTCTCGACAGAGGGTTTTATGTCTGAAGTGCTTGCTTAGACCAAAATATGACCTATTTGCAAACACAATTCTCCGTTTAATTTTTAGGCTGAAGTTATTGCTTTTATATACGGCAGATCGATCCACTACCACGAAACTACATATTGTCAGCTAAAATGCAAAAGAATGTAACTAAAATTTACGTTTTGTTCAAAGGAGTTGAAAAAAAACTTATAAAAAAAATACATAAAATGCAGTTTGCCAGTATTTTTTTCGAATCTTACTGAAGGTATGACTTTACTTTAGCAAAGATTTCAAAATTTAAATTGAAAAATTAATTCCTCACCCTTTTACGAGGATTGTTTTTTCTCTTGGAAATAGAAATTAAAATTGTAGTTACGTGGTTTTGCATTTCTGCTAACGATATAACGTTGATCGACGTTCACCCAGTCTACTTGTGGAAACCATTAATTTTGTATTTGTCCTTATTTACTGCCAAACCCACTTTTACTAATTACTTCTTGATTCTCGAAAATAATGCAGTAACTTATCGCAGATTTACTGACAGTTTTATTCGTCTCGACTGCAGTTTTTCTCATGATGATCTCAATTAATATGTATGTTGAAGAGATCGCATGATAGCGTGTTACCTTGCCGGGGGCCTCTTGTTCTACTAAAGGATTCGGTGAGATCTTTACCAATCTACATACACTGAGGATTTCGTGTCGGTCAGTGTCATTCTCCTAGGAATAGCAGGTATACCAAGCTCCGTCATAGTTTGGTACATTTTCCCCCGTATAGGGCTATTGCCTTATAATCCACAAAGAGCTGGTAGGTCTCGATTTGTTTTTGGTGGGATTTGTCGTATCTGGTCGATAGTTGATTTTCCAGGTCTAAAGCCGTACTCCTAACGTACCGTCAGGTCTGCAGCAAATGGATTTAGTCTTTCGCACAGTACGCTCGAGAGGAACTTGTATTCGATGGATAAAAGACTTATTCCACGGTAGTTGGTACATACACTCGGGTCGACTTTTGAGAAAACAGGATACTCGGGCATGCATTCGTCCAGACAGATTTTTCGTGAGCTGATGCAAGCACCTTTCAAACTCATCACCGCCAGACTTATACAGCTCAGGCGGTAGTTCATCAGCACCTGCGGCTTTGTTGTTTTTAAGTCGGGTAATTGCAATTCTAGCATCGCTTTGATTAGGAGGGGCCATCGTCCTGTACGTGCTCAACTCCCTCATCTATATATGAACTCACCACGGACAAGTAAAGCAGAGAAGTGATCTGTCCATATTTCAAACATACCCTGCACATCTGTGACAAGATTGCCAACCTTATCTCTACAAAAAGGAAGCCCTGATCCATTTCCGTTGGTTTGACTTTGTACTTTTTGGTAGAATGTACGGGTCTCATTCTTCCTTCTGTAAGATTCAATTTTCGCTTTCTCCACAACCGTTTTTCCTTCCTTAACAAACGGGTCTCCTCTCCTCCATATACCACTCCGTTGCAGCGCGTGTTGCAACTGACTGAAGCATAGCCATACGTTCAGCGTTCTTTTCATCACATGCCATGTGACACTCTTCATCCTATCATGGTTTTTCTTTAAGCGGCTTTTCATAACCAACTACTGTCTCTGGAGCAGTTTTAAGGAAATGTACTTCCACTTCGCTTCCGGATAATCGTTCTACGCCAGTAACTGAGTGAGCTTCTCTACATAGACCGTGGCTATCTCTTGTATTTGCGGCTTTCCGCTGTCCACCTCTCGATATGTGCGATTTCGTACGACTTTCGCTTTCCTTACACTTGTGCGAAACTTTGATGCAACCGGGCAATTTGCTGAACCGATATTACCTTCCATCGATTACCAGGTGATCAATCTAGTTATTCGTTTGTTGATCAAAGGATATCAAAGAAACCTTCTGGTGGTCTTTATGTTGGAATCTCGTACTACTACTGACAACTTTGTTTTTCGCCGCGGCAAAATCTGGCAGTATCATTCTGTTACTGTAATTATTGATAACGTGTAGACTGAATGGCCGTCGGTGGTGCAATGGTTAGTGTGCGCGGCTCTTGTACATGAGATCCTGGGTTCGAACCCTGCTCTGACTACCTTCAAATTTCTTTCGGCGGCGGTCACCTCGCATAGTGACGGCGACACTATCGAGTATATAGCCATGAAAAGGCTTCTCAAAATACCGTTCGGAATCGGTGTAAAACTCTAGGCCCCAATCAGTGAGTGAAAACTGGAAAGCGCACAGCTCAGTGATTGGGAGAAGTTTCTCCCCGGGTCCTTCATGGGATGTAATGGGAAACCATTTATTTATTATTTATTTTAGACTGAATTTACCAATGGTTTGTTCAGAGATATTTTCACTGCCGTCTTTAGCATTAAAAGCACCAAGAATAATCTCAATGTCTTGGTCAGGGCAGCGGCGCCCATATAGCATGTCCTTGGTGTCATGGTCTTTTTTTTCTGTCGGGGCATGTACGAAAATTAGCGATGTATAAAAATATTTCGCTTTTATGCGTATGGTGGATATACGTTCTCTCACGGAGGTTGGACCTACACGTTGAACAAAACATATTCTGCACTTCAAACATTCATATGTTTGCAAGTCCCAAACTCACTTGTATTTAAATGCAAACAGTAGCATATTGACTGGCAAACATGTATGCTTTTACGTGGAAACATATGCGTTCTTCATCCCAAACATCCATATACTTACGTGGAAGCATTTGCGTGTTCCCCCAAACCTCCATCTACTTACGTGAAAACATATGAGTTTCGTTCTAGCGCCAAACTGATGGATAAAGATCCTACTATTGCGGAAAAACTTTATAAAGCAGGAAACATAAGTCAAATAGAAAAAACCTATCTTAAGAAAAATGTGTCCGCAGCACCTAGGTTGTAGTATGGAGGACTCATTACAGTTTGAGAAAAAAATAAAGAAACTAATGGCCAGTTCACAGTTGAAAAAAAACGTATCAAAATTGTTGTTAGCCCAACGACTTGGAGCAAATATTTGGTGGAACTGAAACACACATGCACTCGCTTTATATTTTTCTCTATTGCCAAGTATACCTTTAGTCTTGGCACTTTACATTATCGAGGAAAAATGGAACAGAATAGAACAGCACACAAATGTTGAGGGATCATTATTCCTCTATTTCCAATATGATGACAAGGTATATTTTCAATAAGGACTTCCAATGGGATCTCCAGCTTCCCCGATTGTGGTTGATATTGTTTTGGAAAATGTACTTTATTCCTCCATAGAAGAGCTGGCCATTAAACCGAAAATGAAAGTGCTGTGGATAATATTTTGGCAACATTTAATAACTTTCATCCTACTATTAGGTTTACAATTGAAGAAGAGTGTGGATCAAGGCTCCCATACTTGGATACCATAGGAAATGGAGAGAATTTATTGGTGTATTGGTACCAAAACACAACTGCTTCTGGAGGGATTATCAATTATCACTCCAAACAACCGAAAATAATGGTTATCAATATGGCAAGAAACCTAATAGACACAGTTTTGAAGATAAACAAAATAGAAATAATGTCCCATAACATCCCATGAAGGGATTGGGGAGAGCAATCAGTGAGATGTGCGCTTTATAGTCTATTCCTAATTATTAGGAAATTAGCCAGGCTGCTGTTGTGCAGAGTTTAGGAAATTTGACCTGCTGTTGTTATAGTTGCAATGTGTACTGTAACCTATTAGGGAATGGGACTTGCGGTTGGTGTTGTAGCGTGTGGAATTTCTCCTGGCTGATGTTATGCAAACTTCGAACTGTCATTTAACTCCAGTAGCTAATTCTACGGAAATTAAGGGACTTTCCGTAGAGGTAGAGAGCCATTAGAGTGGCCAGAAATGATTCCTTCATTGGGCAGTCCAAGCAGCTCACTACTTCCACGCAGTATGTCCTGGCCAATGGCTTTTTCGGAAACCTCCGTTAGCTAGCTAGATTGAGAAGGTGAAACAAATGATATTATTATTTTATCCTTAGACGGCGGATGAGGCAAACATACGGGCCAACGGCGGATAGAAACCAAAAGAAGAAAAACCAGGTTCGACATATTGCATCCTGGTCAGCGTCTGATCCATATTGGGCGGCTGAAATCAAATATCCTGGCAGTAGGTAAAATGCAAAAACCCGATGGACTGGGTTTGCCTCCCGCCACCGTTCAAAATGGCAGTGAATAGAAACGAAAAAGAAAACATAACCAACCCGTATTAGTTGGCGACCCCCCGCAAACGTTACAAGAACCGCGATTTACGGATACGCACTTGGATAATTTAAGAACTCTATATAGATCCGGTGCGAGTATCCAACTGGCAGATGTCATCGATAGTTATAAGGCTGACATTACCGCTATCCAGGCAATGCGATGGACAAAACATGGCTACACAAGAAAAGAATCTGCGATATAGTATACTACAGTTGCCATGAGAAAAAACATGAATTTGGTTGCGGATTTGTAGTTGGCAGCGACATCTAGTCTCTAGGTTCAATCCTGTGAGTGAACGTATAGCCACGATCAGCATAAAAGCGAAATATTTTTATATTTCCTTAATTTGTGTGCATGCCCCGATAGAAGACAAATATGATGATGCCAAAGACATATTCTATGAGCGCTTAGAGGAAACGTATGACTGCTGCCCTGGCCATAACATTAAGATTGTACTAGGAAATTTTAATTTCAGTCTACATGTTGACAGTTCCGACAACGGTATGAGACTGATTGATTTTGCCCCGGCAAAAAAATGGTTATTAGTGGAACAAGATTCCAGCATAAAGGCATTCACAACGCTACTTGGGTATCCCCTGATCAAAGAACGAAGAACCAAATTGATCACGTGGTAATTGATGGAAGGTACTCATCCAGTGTAATGGACGTATGAGTGAACAGAGGAGCTAACATTGATTCTGATCACTACCTGGTAGCAGCAAAGGTTCGCACAAGATTAAGTAGAGCGAAAATCGTACTAAACCAGATGCACAGGAAGCTGGACATCGGAAAGCTGCAATTACCAGAGGTAGCCACAGCCTACTCAAGGAAGCTCTCGCAACTTTTGGCACAGAACCCACCCCCTCCCGACTCTATAAAAACTGCCACAACAACCGTACTTGATTTTGAAAAACCGCTTCGCAATAAACCGTGGTACGATGAAGAGTGTCGCATTGCAAATGATGAAAAGATCGCTGCACGTATGGCAATGCTTCAGTCAATTGCAACGCGAGCTGCAACTGAGCGGTATAGGGAGAAAAGAAAGGAGGTAAACCGTCTCTTTAGGCGTAAGAAACGGCAGTGGAGAAAGCGCGTGAGTGAGAAAATTTAGACATACAGAAGGAACCCGAAAATTATTCCAAAAAGTCAAAAACGGAACTTCTGTAAAGACAAGGACGGAAATCTCATCGCAGATGTGCAGAGCATGTTGGTAATATGGAGAGATAATTTCTCCACGCTACTGGTACCTGAGATATCCAATGACGATGGGACAATCGATCACAATATGGACGACGACGTCGATTGCCCCCCTCCTAACAACAACGAGGTCAGAACAGCTACTGCCCCGCTTAAGAACAACAAAGCCGCAGGAGCGAATGGATTACCGGCGGAGCTGTTTAAGGCTGGCGGCGATGAGCTGATAAGGTGCATGCATAAGCTCGTTACCGAAATTTGGTTAGATGAATGCATGTCCTGCCATTGGAGTCTCAGTGTACTATGTCCCATATTTAAAAAAGGTGACCCGAGTCTCTGTGCCAACTACCGTGGACTACTCGCAAGCCTTTTATCCCTAGCATATAATGTTATATCAAGTAGAATGTGCGAGAGGCTAAAACCAATTAACGCTGACCTGATTGGACCATACCATGCGGCTTTAGGCCTGGAGAAGACCCACGAAAAACAAATCGACACCTATCATCTATTTGTCGATTATAAGGCGCCCTTTGATAGTCCGATACGGGAGAAACTCTACGAAACAATGTCTGAGTTTGGTATTCCTGCAAAACTCATACGCTTTTGCAGGATGATCTTGACGAAAACCGATTCCGCAGTGAAATTTGGTAAGGATCTTACCGAACCTTTCGAAACTAAGCGAGGCCTCAGGCACGGCGACACCCTATCGTGCGATCTCTTTAACATCTTAATGGAGATCATTATGAGAAAAGCTGCAGTCAACATGAATAAAACCATCACGACGAATTTATATACCTCGGATCTGCCGTAAACAAAAACAACAACGTCAGCCTTGAGAACAAGCGGAGAATTGTGCTTGCGAATATATGTTATTTTGGGCTAAGCAAACACTTTAGAGATAAAGCCCTCTCTCGAGTAACAAAAGTCCAGCTGTACCAGACTCTCATTCAACCTGTCTTGCTTTATGGTGCAGAATCCTGGGTCCTATCGCAAGCAGACGAAACATCTATAGGAGTCTTCGAGAAAAATACTCCGATAAATTTATGGCCCTATACTGCACAACGGGCAGTATCGACGACGCATGAACCATGAGCTGTATGAGCTTTATTTTAACATTGACATAGTACTTAAGCGGATCAAAAAAACGCGATTGCGCTGACTAGGCCATGTCAGTAGAACGGATGAAGACGAACCAGCACGAAGGGTTTTCGAATTCGAACTCGAAGGAAGACGAAACATAGGAAAACAAAGACTTCGCTGGAGGGATTAGGTTGACGAATACCTGCATACACTTGGTATGGCCAACTGGAGAAATAAAGCAAAAGATCGAACTGGTTGGCGAAATGTTATCTTCGTTTTGTAAGGTCCCTGATCCGAGACCGCATAAATAAGTAAGTATTAAGCTGGCTGTTATTAGGAGTTATTCTGATTGTGTAGTGTATAGTTTGTTGCTTTTAGTGGTTGCAACGTGTGTTGTAAATCAGGACAACGATGTTAATTGATCGATTTTATGAAAGATTAAACAAAAAGTTATACGCCGCCGCCGCGTATGAAAAGAATACGGAGAAGATTAGAACTATATTAATGGACAACAATATTCCAATAAGGTTAGTCAATAGATTATGAAGATAAGGGCCAAGATAATCAAAAACCAATGGTGGGACCGAAAAAGTTTAAATCATTATCTAATGTGCCAGGATTTTCTGAGATTGGTAAAATCAAAAATATGATACTAATAATTATAAAATGAGCCATAAAACAAAACACAGATTTTAGGTAGATTGCTTAGTAAAACCAAAGATAGAGTAGATAAATTTGACAAATATCTAATATAGTATACAAAATACCTTGTAGAGGAAATGATAGTGATAGTTGCAATATGGTATATGTAGGTACAACTGAAAATAAACTTAAGACTAGAATTGAAGGACACAAGTCAGATCAAAAATATAGAACCATTTCAAACAAAAAACAGCATTATCAGCGGTGCAAACTTAAATCAATTTCCAAACTTTCAAGATACGTCAATTTTGAATAGGGAAATTAATTATAAACGTCGATATATGTTAGAAATTTTGCAGATAATAAGGACTCCAACAGCGAAGAGAACAAACTTTAAAGCAGATACGGGTAATGTAGCACAGAATTATAGACATTTAATTAGTAAAATGTGGAAGATTTCAATTTCAACAATTGTTTGTTGTATCATTGAATTTGTCATTAGGTAACTTTTTGAATTTATCATGATGTAACTTTTTGAATTTATCCTTATGTATTAACTTTTTCAACCAAATTATTTTTCTGGCTGTAACTTAGAGAAACTATTGCTACAAAATTGTTCTGGGTGTAACGGAAAACATGTTTCATATGACAATGAAAATTTCTTTAATTTGTTAATTTTGTCACTTTGTTATTGTTGTATTTTCAAATGACATAAGGGACAATTTTTGTTTTTAATTCCTTTAATTTTTAATTAATAATTGTTGTTTATTTCTCTGACGATACTGCTACCCAATGGGTAGCGAAATATTGAAAAATAAAAATAATTTCAAATATTGACCTAACGCTCGAATATTTTCATTTTAAATATATCTACTTATATCTACACACATCGTCTATTTAGGTTATGGTCATATTTCACCACATACTGATTGGGGCAAAGTCACCACTATATTTTATGCCATTATTGGAATACCCCTTATGTTGCTGTGTCTCTCAAATATCGGCGATGTAATGGCCACTTCATTTCGGTAAGTTATAAACCATTTCTAACATGGTACCTCAACTATTAGTTGTTAGTATTTTTTATCATTTTATTTTATTAAATGCCAACGCGTTCATGACAAAAAATTAGTCACCGGCAATCATCTTTCTACTGATTTCTAATTCATAACACTTCAACTAAACTGTGTCCAACAAGTGACTACGAAGCCAACGAATACATGCTAACTTTTGACAAACATCTTTTGATTTACTGACAACAATCATGATTCCAGTCGGCTAAAACAGAAATGTTTATATAAGATCTAGACAGTAGTAGATAGGGAACTGTTATAAATCGACTGCGGAGCAACGAGTGACTACGCCCAGAATACATTCCAGTTAGACATCCGTTGCATAGAGCGAACATCCACTAACCAACTTTTCGTTATGAATGCCGACGTATATGTTGAAATACCCACTAATTATCGATAATCACGGCTTCACTTTCAGGTTTATCTACTGGCGTGTCTGCTGCTATATATGTACACGGAATGAAAGAAAATCCCGTCGATCACGTGCACGTTCTTCGCATGGCCATCGTTACACTTCTAAATCTCAACCTCCGCCGTTTAGAAGATCCATGCGAATGTCACAAAGGCCTGGAGGTCATGGTGGTCTAAAACATGCCCATTCAGATCCAGAATTAAGGACAGCCGGACGTAGCGATTATAATCGCGACTTTGATTACCATCATAGGGATCGTCGTGTGCAACATATGACTGGTGGCCGCAGTGATGGACGTGGTGTTGCAAATGATCGCCGACGCGATCGTCAGTCTATGATGGCAATGCCAACACCACTAAGAGGTGGTTCACGTCATATGCTTTCCTATCAGGACGACTATATGGACGATCAAGACCAACTTTATGCACAAACCCTAAATAGAGGAGGTGGTCGTTTTAGTAATCGAATTAAAAATCGCGATCGAATGCGCGATATGCGTCACACTGTAGAACGGGAACGTCATTTGAGTAGATCAAAACATGATTTTGATTCTATGGAAGATTTAGAGGATTTACCACCTGCCACCAAGAGGGCAATGAGTGTTAGATCCATGAGATCACCTCAAATGAGACGTGATGAAATCTCAAAGGAAAGTCGAGAATCAAGAGAACTCAATCGTCTCAATTCGCATCAGGGCATGTTGAGAGGCAAATCAATGCCCCAATCGAATGCAAGAGCGAGAGCGAAATCCGTTGATCCTCGTCATTCAATGGCTCACTTTGAGAATGTAGATGAGGAGGTGGTACGTAAGACTCCCATTATATCGAATCGCTATGCAATGACCGAAATGGAGCATCGTGAATCTAGAAATCAAAAATACCACAGAAGTCAATCTATGCCCCGATCAGCATTTCACAAAAACAGTTTGAATCATAGCCAGCAGCCTTCGAACAGACACTATCACGACGATCTCCCCAATCATACACACGGTGGACACCGCGCATCTGTGCCACATGCAAATACAAATCACATCCCCCGCCGAGGTAGCTTGGGTCGTTCGCCATCGGTTGGTCCTGCAGTAGGAAGTACACGATTTGGCAGTCACCTAGAATTGCCAGAATACACATCGTCGCAAAGAATGAAAAATGGACCGCGTCGACGACATGACATCTACGATGAGGAATATGAAGATAATTATCGTGAAAATCCCGATGAGTGTGTACGTTCACACAGAATGGGTCGCAGACGTGGTGAAAGAGATTTTGACGACTGTGAATATCGAGAACCAATGAGACAATCCATGCACAGAGAGAGGAGGCCCAGAAAGGAGAAGCAAGGTAAACTATCGCCCAAGATATATTGAAAAGGTAGAAGCAGTAGATTTTGTTGCTGTTGTAGGTTTTTGCTTTAGATTCATAAGTTGTCAATATCAGCTGATTAAAAGACATACTCTTTGAATGGATATTGCATATCATATCTTGTGTGTATGGAAACGGCACTGGGCATCAGATGATTCCTTTTTGCTCCTCTGATAATGTCTGAGGGGGTCCTCACATATAAGAGCGTATTTTGAGAAATTCATTTCGCAAATCTCGCTCCATTTGTTCCTTCTCCGCTTGTCTGTTGGAATCCTGTGGAACGACCAATCTTCAACTACATTTTTCCTGCAAAGGACACAGGCTCACATTTTTCTTTTTTCTTACTTTTTTTAATATAAATTTTGAAAATAAACTTTTTCACTCTAAACCGCGTCGCTTTGTTTCTTTGAATCAAAACAGTGCAAACAACAATAAGTAAACAACTTTTGACAACCTAGTTAACCGTAAAAATATAAACAAAGCAAATCAGCTGTGAACTGCGCTCACCTTTATGAATACATCTTGCTATCGCCCATTCTTTCACTTTCCTTTTCACTCCACAACCATAGACGAATACATACATAGATACATTTCTTCTCTCATCTGACGTTTCATTTCACGCTCTTCGTCGTAGGTTTGTGGAAATGAGAGAAATTAAATTTAAAATTAACAAAATATGTTACAAAATATGTTGGAGTTACAAAATATGTTCACTTAACTTTTTCATGTCGTTTTTTTTTGCACTTTTTAGTTGACATTTATCGTTGGTATATATTTGTATTGTATTTAACACAACTAGTTTGCAACAAAAACACGAAATTCGGTTGTTGTTCCTCTGTTGGACGTTGTTTAATATTGCCTCTATCTGGTATTATTGAACCCATATTTTCCACCATCCAATGTTTACTTTCCACCGTACCTATGACGTTTAATTTATTGAGAGAATAAATGTATCTATGCCTATATTAGTCTATGTCCACAACAGCGAATGAAGGTGGGCTTAGAGGAAAATCCATCAGCCGATGCTTATTTGTGGCGCAGTTTGTCTACAATACCAACTCAAAACCAGGGTTCGTATTTCATGGGAATGGGTAGCGATCGTTTACACATTGCCCTCAGGGTATGGGAAAAGTAACAGGAAGCTATCCACGACAATGGGGAATTACTCATCACGATTACCCATTACCCACAGAGCTTCGAATCGAAAAAATAACTAGTTTTTGAGGGTTTCTAAGGGTTTGTCATAAAGTAGTCCAATTCGTATGGAAGAATTTTTTTTACAAAAAATCGCTAAAATAAATAAATGGTTATAACTCTGAAACGGTGCGTCCAATTGAAAAAGTATTATATTTTCTACTTTCATAGAAGTCTTGAATATAACATCACTTTTTTTTAAATAATAAAAAAATCGCTAAAACGCCCTTATGTCTCGGAAACGGAGCGACCAATCGAAAAAATAAACGATTTTTATGGGTTTCTTGGGGTTTTTCATAAAGTAGTCCAAATCGTAGGAAGAATTTTTTTTAAATCGACAAGAAAATCACTAAAATAAAAAATTTTATAACTCGCACTGGACGTCTTTAATACGACATAACTTTTTTTTAAAAAAATTCCCTAACACTAAAAGTTTTCGAATAACACATGGGGAATGTGTAAGCGGCCTTTACCCATTATCCACAGCGATGGGTAATTGGTCACCCAGGGTAACCCATCCCCATTTTTGATCGAAAATATGAAAAAATTAAAAAAAAAAAAAAATAGGTATATCTCGGAAACGGTGCGTCTACCAGAAAAAAAACTAATTTTACGAGTTTCTAAGGGTTTCTCATAAAGTGATCCAATTCATATGGAAAATTTTTAAATAGTCAAAATAAGAAAAAAATAGAAATAGCTATAACTCGAAAACGGTACGTCCAGTCGCAAAAATAATAAATTAATTTTATAACAATAATAATAATAAATTGTACCTATCTCCATAAGAGGATTTAGCCAATCGCTAATATGTGGGCGATTTAGCGATATTTTATTTAAACAATTTTAGTTTTAGCGATTTTTTTAAATCGATGCCGTATTAAACAGTCATTGGTTAAAATCACCAAAGGAGGTAACAAATTTATTATTTTTGAGATTGGACGCACCGTTTTCGAGTTATAGCCATTATTTATTTCAGAGAAGTTCTTATTTTGTGCGATTTGTTGAAAAAAATTTCTTCTATACGAATTGGACCATTTTATGAAAAACCCCATTAGAAACTCGTAAAAATTAGTTATTTTTTCAGTTGACGCTCCACTTCCAGGATATAGAGATTAGAGCGTTTGAGCGATTTTTTACTCGAAAAATCTTAGTTTTAACGATTTTCTCCTTTAAAAAGTGATGCCATATTAAAGACATCCATTGCTTAGCCTCCTTTGGAGACAAAAAAAATATTATTTGTGCGATTGGACCCAACGTTTTCGAGTTAAAGCCACTTTTTTATTTTAGCGATTTTGGCGAATTTTTGAAAAAAATTTCTTCCATACGAATTGGACCACTTTATGAAAAACCCTTAGAATCCGTCAAAAATTAGTTACCCTGAGGGTAATGGGTAATTCCCCATTGTCGTGGGTTACTACCCATTATTTTCCCCATTGCCCTGTGGGTAATGGTTATGGGAAATTCCCCATTTTCGTGGGTATCTACCCATTATTTTCCCTATACCATGTGGGTAAAGAGTAAACGTTCATTACCCATTCCCTACGGCGGTGTATAGGTTACACAGGGGGGGAGGGGTAAATACGAACTCTGCTCAAAACACCTTCAAAGTTGTTACTTGTTGCATTTTCGAATGCCCTGTGCATCTAATGCATGTCAGTGATGAATTTCCGAACACGCCCTGTTAAATTGTTGGCATTCGTGTGAAATATAATTTTCGAGTATTTTTTGCGAATTCGAATTCTCGAATATTACTAACTTCTAAATTTGTTAAGGATAACAACAAAAATTATATTTTCACCCATCAATTGCAAGCGAAACACTTTCGCCAAACAAATTTATGGTGAAAGTGGAAATTACCACACCTATTGTGTCAAAGCGTTTCCCTACGACTAACAACCGGAAGCCAACACATCAAGGAGGTGGATAAGAGATTTTTATTTTTTATCATAGATTTTGCTACTGTAATCCATCAAAAATTTTAACAATTTATTTTTGTTTTCTTTACTACACTTTTTAGAACGTCTACCGCCCTCGCCCCGCATCATGTCACCCATGGGCTTTGCGGTCAAACGTCAGATAAGACGTCGCCCCAGTTACGACGACGATGATTCGATGTACGGTGATGAGACGAACGATTATTATGGAGATGTCTTGCCTAAAGATCGTCCTGTGCCCATATGGTTATGCGTTTTCCTGGTCATTAGTTATATACTGGGCGGAGCAGCATTATTTCACGTTTGGGAGGGATGGTCATTCTTAGATTCGGCCTATTTTTGTTTTATAACTTTAACCACAATAGGTAATCATCAATTCGTTTTGTTAACGAGTTGAAAACTAATTAATTGAATGCTAAAAATGATATCACATTTTTATAGGTTTTGGTGATTTTGTTCCAGCCATGGGTGTCAAAGGTTATTATGATATGGATAAGACGGATGTTCAAGATAAACCCGACGTTCAAGCAGTCCAAGATAAATCGGAAATATTTTCGCAATACTCAATAGCCTACTGTTCACTATATCTATTGTTTGGCATTGCTTTGCTGGCCATGAGTTTCAATTTGGTACAAGAGGAATTTATAGCAAATGTGAAAGAGGTTGCCCGCCGTTTAGGCATCTTAAGCGACGAAGACGACGATGATGATGATGACAACTAAAGTAATTTCATATCTGAGCATTATAACTTTTTGTTATAAAATTAAATTATTTTATTTAAAAAAGAACCAAATTATATACACATACAAAACACAAATGTCGAACGGAATACAATATAAGACCAACAATATTAATTGTATACATTTAAAACAAATCATTTAAAATTAACTTAAAAACCATTTGAAGAAAAACTTGTATTATAAACTCTTCTATATACAAGCTAAAATCGAGAGTGAAAAGAGCAAACGTTTAAGATTAAGAAGTGTGAATGTGAATTCTTAAAAATAGTAAAGATAATTTAGTTAGTGGTAAAATAGTCCTTTTAAATGAAATTATAATTTAAGTAGAAGTTAAATTACGCATGTTTTCTTTGTTTTCCTAAAAAGTAGAAAAAATATTGTTAATTAATAAATGGTTAATTTTTTAGAATTATATTATTAAATCAGTGGTTATACCTTTACATAGACTGGTGAATTTGTACGTGATGAAAATGATACCTTTCCTGGCGAAGTACTGCGAGAGGATGAATTTGAGCGCCCGTTTTGTGTTACTCTCAAAGTATTAGAATTACGATGTGTTACACCGGACCTCTTTGGGGGCATTACTTCAGTGTCGAAAGGAGTCGAGTTCAATATTGTCTCTGCATCAGATATCGAATGCACGGAATTATCAATGCTGATTTCACCTTCACTCTCCTGTTGAAACAAACACAAATATGTAAACATTTACTTAAGCGGGAACAGAACAAGCCTTGACTTACCTCATCGATTGGTGCCGTTGTATCCAAATCTGACCATTCCATTTCTTGCCTAAATCGCTTCACTATTTTCGTATGTGGCGATGTGGCTACCAATTTTTTCGGATACTTAATGCTCTTCTTTGAAGGTGTAGCTCCTGTGGCTGTATACGTTTTCAATTCACTCTTTCTAAATGACTCTACATCATTTACGCACGTTGTCATTTGTTCCTTGTATATTTTTGCATAATCTCGCATAGAATTCTCAGTGGTGTTGTTTAAACTTTTAACAACCGCCAAGTGACTCCTCGAACGCTTTATACCAACTTCCAGTGATTGTGATATGGCAATTGTCTTAGTTTGAAGTGTTTCCATATTTTCTACACGCGCACGTTTAGCATCCGGTCCATACACTTTTACTTGTTCATCCAGTTGAGAATGATAGCGATTATCATCATCGGTTTTGATTTGTAATTGTTTGACAGTCTCTTGTACTTTATTTTCTAATTGTATATTAAGAGTGGAACATTTAGCCACACTTTGATCTATGGACAATTCAACTTCTCCCGTAAGTTTGTCCAGCAATTGGCAGTTATTCTCAAGGACATGATTGTTTTTATACACGAAATCTTGTTTCAATTTCGAAGAACCTTCCAGTTGTGTTATGGTAAATTGTTGGGCTTTTTCCAGTGTTTCCACATTTTCTGTTATGTGATCGCTACACTTGAAGCGCCTTTGTTGAAACTCCAGCATTTTCTTTTGGAATTCATCCATACATTTCTGTTCCTCTTCGATGATACTGCTTTGTTCGCCTAAGGTGGTGGAAATCTTTTGCAATTCTTTAACATTTTCTAAAGATTTTTGTTTAATTGCATCCATTTCGGTTTGTAGTCGTTTTGTGTGTTGATTCAGCTTTGAATTGTTTTGTTGTAGCTTCTCTTTAATGGTGTCCCGCATAGTGTCTAAGGCAGTTTTTTGTTCTTCATTACACAATTCAAGTGCTAATATACTCTCTTGTATTTGTTGTTTAAATTTTAGTTCTTTTGCTTTCAGTTCTTCGAGGAAATTGCTATTTGAATCTTTTTGTTCGCTGTTTAGTTTTGTTAGCGATGTTGTCAACGACTCTTCAAGGGTTGCGGATGTTTTTTCATAGGAATTCCATAATTCTTGTAGATCTTTAAGTTGCTTCGTGGAAGTATCCAAAAGTTGGGATTGAACGTTGGAAGTGTTGGCTATAAGGATTAGAAGGGAATGTATTTGAAACATATAAACAATCGTAGATTGAATATTTCCGTAAAATTCGTATACTAAGGATCTGTGGAAGTTAAGATTGAACTCCGCATTAGTTAAACGATAGGAAATGCATCTATTGCTGTTGTTTAGAAATATTGATATGTTGTAAAGAAATTTGTAGGCATATTTTCTAAGATAAGAAAGGAATTGCACATGTCAATTACAATTGATGGTATCAATTCAGCCACAAAGTTGATCATCTGACTATATACTGCTATACCAAAAACAAAATCATTTTTCACTTAGAAAAATGTTTCTGACCACCAAAAACCAAAATCATTTTTCAATAAGAGAAATGTTTCTGACCTTGTGAGCTGTTGGTATAAGTTAGTTAGTTTGAAAAGAGGGGGTGCGATGCGGAGTGTTCAAAAAGAAAGCACTCCAATCCTTCCCATGTCAGTAGACATACACTTACATAAGCCGATGATTCGGCCTGTTGTGTGTCTACTAAGTCACTATACCTCTCATAGGAACTCGGAGCTATTCACGAAATTCCTTAAGTTATTCCAGTCCATTCCTAGTTTGGTCATGTCGAGTATTATACTGTCCGAGAGATACCTGGATCTAGCTTGTGTGAAGGTCGGGCAGTGGCAAAGGAAATGCTCCATCGTCTTCCACGCCACTAGTCCAGTACTGTACAGGTGGGCCCGTAATCCCGAATGTCCCGTTAAGACTCCCATCATTTTGTTCATTTCAGTTTTCCCAATTTCAGCAAACCTTTTGTCCTCGATCCATCTGGATCTCCCCATGAGGTCTTGGTCATCTTGTCTACTGTTTCCTGGTTCCTCTGAGCTATGTGTGCCGATTCCGCCCATTTACCCAACTCAGCCTTCGTTACCCCAAAAGGTTTCGCTCCCTCCACGCTCCCCGTTTAGAGTTTCCTGGCTTTCGTTGCCAGGAGGTTCTTACGTTCGTTGCCAACTATTCCCCTGTGTCCCGGCACCCAGATGATGTTGAGTCTACCGTGTATAGAATAATCGTTAATTACCTTCTTACAGTCACCGCGTTAATCCTCTAAGTTTGCTCGTTACCGCGTTAATCCTCTAAGTTTGCCCGAGGACTCATACCATCCTACAATTTGTATTCGTTTCTATCTCCAGACTGAAAATTTAATCTATTCAAAATCTACCAGGTGAACTTTTTGTTTCTCACGTGCTAATTTTGTCTTACTGAATAGTCTTTTTGAATCTGTCGATTGGAGGTCAATATTAGATTGCGAGGATCGCCAGAGCTTTGATGGGAGCTTAATTAATTTTTATGATGTAATGGGGCGATGTATACGTAAATCTGTGCCGAGGGTATCTGCAGAAGATGAGTTTCTAAATATTTAAAGCAGTTAAAAAATGCCAAGAGTAGATTACATAAAAAGTTTAGGGTATCAGGTAGATCATTTGATTATTGTAAGTACACTATTGCCAGATGTCGTTACGAGGCAGAATCTCGCAAGTGTTATCAATCTTACTTGTCCAAGGTTGGTAAGAATTTTAGGAACAATCTTAAAAGTTTTTTCAACTTTGTTAACACCAAGCGTAAGTCCGTATCAAGAGCTTCTCGAATTGTGATGAATGATGTCGAATACATAGACTCTGAATCTATTGCCAATTGTTTTGCTGACTTTTTCTCATCTGTTTACTCGGTTAATTCAGTATCGACTACCTGTGACTATCCTTATGATATTCGGTCATTAGATCCGTTCGGGATCACTTCTATGAGTGATACGTGGGTCCAGGAGAACCTTTCATCACAGAAGCCCACGAACACTTATGGACCTGACGGGATCCTAATTCTGTGCTAAAATACTGTTCTACGACATTAGCTACACCATTGACTATACTATTCAATGCATCTTTGAAATTTAGCCACTTTCCAGCGGTCTGGAAAAGTTCGTATATTGTCCCTCTTCATAAGTCGGGTAGCATTACAAATGTGTCAAATTATAGAGGTATTGCGAAACTGAGTGCGATTCCAAAACTTCTTGAGAAACTTGTCACTAACATTATATCTTACAAAGTTTCCTCTATTATTGACTGTAGACAACATGGTTTTCGCAAAGGTCTGTCTACAGTTACAAACTTACTTCAATTTTCTTCTCACGTAATTGATGGTTTTATTTCAGGAATGCAAACAGATGTTATTTACACGGATTTTAGTAAAGCTTTCGATAAGGTTAGCCATCGCCTCCTACTGAGTAAATTAAGCGCTATCGGGTTTAATAGTAATATTATTGAATGGATTTCATCTTATCTTACTGGTCGCGAACAGATGGTAATTTTTGGGGATTCGTTATCTAGACCTATCCAAGTGTCTTCCGGCGTTCCTCAGGGAAGTCACCTGGGTCCTATTTTATTTCTCTTGTTTATCAACGATTTGCCTAATTCGATAGCTGAGTCTTATGTGCTTATGTACGCGGACGATGTGAAAATATTTATGTCATATAAAAATACTTCAGACTATATTCTACTTCAAAATGATCTGGATCGGTTTGGGAGTTGGTGAAATCATAACCTTATGGAGTTAAACTTGGTTAAATGTAAGCATATGGCGTTTTACAGATCACGTATGATTACCTCCCGGTATTCTATAGGTGGTTCTACATTAGAATTGGTCAATTCTTTCTTCGATTTAGGTTTTTTACTTGACAGGAAATTGTCTTTCAATAGTCACATTATTGCTACTGTTAATAAGGCTTATGGCGTACTTTCGTTCATTAAGCGCTGGGCGAAGGAATTTTCTGATCCATATATCACGAAAAATCTTTTTACATCCCTTGTTAGGCCCATATTAGAATATGGATCAGTGGTATGGGATCCACAATATGACTTTTATGTGAATATGATAGAATCGGTACAGAAACAATTCCTTATTTTTTGTCTTAGGAACCTGAGATGGGATCCTAACGTCCATCTTCCTCCATATGTCAGTAGATTGTTTTTGATTAAATTACCTACTCTGGCTAGTAGACGGACTATGCTTAATTCGATTACAATATATAAGATTCTCAGGGGCGATATACGCTCTGAGTATCTTCTTGGTCGTATTTCGATAAATGTTCCTTCGAGAACTTCTAGGAACTATAAACCCCTGTATATTAGTTTTCGATGCTATAATTGTGCTTTGAATGAACCGGTTCGGAGAATGTGCACAGATTTTAATGATGTTCATCAGTTTATTGACTTTTCTTTATCACCGGACACGATGAAGTCTTTTATTATAAATCATCTAAATAGCTAGTGTGTAGTATTTTATGTACGAGTATTAATGGTGTATTGATAATTTATGGTTTTATGTTTTAAGATTTATTATTTTTCAATAAGTATATAGTGGTAATCTGCCGATTTTATTCCTCTTTTAACTGGTATTGCTTTAATCGGCTGTGAAGTTTAATGTAGCCGTTGCACGTTTTCCTCTCAGTTACTCCCCGCTACGGATCGGTCTGTGGTGTGTACGTTATCCCCACGTCATAGGGATGAGTGTGAGTGGCGGCGATGGGACCGTTCCAAATTTAACAATTTCCGATGATATTGCCCATTTGGCTATCCGTGAAGATATTCCCTTCAGCTGGGTTTGAAAGTTCGTATTAAGATCCGGGAGGCGTAGATGGGTCTCGGTTGCCGGATTTTCAATGAAAAATTCTAGACCCGTTATTTCCCCTAACTTTAAGCCATCCGTGTAGCAGCGAGTCCCATTTGGGGTTTGTGCCAGGGTCCCATCCTGCCAGGTGTCTCTAGCTGGCGTTAAAGTTACACAATTCGCCTTAATCCTTAGCTCGGATATTCGGTCGGATTCACTGATATCTTACATGTAACCGACCAAAGCCTCCACTATCCGTTGGTGTTTCGACTTAAGATCAACTCACCTAGACTAGGCATTTTGACGCAAAGGCAGCCTCGTATTTGACACTAATATGGATTGGCTGGATACATAAAATAGTCTCCATGGCCCTTGTCGAGTATTGCGATATTACATTGCATCTGTTAGTACGGGCCTAATTACGCTTCTATAGAGCCAGTGTGTTATTTCCGGGTTGAGGCCCCATTTGAATCCTATAGCCCTTCGGCATAGCGACCAACATCTGTAGGGCTTGATGGCCCTGTCTTCTATGTGGTGCTTGCAGTTCAATTTCCGAACTAAGATTACCCTTAATTATTTAACCTTATCGGATATTTTAATCGTCTTTTCCAGAAATCGTGGCTCTGAGATTTTCGTCTTCCTTGTGAATACACATATTTCCGTTTTGTGTGGGTTCACATATAAGCCTCTTGGCTGTGCCCAGTTTTACACTAAATTCCCTCTCATCCTCTTTGCATAATTGAGTAAGATCCTTTCCCCTAAGAAGGTATTAGAACGCAGTCTGCCTAGTAAGCTTCCTTAATAGACTGTGTATTTTGAGGACCCCTAAGAGTGGTGATATAATCCCTCCTTGTGGAGTTCCACATTGTACCCTGTCTCAAATATTTATATCATGGGAACCGAAGTTTATCCATCTATTCGTTAGCATGTGATTGCTCCAGTCTTTTAATGCCCGCTCCACCATAAACTCGACTAAGGATTGGATGAGTGTTTCGGTCCGGACATTGTTGAACGCCTCCTCAATATCTATGCATACAGAGAGGGTATACAGTTTATCATTGAGAGATTTCTTTATGTAGTGGGTTGCCTCATGGAGTGCGGTTTCCACTTATCGGCGTTTGACATATGCGTTTTAAGCTGTTGGTATAAATGCATGTGGAATTTATATAGTTTTTCTCATGATAGAAATTATCTACCAAAATTAGCTGATTAATGAAAACTACTTCGTACACAAAATTTTGTAAAAATTTGATCGATTTATCTTACTTGATTCAAATTTGATCAACAACCCAAATCTTAACAAAAGGAACGAAATTAAATTTTACAGCGTCAAGACGGTAGGGATGAAAACAACTCAAATCGTGGATAATCCTACTATGGTTTTCCCATTATCACTTACAATTTCTATTAAAATTTTCGTTAGAAATATTGAAATGGAAATAACAATGTCAACACACAGTTTTAAAATATGTCCATTTAACAAAAATCTTTAACATACCCAATTCATCTTGTACACCATGAGCTAAATTCTGTTGTTTCTCTTGTAAATTCTTGAGATTATCATCCATCATTTCAAAGTTATCATTCATGCGTTGCGAGAAACGTTCGCATGCAGATTGAATTTTAACATCGACATCTTTGCGTCGATCAATAGTTTCCTAAAATAAAATACAATACATTCGTCATACATGAATACGTAGTGTAAGAATTCTCTTTGCATGTTTCCCTGGACTTACATGCAAAGCCTCTGTATCCTTTGTGGCCACTTCCGCAGCTTCCAATATTTCTATAGCCTGTGTGGTAAGTATTTCCTCCGTTTTTGCGTGTGACTCAAGCAAAACTTTCTTTTCTTTGTAACGTCTTTTCGTGGAATGCAACACTTTCTTTGTTTCCAACAAAGCTCCCTTGGTGGATTTCAAGAAATTTTCCGTCTTTTTCAATTCTGTCGTCTTTTCAACCAAATTCAAACTGACTTCATTGAATATTTTCTCTTTGTTCGATAGTTCTTCTTTGAGAGCTTTCAGTAGATGAATTTTCTCATTCAGCTCGCGATGTTGTGAATCCATTTTAAGTGTCATTTCGGTGTATGTCTCCTCGGCCAAATATATGCCATTTTTATCACGGGCTGCCATTAAATCTCGCTTGAGTTTATCAATTTCTTCGGTATACTCTTTAAGTACGGTTTTCTTGGTGAGTTTCTGATTGACTTCCGGTTTATTTTGTATGTGCTTGGCACGATGAGCATACTCGAGGGTACTCAGAGTTTCTTCAACGTCTTTGTGGCCCGGTGATATGGTGGCTATGATGGAGGTTTTCGTGCGACCGCCTTGAAAACGAAATAAATAAAAAATCAAACAAATTTCAATCAATTGTTTTTTGTTTTCCTACAAATGTATTTTAAATTTGTTATGACGTTCGGCGAAAGATCTTTAGTATTGATAATTTTTATTTATTTTTCTACTCAAACTCCAGACCAACCTGTGTCCGTAACGAAGAGTTACGGCCTAGTCGCACAAGTCACATTCACTTCACTTGGCATATTTGACGTCAAAAAATAAACAAACTAAGGGAGCAAGTCCAGTTGGGTCCAAAATTCAGATTTTTTTCTTATTTTTTTGGGGTCATAAAACACGTTATTTTAATCTAAAATGATAAAAAAAAAAACAAGTTTGTCGGAAACCGATATTTTCGGAGTTATGGGTCTACAAAGTTCGGATATATGGGGTATTACGTTTAGAAAATTGCCTTTAGTGATTGGTTTGGTCGCTGTTTTGTATAATACAGGTCAAAATAATTAAAAACATTAAATGCAAATTATCGATAGCTTGCTTCGTTATCGAGATATCGAGGAAAAAAACAAAATTAAAGAAAAAGTACAGAATGTGAGAAAATGGGACCTACGTTGCTCGTACTGTGTGGTAGACCTTTTTGAAAATCGTTAAATTTATATTCCACCTAGTCAGGGGGATTCAAATTCCCCCTGTACCTTAAGTCGATGTGTGGAAAAATCAGAAAAATTGCGCTATTTTTTTTTTAAAAAATACTGAGCTTTCACTCTTAATTTCTCGGCATTTTAAAGGGTTACAAAGACAAATAAAGTGTCATATTTTAGCTGCAGGGTCCACCTTTTTGACAGCATTGTCAAATTAGCACCTTCACATTAGCAATATTCTGAGATAATAGCCTTTTTCACAAAAAGTAGTGGTATAAAAGTCGAATATCATGAATTGGCTCGCAAAGGGTTAATGAATCGTGGATATAAATACGCAGTTCTAAAGACATGTTTATGAGCTTTCCAACGATACCCATATTGTTCCGGTCCGACCGAAAATGTAGAAGATATTGAAGGTTATATGTTCAAACTTTGGGGGCCCGTAATACGGGAAATATGGGCCGCCGACAAAAAAAATTTCAACTTTTCTTTGGATAAAAATTTGTATCCATTGTAGTAATTTGGTGCTGGACATAAGCCTTGGAGCTTATCTATTATAGCCCCACCCTCCAACTTTCCTGAAGAAGATTTCCAAAGGAAATCGGAATATCGAAAAAAAAAAAACAAAAAAATGTTATGAAATCTGAAGTGATTTCAAGAATAATTATAAAATAAACGTCGAAAAATTAGAAACAAATTAGTAAATTTGTATGTATATATAAACACAAGAATACACATTTTAACAAAAATCATACGTCTGGTTCTTAATTTAGTCAAGGGTTATGTCGAAAAATGAGGTGAGTGTGAAAGTGACTTACATGATCAGGCCTTTAGTCACTGGATCTACGCACCTTTCAACGAGTGTCTAACTAGAATGTTCATTTCTACTGTCTAACTCGAATTTTAACTTGTCTTCAACCCTGATAGTCGTCGTGCTTGTTGTTAGCAAAACGACGGATGATTGTCAAAAGTTGACGTGCATTTGTTCGTTTCGTAGGCAATCGTTGAACAGTTGTCAAATAACATATAAAGACAAAAAAATACCAATCCGTCCAGAATATTGTGTAATATTTCTATAGAAAATATTCACATCTAAGAGCAAATGTTTAACCCTTCTTTTGTAATCAATCATGTATTTTTATTTCGGAAGATATTTATATTTTCAATGCATAAAGTTTGAAGTTTCCTTTACCATAAGCATAATTACACAGCCAAACAAAGTTGCAACTCTGAGACAAAAGTATACTTTTTCTTGCGTTGAATCCCAATCTGGCCTTACAATTTCTCCGTCACAACAGGCTTTTGAGATATCTAAATCGAACCGAAGTCGCAATAAAATATAGGTAAAATGTAGCGAAAATTTAATTTCTTTAACTGAAGATTTTTCAAAGAAAAAGATATTTGAAAGGTTATACCGGCATTTTCAAAGCAAATAGATGATTTGCGAATAAACCTTAATGCGTCATATTATAAGGTCCAGAATAAGCAAAAACCAGGATTTGGTTTAAAATTTTTCGTTGAGATATCTCGAAAACCTGAGGTGATGGAGAAATTTTCAGTCCAGATCCAAGGTCAGCGCGCCTCAAATATAGACATACACTTGTGCTCATACAATTAAGCCACATACAAATGGAATATGAAAAACGACAACAAATTATGACGGTGGATTTCCACAAGTATTCTTTTGTATGTTATTTATACTGATTTTAGTTCTGATAAAAATCTATGTAAGGTTTACAGGTATATTGATTATTTTGTGGTGAGGATCAATTTTTCGTTGCCAAACATCACATGCATGCGCTCACATAATTAAGCCATTGAGTTTGAAAACTGAGCGTATCTTTTACTTAATTGGTTGTATCCCAAAAAGTGGTTTTGACCAGGGCTTAAAATTGCTGACTGATTTTCATTGCTAAACTGATTTACTGACTGTGACTGCGAAAATGATCCGAAGAAACTGAAACGATTTTTTGTACATCGACTGCGACTGCTGCGCACACACAATTTCTTGCCGACAGAATCAGTCGTTTGTTGATAAATTACTAGCGACTGTTTTACTTTAAGCAAATGTTCTGATAGCAAAATCAAGAGTCAATGCAACGACTGTAATCACTACAGAACAGTGTTGAATTTGGTGAATTATTTTCATTTCTAAACTGATTTACTGACTGTGACTGCAAAAATGATCCAGACAAACCGAAATTAAACCGCACACACACAAAATGATCTCGTCTACAACGACTGCGACTTACAATTTGTAACCGACAGCATTTCAGTGAAAAATGTTGTTTAATGATTTAAAGACGTGAGCGGTGTTTTGCATAATGGATAAATGTCCTGTACTACTTTAATACCGCGTTCTGCGCATATGTTGCTACGCTGTTGCTTTGGGACTATTGAAGCTTCTTTAACCCAGTGTCTTTTAAGACATGCTTGCCCGTACTTAAATCGTGTTAAGGATTGTTCTAAAGTGGCGTAGTTTTCTTTATTAAAACAATGATTGGAAAACCATATATTAAACCATGTTCCACATATGAATTCACATATTGGGGTAAGTTGGTCTCGTTATTTCGGGATAAGCACAAATGCTAAAATGGCAAGAATTGCCCTTGAGTTCCATCGTGCGTTGCTTAATGGTGGTATGGCTTTAAATTTTATGTAAGGAAATTTTTTGTTACTTTGGTTGTATTTAAATGCAGAACCAAGCTCGTACAAGTATTGCATATCGTCGCGCCATTTAATGTTTTTCACTTTTAAGTATTCCTCATTCTGTATATAGTTTTTTTTCAGATACCCGTAGTTATTTATTAGTTCCGGAACAAAATTATAAGAGATATTAGGAGATGATGTTTTTCCAACCAATAACTCATCCATAACATGCCTTAGGATCAGGTCTAAAATATGGTGTTGGCAGCCGACATATTGTGGTGGAGGAAGATCAATTGATTTATAATAGTCCTTTAATAGCTTAACAACTCCGGATTTGTGACCAGTATTTACACTTGTTGTATCAGAAATTACCATTTTTATGGATTGCCATAAATCAAATTTGTCTAATGTTTCTTTAATACCATTAAATATTGTGAGGGCTTTTCCATTTTCCAAAACAAGCACTGATAAATCAGTTTCCTGATATTCATTTTTTAAAACCATTACCTCGAGTTCTTTATTGCCAATTTTTTTGCCGTCGAAATGCAAGCACCAGTTTTCATTTTTCAAAGTCTCCTTTCACATTTCTTCTTTACGCTCAGCCGACTTGATTACTGCTTTACAGCTGGCTGTGATGGAGTTGCAATTTGAAAACCAGACCCAGCTAATTCCTTACAAATTGTTGCTGCTTTTCTAGTACTGACTTTGGCATTAGGAACTAATGTAATCACAATCGGATGAGTATTGGTTCTCACACTCGTACTCTGATACTGCATTTTCATCCGACATAGCGTCTTTCAAGCTACTTAATTCGGACTGAATATCTGTATATTCATTTGAAATATTGAAAATATTTTCAAAATTATAACCACCTTTTGTTTTTAAATTTTGTCATACATCCGAATTAATTTTTCAACTTTTCTATTTACTGATATACTTTGCATTTTTGGTACTTTCATCTTATTCCACAAATCGCAAAGTTCATTTGAGATAACTTTATACCTCTTTTTTTGGATTTTTCTGAAGCAGCTAAAGCATGAAATCTTCCAATTATCATTTTTTGGCTTGGCATTTTGCTCAATTGATGTAATGGAATGACGATATCTGGAATGTTTCTCGACATTGTTGTGCTGTCTTTAAATTTGGCCAAAACCTTTGTCCACATTTTGGCATTTTTCAAAACGCTTAAACGACTTCTTTTTAAACCCATTGTTTTTAAATATTAGACACAAACTCTGAATATTTTAAACACGTAATTTAAAAAAAAAATTAGCATTAATAATTTTCTTTGAATATTAAAAACAATGAAATGACATGATGTTATTTTCAATGTCGTCCATTCTGCTTCCTAAATATTTAAACAAATGTTAAATGCAGGTTGATATATTGATAAATAAAATTTTTTGCGTTTTTTAGATAAATAAATAAAAAACAATAAATAAATCATTTCCAAACTTTACCGCGTTTTGTGGGTGAACTTTTTTGACAACCGCGGAAAAGTAATAGCATTTTTTCATATAGTTTTTAATGACCTATTCGACTCTGCTAGGTACATTTTGATATTTGCAAAAAATGTAAAAAAGTTATAACCCTTAATGTACATTATCGATGGCTAAAAATTAAAAGGTCGAATCTTACTTTTTTTTTAAGAAATTGCGTTGTTTTTTCATATTCTGTAGGGGATTCTCAGATACAGCTTTCATACATAACTATTTTTTTAATATTAACAAATAAAGAACTTGAGTTTACTAAAAAAGTACCTTTAAAAACAAATAATGTGACAAATCACTCCGATTTTGTTTACTTTATTCCGTCTCCTATAAAGTGATAAAGAATGGAGATATGTCTTTTCTATAATTAAGACATCGATATATACATTATACTCTAGTCTCAAATTCGTGTTTTGTTTCAAATTCTGTCGTCCTGTGTTCATGTGCATCATTTCCCTACTAATAAGGTTTTGTTTTCTAAGTGGATTCCTATACGACAGTTTCGTCTTCTGTATAGAAAATATCACTATCTTTTCTGATTAAAGATTTAAGTTCGCCCTTTACTTGTTTATCTTTTTGGTTATACTTTCCTAAGCAAATTATGTTTTTACTCACCCAATGATTCCTGTAGCAATCTCGTCAGCTTCGACTCTCGATATGGTATATGTGGTGTTCTCTCCACCAGGGCCGTAATAACCCTGCCCAATGTCAGCAGCGACTGGTTAATATTTACAGTTTCCCTCACCCTAACACCCTTTTCATTACCCGCTTTCGAGACATTCTCACTTCCGGCCAAATCTACCAAATTCAATTTGCCAATTTTCAACATTTCCTCGCCATCTATACCGTTCTCCTTAATGTGCACCAAAATCGAAAATACTGTATGTGAACGTGATGACTGAGCATTCATCAGTGTGGAGGCTGTACGTCTTCGTTCTTTGCCCTTCTCCAGCAACTTATAGACGTCATCTTTGCTATGGACGGGAATTTCTTCAAGTCCTTGGATAATTACAGAACCCTTTTTAGAACTATCATCGAAAATGCGTATTTTTGTTGTATCATCGGAGGAGAGTAAATCGAAGAGTTCTTCATTGTACAATTCCAAGTATGATATACGCATGGAGAATTCCATTTTCATCAAACGTAGTTCATCGAAAAGATGACACAGAGCGCGTGGAATAATGCCAATGTCGGAATCCTGTGATTATATAAGGTTAAATAAGAAATATAAGGCAGATGTAACTATTGTGCATGCTATATTTCCTTTAGAAGGCAAAAGTCGAGCCTAGGACAAGAAATAGGAGATATATTATTAAAGGTCTTCTCTTTAGAAAGATAGCGATAAATCTAGGAAAGATCACAGTACATAATTTAAGGGAATGTTGACACTTTTCGTAAGAAAATAATCATATTTCTTGAAGAGAAAATTTCACTTCGAGCAAATGTAAACATTCACCTAAGTCGAATGTAACATGTTCTTTCGTTTGTTTAAAATATGAAATTAATTTTGCTGTCAATAAAAATTGTATGACGAAAATATATGGAGTCTACAACCAGAAACAAAATTAAAAACCCACACTTTACAGCAATTGGAAATGTTTGGACAGAAAAATTATCCATCGAATCATGTACTCTAAAGATCCATACAAATTCGCAAAATAATATTATAAAATCAAAACTTTTATTTTTTAAGTACAAGTTATTTAGTTCAACAAAATATATCCCATACGTAAATAGGAAGGGAATATTTTAGGAATATTTAGGTGTAATATACAATATGGATGTTACTTGAAACTCACGACTCAAGTATACAAACCCCATTTAATACGTTTCACACGAGTTACATTATTGCCCCGAATATAAAAACGTATCCTTCCTACTATGAGATCATCACCGATAAACAAAAGTGGTCAAGCTACTTTCTCCCACAAGTTAACAAACGACAAGAACAAGGCCAACATTTCTAATGATCAACATCACGTTTCCTACCTGGTCACAGGGTTATAAGAAACTTTTTTTTGTTTTGAAACAACTAAAACTGTACTCACATCATCCCATGAAGCCTTCAACTCTGCACACTCATTGCCCACCATAGTGTGAGTTTTTCCTGTTCCCGTTTGTCCATAAGCAAATACTGTACAATTGTAGCCGGACAAAACCTCCTCGATCAGCGGCCCCACAACGGCTGAATAAACATCAACTTGACGCGAGTCAGGACCAAATGTGCGATCAAATGTAAATTTCTTGGTCAATTTTGATTCCAGTGTATGGCGCGCCACAATTTCCCTGGGCGGTACAACCTCAATGATCTCGGAGGAACGTATACATCTCTCGCGGCTATTCAAGGGCCTGTAAAAACAAACTGGAATCAATCAAACTTCCTTCTATACACTTTGTTGTATTTTAATGCTCACCTCACACGCACATATACTTGTATGTTTTGATTTGTTTTTCGTGGCACCCCCACTTGCGAACCATTTTGTCCAGAAGTATTCATGCTCATCTCGTTTGTTTTCTTTTAAACCCTTAAAACTTTTCTTGATTTCTTTCAATACACCTGACTTATGTTCAATAATAGTATTGTTTTAATTTAAACCGTAGTCAGAAATTGCTGTAGCGGCACAAATAATGACGATCAAATTTTAGTAATTCGAAAAAACCGTTCCTTCGTTCAGTGTTGTTGTTTGGTTTCGTTGAGTTAAAGCATAAGTGCTGCCTAGTTTGTGTGTTAGAGAGAGGATATACCAGATCGGAAATAATTTCGTTGTAGAAGGTAAACTTTAAGTGGTGTTCATATTACCAAATATTTATGACCGACAGAACGTCTGACCGAATTTTGTAATTATTCTTAAGGGGCCCTTAGACCTGTGGATAAGTTGCAGCGACTTCAAGTTGACATCAACTTATCCATGGTGTAAGGTGAAGTTGGTGGTTTGTACAAACTAGTTGATGTAAAATCAAAGCGATTTTGATTTTTTGAAGTTGATATCAACTTATCCATCAGTGTAAGGGGGAGTTGCATCAACTTTCATACACATTTCGATGAGAAATGTTCATGAGGAAACATTATCGGCAAAATGTAAATAAATGAACCAAAAAATAAATAAATTAAACATTATCGGAAAAATATAAACTAAATAAATATGATTTGTGGTGTTATTAATAAATATTTAAAGAAAATAAAATTTGTGTTTTTTCGTAAAATTTGTGATATTTTCGCAGTGCGCTCACCACTTTTCATTTCGACATCTGACAAGAAAATGAAGTTGCCTCAACTAGTTTGAGAGTGTAAGGGCAAAATTGAAGTTGATGTCTAGTTATCGAAGTTGCTGTGAACTTGAAGTCGAGCAACTTATCCACAGGTCTAAGGACCCCTTTAAGGGGCCCTAGGAAAATTGTCGGAGGTCGGGCGCCACTCAGAACTTGGCGTAAATATAGCGTGACATCAATGCTCTCATCTACACCAAAATGTTACCAACGACAAAACCTTATGCGCAGAGTTGAAACATATTTATACCAACTTTGTGAGATACAGGCCTGTGAAGCTTGACTGTATTATTGCTCATATCGAAGGTATTTATAATCCGACTTGGTTAAACTGATTGTCATTACAAAGGTCTTTTTAAACTCTATACTTTCGTATATAAAAATATTTCGTTTTATTAACCCATTGGGGAATTTATTTTCTTGGTAGACTCCGATAATAGAAAAATACTCCAAGATTTGTATAAGGTATAATACTCACCTATAACCTTTGAAAGACCGGAATTATTTACGTTGAAAGTTTTGGAATACATTTTTCAACATAAAACAAAATTGCTATGCCGAAGCCGCGAAACAGGTGTTGGACCCAACCCAGAGGAGAAAATCCCTCAGCCCGGCCGAAGATCGTCCACGAAGAAAACTTTATAGCATAAAAATCTTTCATCTTTCGATATCTAATAGTTACCGAAAAAAGCCTAATTAAAAACAAGGTTTCCCAAAGTTGTCCACATACCCCTTTTTTGGATCCAGTGCGATCCATGGGTCCGATCTATTTTTTGTTCTAGATAAATATAGCTTCCCGTGTTCCTATATTTCTCTTTAATTTCGTATTATAAAAAAAAATTGTGGGTGATTTGCCAGGTGCATGTCTGTCCGATTTTTTTACACCAACTTCGATTTTGCCCAAACACTCTCAAACAAGTTGAAGAAATGTATAAAATATTAAAAATTATATGGAAAAACACTGTTTTATACTCCTTAAATATTTACAAGTAACACTACAAAGCACATTTATTTAGTTTATATTCAAAGTAAACTCGTTAGAACAGCTGTTTTCAATTTTTTCATTGTGGTTCATCTGTCAAACTCATATGTACTTAGTTTTTGTAATTTTTTGTATTCCTGTGTTGTTGGTATACTTACGTGTATAAATTGACAACTTAAGCGATTGAAACAAAAACAAAATGCCTGGTGTTGCTGCCAGGAAGCAGGAACTGATGAGGCAGGAACAGATGAAGCAGGAGCAGGTGACACGGAAACAGATTAAGCAGGAACAGATGAAGAAAGACAGATGAAGCAGGAACAGATGAAGGTAGAATAGATAAAGTAAGAACATAAGAAGCAGGAACTGATGATGCAGGAGAAACAGGAACAGGTGAAGCAAGAACAGATGACACAGGAACAGATAAAGCAGGGAATATGAAGCAGGAACTAATGATTTAGGTGGAGCAGGAACAGACGAAGCAAGAACAGATGATACAGGAACAGATAAAGCAGGAATAGAGGTAGCAGGACAGATGAAGTAGGAGCTGATGAAGCAAGAACAAATGAAGCGGGAACAGTTGATACAGAAACAGAATAAGCAGGAACATATAAAGCAAGAACAGTGTCACAGGAACAGGTGAAGCAGGAACAGATACAGCAGGAAATTTAGTTCGGAACCAAAATTCATTAACATGATGATGATTTAGATGGACCAAGAACAGATGATACAGGAACAGATAAAGCCCGAACAGATAGAGCAGAAACAGATGTAGCAGGACAGATAAAGTAGGAGCTGATGAAGCAGGAACAGATGAAGCGAGAACATATGAAGCGAGAACTGACGACACCGAAACAGATTAAGCAGGAACAGATGAATAAGGACAGATGAAGCAGGATAAACAGATACATCAGGATGACAATAAAGCAGGAACAGATGAAGCAGGAAATTTAGTTCGGAACCAAAATGCATTCACATAATTCTAGAATGAAATCTTAAATTGGTCAATTCTAGGCATTAACAGTCATTGAAAAAAAATAATCGCACGTTTAATTACTTCAATCAAATCCGATAGAGAGAACTCATTAAAAGTATTGCAAAAAGTAAAAACTGGGTTAAAGGATTCGTAGTTATGTCATAATGTCTAGAAGTGAAGAGACCAAATATGCTGAATTAATTTCTCCATTGGTTATTTTAACCATAAAACATACAGACAACATTGCCCTACGACTCTCTAAAGTAGGTAAATCAATGAGTTGTAATCTATGAATATAGGGAGGTAGGTTCGAAGATGAACTCCAACCAAGATTGCGTAAAGCAAAAAGTAAAAACTGCTTCTGAACAGATTATCAATATGGCACCTATAATGTGGAAGCCAAACTATTGAACCGTACTCAAGAATCGGCCTTACAAGGCTAGTATACAGTCGCTTTGACAAACAAGGATCATCAAATTCGCTGGACCAACGTTTTATAAATCCTAACAAACAAGATGCCCTACCTATGCAAGTATCAATATGTGACGAAAAAGTAAGTTTACTATCAAGTATCACACCTAAGTCGCAAAACTGAGACACATTATCCAAACCATTATCACCAATCTTGTAAAAAGTTTCCCAACACATGCTTCTGTTAAACGACATTTTTTACATTTACTCAAGTTTAGAAGCATAAAATTACAATCACACCATATAACAAAACTTATCAAATCCTCCTGTAGTAAAAGACATTCATTCACAGACTTAATAGACAAATACAATTTGACATCATCTGCGTAAATTAGAATCTTTGTATGATTAATAACTGACGGCAGGTCATTTAAAAACAAGTTAAAAAGAAGAGGTCCTAAATGACTGCCCTGAGGAACACCAGAAGAAACAAAAATCGGTCGCGATAAACAACCTTTAAATAACACTGACTTAGTTCTGCCAATTAAATACGAAGACAACCAATGCAAAAATTTTGATGAGAAACCCATCATATCAAGCTTCAAGAGAAGAAGATTATGATTAACCTTATCAAAAGCTTTACTAAAATCTGTATATATCAAATTAGTAACAGTGGATCTACCTTTTATAAACCCATGTTGTTGAGGGGAAATAATACTCTTTAGCAAATGCACAATTTTAGCCGCAACTAATTTTTCGAAAAGCTTAGGAATTGCACTCAACTTAGCAATCCCGCTATAATTCTCGACATTTGTCCTAGAACCATTTTTATGCAACGGAGTAATGAAGCTTTGCTTCCAAACTGAAGGAAACATACCAGAGGAAAGTGAGCGATTAAACATTCTCGTCAACGGAATAAACAATGCCTCAGCACAATGCTTAAGAACAATAGACGGTACTCCATCAAGGTCAGGGGAATAATTGGACTTAAGGGATAGAAGTCCCACATACACTTCATTAAAAGAAAAATCACACAATAAATCAAAACGAGGAATACAATAAGAGTAGTTAGTTGATGCGGAAACACCTTTCACGTCAGAAGATTGAAAAAAAATCAGCAAAAAGGTCAGCAATTTCACTATCAACCGATTTCGACACTGGAGTGAGTTAGGATATCCTCTTACATTTCTCTTCGAATTAACAAATTCGTAAAAACATTTCGGAACAGAGTTTATTTTAGCCTTTATCCTTACAATATAATTAGCATAGCTTCGACGGTTTACTACATCACATTTATGCATGGCAATAGAGTAATTCATGAAGTCTACACTCTTTCCAGTTCTCTTAAACCTCTTATATAATCTATTTCTGCGGTTTCTCAGGCCACGTAACTCTTTTGTCGACCACGGAGAAGAGGAAGAGTCAGTTTTGCCAAAAAATATAGGAACAGTCGAACTAAAATTGGAATTCAGCACATCATAAAAATTATCACAGTCGGAAGAAAATCACCTTCAAATAATGGTCATCTAACGCTCAAAAGAGAATCTTGCAAAACAGAAAAATTTGCACGCTTAAAGTGATAAGATTTTAAAATTTGTCCAGATGATCCCCTATGAGAATAATCATCACCCAGGTCAACATCTATCCGTAATGTTGGATGATACCCGTCCTCTGGCGTAACAAAAGGTTCTGTTATCATTACAGCCAAATCAGAAACATTAGAGTATACTTGGTCAAGAAGTCTATTAGAAATATTAAAAGAATTATTCAATTGCATAAGACCCAGTTCAGATAATGCATCGAAAAAAGTATTATTCTGAACAAAGTTCGCTGAAACCATAAATCCACTTTCCAAACAAAAAGACCATCCGGAAATTTCCTGTTTCTTACTTGAATATCAAGAACTGCAGTGAGGTGCAGCATTTCGACTAGACACCATGCGTAGGAGCGAGACGAATATGAAGCTTTAAGAATTTGTGTTACTAGAAAAACAAAACAGGAATTTTGCCAAAGTTCTAAGCATTTTTGTATTACATTTCTTCAAAAAAAATGCAAATTTTCAGTTACATAAAGAATTGTAAGTACAAATTTATTATTAACAACGAACACATTTACGTTGTAAAATTTGTGTAATTAGAAAAGTGTGTGTTTTTGGTTGTGTCTTCGTAAACACTGGATCGATGGCAATGTGTTTAATAAGCGAACGTTTTTAATAAGTAACAGAAAACAAATGTCTTTCCAAATTTGATCGCAAAATGTTTATTAGTTTTATCTAATCTCTACATAATTTGTTCACAGGAAAACTGAGTGAACGTGATTGGATTCCACGACAGTAACAAACCAGGGACGCCACTATATTTCAGAGCCTGGGACTATTTTATTATAATGGTATTTATTTATTTAGTTATTAAATATATAAAAATTAATATATAAAATTAACTAAATATAGAAAATATAAATATAGGTTAAACATTTGGTAAGAACACTCATTTTAAATGAATATCATTCACCTACAATAAATTCTGTAAATTGTCATTTCTTCGTTGGATAAGTCCATAAATATACTAATAAATTTCCCTATGGCTTGGCAACGTAAAATTGCCTACGCTTATTTGAGATATTGTCCAACAAAATAACTGATCTATGTTGCCCAGCGTTATTTTACACAAGGTTTTTTGCTGTGCATACCACTTTCACCTAACACCGTTGTCGCAATGGTAGTATGCCCGAATCTTTTACATGCGAACGGGGGTTCGATCCCTGTCCTGACCACTCAATATTTATTTCGGCGGCGGTCATTGTACCCCGGTACTATCGCTATCTCACTTAAGCAGGCATCGTTATACATTCTCGTGTGAATTAGAACAAAACAGTTACAGTTATAAGAACACTCTGTCATATTAGTAATCAAACATCTCTGTACATTGAAAGAATAAGTCTCAATAAAAGTTTTAGTTACTTTAAAATACCGTTCGGAACCGGTGTAAAACTGTAGGTCCCAATCAGTGAGTGTAAACCTAGAAAGCGCTCAGCTGAATAGTTGTGAGAAACTCTCCCCAATCTCTTCGTTGTCGAATTTTATATAAATATTTTCATTATTTGTGTTGGATTTCTTATAATTCATTTCATTATCGGGCACAGAAAAGTATACAAAATATATTATTTTAAACAAAGTCATACCTTTTTTAATACAAAATGTATGTATATTGTGAGACTCTGAAACAATTTAACATTGAATATACCAATTTATTTCGAAATTGTGCTTCATTTATAAAGTTAGTTAGTTAGTTAGTTCGAAAAGAGGGGCGTGGTGTTGAGTGTTCAGAAGGAGCACTCTAAACCTTCCCATGTCAGTAAGACATACACTTAAGCCGCTAAGTTCGACCTGTTGTGCGCTCTAAGTTTATCCTACTACTTCACTATGTCCCTTATAGGAATTCGGTGCTATTCACGAAATTCCTTAGTTTGTTCCAGTCCATACCCACAAGTTTGGTCATGTCCGGTATCGTACTATCCGAAAGATATCTGGATCTAGCTTGTGTGAAGGCCGGGCAGTGGCACAAGAAGTGCTCCAACGTCTCATCGTCCTCCATGCATGCCCTGCACTCACTGTTCGCCACTAGTCCAATACGGTACAGGTGGGCTCGTAATCCCGAATGCCCCGTTAAGACTCCCATCATTTTGCCCATTTCGGCTTTTCCCAGTTTCAGCAAACCTTTTGTCCTCGATCCATCTGGGTCTCCCCATAGAATCTTTGTCATCCTGCCTACTGATTCCCGGTTCCACTGGGCTATATGTGCCGACTCCGCCCATTTATTTAACTCAGCCTTCGTCACCCCAAAGGGTTTCGCTCCATCTAGGCTCACCGTTTGGAGTTCCCTGGCTTTCTTTGCCAGGAGGTTCGCTCTCTCGTTGCCGAATACCCCGCTGTGCCCCGGCACCCAGATGATGTTGAGTCTGCCGTGCATAGAGTAGTCGTATATCACCTTCTTACAGTCAAGGACCGTTCTAGATTTGACAGTTTCTGATGATATTGCCATTTGGCTATCCGTGAATATATTTGCCTCGGCTGGGATTGTATTATCGCCGAGCCATTTGATACACTCCGTAATCGCCCGAACTTCCGCCTGAAAGTTCGTATTATGATCCGGGAGGCGTAGGTGGGATTCGGTTGCTGGATTTTCAATAAAGAATCCTAGACCCGTTTTTTCTCCTAGCTTTGAGCCATCCGTGTAGCAGTAAGTTTTGGCATTGGTGTCAGGGTCCCATTCTGCCAGGCGTCTCTAGTTGGCGTTAGGGTCACGCAGTTCGCCTTATCCCTTATCTCGGGTATTCGGTCAGATTCACTCGTATCTTGAGTGTACCCGACTAAGGCCCCAGTTATCCGTTGGTGTTTTGACGTGAGATCCCTGTTGATCCATTCACCTGTAGCTTGTAGGCGTTTTACCGCAAGGGCAGCCTCGTATTTGATTCAAATCTCGATTGGCTGGATACATAAAATAGTCTCCATGGCTCTTGTCGAGGTTGTCCTTATTCCACCGCTGATACCAATGCAGCACATTCTCTGAACCCTCTGCAGTATTGCGATGTTACATTTCCTCTCAACTGCCGTCCACCATACTACAGAAGCATATGTTAGTACAGGCCTGATTACGCTTCTGTAGAGCCAGTGTGTCATAGTCGGTTTGAGGCCCCATTTGGACCCTATAGCCCTTCTGCATAGCGACCAGCATCTGTAGGCCTTATTAGCCCTTTCCTCTATGTGGTGCTTCCAATTCAGTTTCCGATCTAGGATTACTCCTAAGTATTTAACCTTATCGGATATTTTAATCGTCTTTCCCAAGAATCGTGGCTCTTCATAATCTGAGATTTTCGTCTTCCTTGTGAATAGACATATTTCCGTTTTGTCCGGGTTTACATTTAAGCCCCTTGGCATTTATAAATATTAAAGAAACTAAAATTTTCAAAACACAGAAAAGCATACACACTCTTTACAAGTACATTTTAATTAAAATAATTTATAATTAGTATTTTGTATCGCATCCTCTGCTCTCTAAAATAGCGTTTAATCTGTTTTTCTTAGAATACACAAGTTTATTTGTAGTTTCACTAGAATTGTTGCCCCATTCTTTAGCTAGAGCATTTTCACGTCCTATTTGTTTTTTATTGTAGTTTTCCGAACTCTGCACAGTATAATATTTTCAATCGGGTTTAAGTCAGGCGACTGGGGAGAAGAATGAAGCTGTTTTGGAACGTTATATAACACACAATGCATGGTGAGTGCTTTGGGTTATTATCTTTTTGAAAGTACCAGCTCCAAAAATACCCAGTTTGCTTACTGACTGCGTTAAATTATCCTTGAACAAGTTTAAATATGTGAAATGATCCATAGTTGTTTCAATAAAACTAAGATTCCCTAACGGAGTTAACTCTGTGCTCACTGTGGGTATCAAGTTTTTAGGTTGAAGCTCGTCGTTCTTTTTACGCCAAACTTTTGCTTTCCATCACATCCAAATATCTTAAACCTGCTCTCATCACTAAAGCATACTTTCTTCCAACAGTATTTATCATCATTTATATGTGTTTTAGCAACCTCAAGCCGCTTGACTTTTTTACATTATTTTTTCGAGGCACCTGTCTATGAAATCCGCTGCTTCTTAGTACACTGCATACAGTTTCTGGATGGGCACTTGCTACCGAAGCTCTTTCCATATTTTCGACATTATCAACAACAGTTGCTCTTGGGTTGTTGTTAATTTCGTTCAGTATGTGTCGTAAGTTTGTTGTAAGTTCCCTGCTGAGTTTATTGTTATCATTGTTTTGTTTTTATAATATCTCAAAATTGTTTGAAAACTAGACTTTGAACATCTAGGAATTTCAGAAATCTCACGTAATGATTTTCCACTTTTTTATGCCGAACAATATATCTAAACCAATTTCTTTTATTTTTGGACTCATTTTTAGTAAAACTAAATGAAACCTATTGCAAACCTTACTTATGAGTTTGTGTAAAATGCAGTTTCCTTAGTGGTACAGTGGCGAGCAGATGTGGATACATTATAATAACATTTGACTTTGAATTGTCGTAATACCCATACAACCACAGCAATTCCTATCATGCTTCTTTATTAATTCTAAAAAACGAAAACATAACTACATTTTGCAATATTTAATGCAAAAAATAGTATTTTGAGCTTATGCAGTAAAATCCAATGTATCCACTTATGCCCGTTTTGGTTTTTGGTGTCTGGCAACACTGGCACATGAGTCAAAAGCAAACGTAATATTTACCATTATTTGAATTATTGTGAAATTCAACAGAGTATATATTTTTTGTACCACCGTTGGATACACGTTTCATTAGCTGGATACAAAATTGTTCGCACAAATATTCACTTCGTGACAAAATTAAACCGAATCATTGAAATGACAAAAAACGGTGTTTCAACCCGTAGAATTGCTAAAGAAGTGGGTGTTTGCCATCGAATAGTGCTGCAAGTTAGAACAAGATCTAATGTATCGCGACCACGATTGCTTACCAATACCGACCAAACATGTAACAACACCTAAAGAAGCTGCAGCAGCCATAACAATCCCGTTAGTGGGTGGAAAGCACGTAGGACGCTTCGCGAATTGGGCTGACAATGACAGAAAATCGGAGGAAACCAGCATTATCCGCGGAAAATGTGTCAGCGCCTCTCAAGTTTTCCAAAGAGCATACAAATTGGAGCGTCGACGACCGGAAGAGGGTAATATGGTTGGATCAGACCAAAATCAATCGCTTTCAGTTGTATGTTAAGCAATATTTCTGGCACCGTTCATATGAAACTTTGAAGATGCACCAAGTCAAAGAAACAATGAAGCATGGAGGAGGTAACTTGATGGTGTGGGGTTGTTTTACTTGTTGGCATATCGGTCCATTGGTAAAAATCGACGAACTATTGAAAAACGAAGATATCTTCGTATTTTGGAGCATAATTTACAACATTTGTGGAGCATAATTTACAAGCGCGTATTCCGAGGATGAAGTTATATTTCAGCAGGATCGAGATCCTAATCATACAAACAAAATTGTCAAGCAATGGGCCGCTCGTCAAAAATGTATCACAATGCAGTGGTCAGCTCAAAGTTCGGATCTTAACCCGATCGCAAATTTATGGGTTTTGTTGAAAAAGGACTGGTCAGAAACAATGGTCTCGGGTACATGCGAAGTGGGTCAATATTCCTAAGGAACACACCGAGAAACTGCGTTTAATATGAATAAAAAGTGTCATTAAAGCCAAAATATGTTGGACAAAATACTAAACAAAGTGATTAAAAACATTTAATTTTCGAACGAGCATAAGTGGATACTTTGTTTTTTTTTCGGTTTGAGTTCCAAATGTTATTTTTTTCATTAAATATTGGAGAATCCAGTTATATTTAATTTTTCTAGAATTAATACAGAATAAAAATAAAAAAAACTTCGTAGAAATTGTTGTATTTTTACGGGGTTTACAACAGGACAAAGTGAAATGTGATTATGATGTATCTACATCTGCTCGCCACTGTATGTATGCTTTTCTGTGCCACTGTATTAAAGTCATAAGTCGAAGTCATATTTGAAGAAAAGTAGCTCATTTGTGTGCACCTCGTTATATTATCGTATTGTGAAGAAGTAAAATCACGTCAAAATCAAAACTTACCGAAATATTCTTATCCATTATATTACAAATAAGTTGCAAATATTTTTTTCTTAATTTTCATAAGAAATACAAAAAGTTAAAATTACAATGTAAGACAAAAATAATTGACTAAAAGTAAATACAAAACAGCTGTTACTGATAGTAAACTTCAAAGTTGTGTCAAAAGGGATGTAAAAGTAGAGACGAAGGAGTAGTAGAAGTAGAAGAAGGAGTAGTACACATATGGGAGTTTTTAATTTATTTTTTTCTAAGTATAAGTTCTAAATTGTTATTGATATAAATATTTTATTATGTAGTAGCTCAATTATTGTAGCGCATTTACTGCTTGGTTACTGAATGAATAAAAATAAATAAAAATCAGATAGGTAGAAGATAACAAAAAACAAGTGAAGCGCCTCATTTCTCTGCTCTCTCTCTTCGTTGGTTATTTCAATACACGAGCAGTTTTCTGATGATGTTACAGTATCTAACTATATAAATTCCAACCATGTTTATATAAACTGACTGAATGCAATATAAATTTAACGATTTTCAAAAATTTATTTTCATTTTCATTTTAACTTTACGGAAATTTTCCTCGAGTCGAATAGGTTATATATCTGAACTTTGAACTCTTTGTATTTTTTTGTTTAATAATAAATTCTATACACTCCTAAAAAAATTTAAAAAATTGCTCAATTGCCCCTAAAATAGAGTCGTTCCAGCAAAACATTTCTAAAAAAAAGATTTTAAACAAAAATCTTAAAAATAAGAGAAAAAATTTAAATAACTTTTTTCGACTTTAATGTCTCCGGTCTTTTAAGGGGTATTGTTGAGTATTATACCTTAAAAAAAAGTCTACTAGACTAGACTTGCCTATTATCGAACTATTAGGGCATTTTTTGAGTAAAAATAAATTTTTATCAAAAAGGTGAGGTTAAAAAATTGTAATGATACCCATTTTACTCAGATCGGATAATAAATACCTGAGATGATACCAAGCTTTGCAGGCCTATATTTCGGAAAATATGGACTTGCACCGAAAAAGTTTTTTTGTTTGTTATCAGCGTTTTATTCCCTGTCAGGTAAAAAAAACAAAAAAATAGGGCCATGGGCCCTAAAGTGAATTTGTCCCCCTAAACTTTCACTTAAACTTTCATGTTCAAACTATTTTAAAATAACCCAATTCAAATCCAACAATATGGCAGCACAAATAAGTGCTGCTAAGCGAAATTATTTGCAGCAGCTCGATTTCACACGCACATTTGCTAACATCTCATCGTGGCTACCATTTTATTCCACAATAAGAAGAATAATCAAAGCAAACGTTGTTTTATAGAATTCTTGAAAATCGCATAAAATAATGGGTAATGCCAAGGAATTGAAGAAAACGTATAGTAAATCACAGACTAAACCCCAAGGAGATAAATTCAAACACAAAGGTCCATTCCCAAGAGGCGGGGGCACTGGTTCGCGTCCACCATTCAGAAAGCCACATGGGAAGCCAACATTTACAAAATCGAAAGACGATATTAAAAAGGTAAGCGATCGTTAATTAGGAGGCGCAAGTAATAGTCTACATTAAACTCAAGCCTTGCGCAAGTAAAATTGGCGTGCGCGATCAGCGAGTAAGCGATTTTAAGCACCTCCCCATAAAAAGTCGTCGAAAAATTAGTTTAGCGGAAATTAAAAAAAACACGCCTAATGTGTGACATTACGCATAATTGCAGGGCCGGGGTTAAAGAACCCCCAAAGTAGAAACAATATAAGAACACGGAAAATAAAAAAATTAGGCCGACAGGGCCCGAAAAACGGGTCCAAATAGGGGCACGTAGGAAAAGGCAAGTGGGGGTACTCAAATGAAAGGCATTCTTCTCACGAATTCAACGGTGACTACTCTTTCCGAGTAACATCTGTGGATTTTTGTGGAGTTGACCCAACACCTGCTTTGGTATTGATTTTTGTGTAAAGATTCCTGCGTGGAGGTCCTTCGACTGAACTTAGGAATTTTCTCCTCTGGGAAGGGTTCGACACCGGCGGCGGCAGGGTGTTTATGGCATAAAGTTTCCAGCGTGGCAGGCGTCTGGACGGGCATGGGGACTTTTTCTTCTAGGAAGGTTTCAATGCCAGTTTCGGCAGGTTTTTTATGATAAAAAGCTTCCTACGTGCTTATGCATTTTTTCTGGGAACGTTTCGAAACCGGCTTCGATACAGTTTTTTGATTTATATTTGGTTTTTGTGCCTGCCGGTGGTGAAATGGGAGTGAGCGCGGTTCTTGTACATGAGTACGTGGGTTTGATCACTGCTCAGACCACCTAACATTTCTTTCGAGGGCGGTCAAAGAGGGCCCCTAAGGGACGGCGACACTATCGAGTCATGAAAAAGCTTCTCAAAAATACCATTAATACCCTCTGCAAAATTGTAGTTCCAAATCCGTGAGTAAATCAAGAACGCACACATCTCTCGCATATATTCATCATTGCTTTTAATTTGAGTACCCACACTAATGTTTTTGAGGGAGACCCGTTTTTCAAATCTCAAATCGTCTTATCGTTGCTGCGCCAACGAAAACAATTATGTGTTTCAGGAAAGCATAAAAACTACAATTGTCCTGGAACATTTGAAGCCTTCTCGCGTTATTCGCTTCATTTGTTCTACAACTTCCTCTTTGCTATTTACTTCGAAGCCGATGCAAATATCGGAGTAAAGCTACGCGAGTGCATGTATAAATGCAAATGGTTTTCACTAAAATTGTTTACAAATTTTTGTTTTCAAAAAATTACACAACACTTGTTACCGGCGCAGCGTCGACAAAACAATAATGAGATCAGTAAATTCGTGAGAAGAGAGAGAGACTTTTAATTTGTGTACCCACACTTGCTTATTCTTGTGATCCTAGAAGAACCTGGTTTTTTGGACCCATTGGTCCGTCCGGTGACAATTTTTGTTATTTTCCGAGAGTTACTTTATTTTACTCTAATTTCGTGTTTTGTTTTTGGAGCCCTACTCCAGCTCCTGCAATTTAACCAAAAAAAATGTTATACATGCATTCTAACATAACTTTCTATTTTGGGTCACCCAAGTTTACATATTTTTAGTTCTTGTCCGAAAGTGCTTGATATTAAATCCGAATTTTTTCAATTTCCAGGAGAGAGCTGAAAAATTTCAACAACGTCAAGCTGTAAGAGCACAAAAGCAAAAGGAACAGGAAGAACAGCGTGAGAAGGTCAAACAGGAGAAGGAGGAAAAGATACGTCAATACAAGAAGAAACGTTTGGAGAAGACTAAAGCGCTCAGTAAAAGAACCCAAAGAGGCCAGCCCTTGATGAAGGATCGCATTCAATTGCTGCTGAAACAAATACAAGACATGAAAAAGAATAGTTAGGCGCACTCGCTTTAGATGTACTTAGTGTAAAAGGATGTTTTAGTTTGATTAATAAAGATACCACTTGCATAAAGAAAATTGTCACGCATCTGTTTCGTCTCGGAAACCGTACCTAAAAAAAGTTCGCCGTATAGTACCTAAAAAAAGTTCGCCGTATAGGGGGATCTTTGCTTTGCTTATTTTTGATGACATGGCTGGTGGGGGGTCAAGATGGTGATTACGTCCGCATGATGGAAGCGCAGTAGCTGTTGTTACTGTTGTAGGGCAAGAACAACATGCATTTTGTTAAAGTTAACTTATATTGTCAAATCAATTATGTGCTACTGTGGAAAACCCATGCAAACAAACAAATATGTATACGTGAACAACATTTGACAATTTAAATTAACCAGAAATATATAAACAAAAGAAAATCAGCTGTGCAATGCGTTCACCTTACTAATTCCATCATGAGTAATTATTTACCTTTTTACACATGCATATGGCAACACATATGTTTGTGTAAATGAATATTACACAGGTATACACACATTTTGGTGCCGATACTTTTTGAACTGATCTTTACTAAATTCGACCTCCTGAATACGAATCTGCAATCGGTTTTTGAATATCAGCTCGACTTTTCGCGATATACCGTTATTTCCAAAATTAAGGCACTTCCACTACATATATTGGAATAACTTGAAAACGGTTCACCATATTCAGTTTAAAAAAAAATTGAAATTCGTCAACAAAATTATCTTTAATCCGTGCCTACGTTGTTTTTAATTTATCCGAGTAGTTTCAGAGATATCGTTGAAGTTTAAAAAAAAAATACCAATTTTTTAGTAAAAACCAAAAAAAATGTGGTCTTTAAAAATTCATAAAAAATAAACATTCCACAAAAATCACAGTTTTGGTGTAAACACATTTAGCTAAACATATTTCGAATGAAATGAGCTTTATTTCATTGTAATCGGTGGACAACTTTTGATTTTATTTAAAATTTACTGAGAAAACTTAATTTTGTGAAAATAAGAAATATATTTTTCACTGCTTATTTGATGTACTAGAACCCAAGAAGCTTCGTTTTTTGGTTAATCTCCAATGTGGGTTTTTCGGACAATCTCTTTGCAGATTCCAACAGTAATCTGCCATCATATGAGTATCCCACTTGCCCTGGTATCGTTCTCCCATTGTCCTTATATCCTGGTGAAATCGTTCACCTTGCTCTTCACTCAAGTCTCCCAAGTTTTCAGGAAACCGGTCCAAATGGTTTTGCAAGTAATGCCCCTTGATGCTCATGTTGCATCCAAGCTCACGAAAAGCAGTCAGCATGTTCTGAACTAAATCCTTATAGTTTGAAGCCTTCTTGTTGCCTAGAAACTTTACGACAACTGATACAAATAATGTCCACGCTTTTAGCTCTTTTTCATTCATAGATTCAACAAAATTGATGTCCTTCATTAACTGTCTGATTTGAGGGCCATCGAATATGCCAGCTTTATTAAACCTTGCATCTTTGTAGAAAGGAATTTAAAACATGATGAATCATTATGTAGAGCCTTAACAAATTGCTTCATTAAGCCAAGTTTTATATGAAGTGGACGCAGGATTATTTTATTTCGATCAAGCACAAAAAAATACTTACTTCTGCAATTGTTCAATTTCAACTTTATTTTGTTTGTTTACATAAAACATATGATTCAAAACAGCTGTTCGAACTTGCAAATTCTGATAATTTGTAATAATTTGTATAAATTGTTACTGGATGTTGCCTGTGTACACCAAAAAGCCAGTAACGAGAGAGTAAGAGAGAGTTTATTTTGACAGTTCGATGATAGAGAACTTACAAGTTTTTACTGGAGAAATTTTTGCCAGTAAGAATTTGCAAGTTCGAACAGCTGTTTTGAATCATATGTTTTATGTACACAAACAAAATAAAGATGAAATTGAACAATGGCAGAAGTATTTTGAGAATTGTGTGAATCCAAATATTTCATTTGTAACATCATTATACTTACCATCTTGAACCCTCTTAAATGTTCCTGGCGAGCACCGCACATCGAGTTGTCTATCGCTACTCATTTTCAATTCAGTACTTTGTTGTCTTTTAAGTTGTTTACACTGCAATCAGCTGTTTACGAACCAGCTGATTTTAATTTCTTGCAAGTTTTTACTGGATGTCGTCTGTGTATTTTTTGTGATATTTTCTACTGAGAGAGTAAAATTTTTTTTACTCTCCCAAAAAAGTTACTGGATATTTCTTACTGGAAAAGTACCCAGACAGACCTATTATGTTGTTGCACTGACAGCATCTTGGTCTCTGACAGCACTGACAGCATCTTGGTCATCTTATCGAAAACAATTTCGAGAATTTTGGGGTTATGGACTGTGGGTATATACCCCCCATTGACAGCGATGGCGAGCTCTCTCCTTGCTTCTTTGGTCCAAGAAGTGAAAGGGTCACAAAAAACTTTGACGCAGATAACTGTATAATATGTTCTTGCAGAAAGCTAGTAAGGGTGGCTATATAGCTAATAATCCTAGCGCTTATGTCGTCTACATTTACGCCCGAGGAGATGATAGTGCAATCATCGGCGTACGATACAATACTAACTCCTTGAGGGGGTGCAGGAAGATTCGCAAGATAGATGTTGTAGAGTATAGGTGACAGTACTCCTCCTTGTGGCACGCCCATATTTATCTTGCGATAACGGGAATTCTGGCCCTTGAACTAAATGTTTGTCTCCCATTGAGGTAGTTACCAAGCCAGCGATTGGTAGTGTTCGGGAGGGACGAGTTCAAGATATCCAGGATCAGGATCGAGTGATCAACTGTGTCGAAAGCTTTAGAACGGGATTGTCTGCTCTGATTAAGGCCATTGGTTATGTGGGTAGTTATTTCAGAGTATGGACTCCAAAACCTTTGCTACAGTTGATATGAGGGAGATCGGGCGGTAAGACTCTCGCTGGTTAGCATGTTTATCAGGTTTTAGGAGCCGGATAACTCGAGCAGTTTTCCACACGACCGGTATGACCAGTTTGCACACCGAAAGGGTGAGTGTATGCGCGAGAAACCGAATCCCGCAGCGAGTGGCGTTTGCTTCTGATCGTTTTATTCGTGTTGCTTTTCTCACGATATTCTCAATTAATATGTACGTTGAAGAGATGATATAATAGGGTGTCGTCGTCTCTGATGCCACGCCTCATACTAAATAGTTCAGTGAGATCTGTACCAATCTTTGCTGAGGATTTCGTGACGGTCAGTGTCATTCTACAAAGGCGTGCCAGATTAGCAGGAATCTCAAGTTTCGACATTGTTGGACCTTACACTCTACAAAGAGGTGGTCGGTGTCTAATTACTTTTCGTGGTTTTTCTCCAGGATTTATCGTGATGGGAATATCTGGCCGATAGTTGATTTACTAGGCCTAAAGCTACACTGGTAATCAGTAGGATCAGGTCTGCAACAAACGGTTTTAGTCTTTTCCAAATTATACTCGAGAGGGCGTCGTATGCGATGGATAAAACGCTTATTCCTCGATAGTTGGTACATATATATACTCGGCTTGCCTTTGTTGAAAACAGGATATAGTATGCTAGGGCCCCAAACGTCGGGCATGTATTCGTCTAGCCAGCTTTTAAATACATATAAGCTGATTCATGCACCATTCCCATTCATAACCGCCAGCCTTAAACAGCTCAGCCGGTAGTCCATCAGCACCAGCGGATTTATTGTTGTTAAGCCGGATAATTTCAGTTCTAAATTCGCTTTGGCTAGGACAAGGGCAGTCCGACGCCATCGTCTTGTGTTTACTCAACACCCTCATCTATATTGATGTCTTCTGGGACAAGTAAAGCAGAGAAGTGATCTCTCCATATTCCCAAAATACTCTGCACATCTGCACATTTTCGTCTTTATGTCTACAAAAGGGGGGCCCTGATCCATGGCTATTGGTTTGACTCTATTTCCTTCTGTAAGATTCAATTTACACATTCTCGCTCTTCCTCCACAACCGATTTTTTTGAATACACGGGTTACCTCTCTACTCCTCTCCTTATGTCACGCCGTTGCGGCTCCCGTTGCAACTGACTGAAGCATTGCCATACGTGCAGCGTTCTTTTCGTCACTTGCCATGCGACACTCTTAATCGTACCATGGTTTGTCTTTACGCTGTCTTTCATTACCAAGTACGGTATCTGAACAGTTTTCATAGAGTGGGAAATGTACTTCCACTGCGCTTCAGGATCATGAGGCGGGGATGCGTTCTGCGTCAGTAGCTGATTGAGCTTCCTTGCATAGGCATGGGTTATCTCTGGTAATTATCGATTATATTTATATAATTTGTTGGTTTCATTTGAGATGCTCTATAAAAAATAAGTTATTAGATGATGGACCTCGGATATCGAACACTTGCCCTGCTTAAAGTCGGTTTTCTGAAAAAGTCGCTAACCTGTTTAGGATGCACTTGTTCGGTTTCTTCTTGTTCACTTACTGCACTCAAAATAAAAGGGACACATTATTAATGAAAACGTACATCTTTGCAATGAACTTTTACAGGAAAAAGCAAGCAAAGAATAAATTCATTAAAATTATGAATCATGTTTCATAAAACCTAACTTTTATGAAAATTATTCATTAGGAAAAAAAAAATTCTATGAAATTTTCATATATCTCAATGGAAAAATTCATATATTTAATGAAACTGTTCTTTGGTTGCATTTTCATGAAATCGTAAATAAATGGTAACGAAGCTGTTTATAATTTTAATGATTTTTTTTTCTTTTTATGAAAACGTTCAACGGTTTTTCGGAATGATTCCATCGAAACAATCATTAAGTTACGGCGGATCAATAAGTCCGTGACTTTTTGAATGAAACAGTTTTTTTTTGCAAAAAAAAAAACATTTTTTTTCAACATAATCTCCTTTTAGCTCAATACACTTAGTCCAAGGTTTCTCCAATTTGTGTATCCCTTTCAAAAAATAGGATTTTTCGAGGTCCATAAAATAGACATTTGTTTGATCAATAATTTCATCGTTGGAGCTAAATCTCTTTCAATTTCTTTAGGTTTGGAAATAGGAAATAGTCACTAGGGTCTAAATCTGGAGAATATGGCGGATAAGGGACCAATTCGTAGCCCAATTCATGGAATTTTGCCATTGAGACTACACACGTGCGCACCCGTGCATTATCTTGACGAAAAATACATTTTTTCTTGGCCATATGGGATCGTTTTTTTTTAAATCCTCGTTAAATCGGAATATTATTTAGTTGGCATAATATTCGTCGTTTATTGTTTTTCCCTTTTGAAGGTAATTGATGGGGATTATCCCGCGTGCAACCCAAAAAACTGTTGCCATCACCTTATTGGCCAACAAACTTACCTTGGTCTTCTTCGGAGCCGGTTCACCTGGAGAAACCCATTTTACAAAATGCAGCAAAAAACTCCTTCGAAATGCGGTTAAATAACTCCAAACAATCCTTTGAAGTTGTCACTCGATTACGTTTATGGTCAATTGAGAGCAAACGCGGCAGCCATCTTGCAGACAGCTTTCTTAAACCCAACTGATCATTTAAAATCGAAACCACACTGCCATATGAAATGCCTATGACATCAACAATCTCACGCACTTTTACTCTTCAATCGGCCAACACCATATCCTGGATTTTTTCGACATTTTCGGGAGTATTGACCTCAATTTTCGGGAGTATTGACCGTCCAGAATGTTCAGCGTCATTTGTACTTGTACGACCACAACGAAAGCCAGTAAACCACTTTTTTTTTCCATTGAAATCGATGGTGCCGGGTCCCCATACTATTTATTAAACTTTTTCTTGGTTTGATTGACGTTTTTTTTCGCAAAACAAATGTTTAATGAGCACTTGAAATTCACTTTTTTCCATTTAAAAAAAAAAATGCACGAGGTTGTATGTTTTGAACAGATGTTAAACGCAAAGTAAATGACGGAAGTTGCTCAAAATTTAACAGTAGTCTATTAACAGGTGGTACCTGATGGGAGCAGTGTTGCATTTCATATAACTACGAGGGAAGTTCGAAAAGTCACGGACATATTGATCCGGAAAACTCTAAATGCAATGAGAAGTCTTTAGTACGAAAATGATCAGAAAAATTTACAAAACCAGTAAAAATCTGAAAAAACAGTTGTGTTTGTGTAAACAAATTTATGAAAAAATTAGTGGATTTATGAACTTTTTCAATGAATCGATCATTATATGATTGAGAAAATATTTATTAAATCTACAGAACTATTCAGAAGTTTATGAAATTTGTTCATAAAATTAATGAAAAAAGTTTATGAACAGATAATATGAACTTTTATGAATTTTATTTTTTCAGTGTAGCAAATCTGAATAACTGGGAATGTAGTTCATTTAGTTTCATCTCAAGTGAATGTCATTGCCCCCAAAATACTCAATTCCAGCAATATACACAGTTTTAGAAACATAAATCATATCGCACCTATGTAGTAATTGATTTGCGGGAATAAATGTGTACATCCCTAATTCATTAAAGTGGAATACACAAGACCAAATCGTAATGCATAAGTGCCTAGTTCTTTAAGTAAAATACAGAACACCACCGACAAGCCTAACCTACGATTTCATATCAACAATTTTTTAAATTCAACTTTGTACTTCCCTCCCCAAGTGTGATAACATTCAAGTTACCCGAAAATTCTCATTCAAAGTCTTGAAGTTTCCGTATTTAGTTCGAAAAATTTTCACGTCACATTAACAAATTTTTACATAATTCAATAATTATATTTGTAAATTTTAAAATTCCACAAATTTAAACGTACATATTTTCTTATATGAAAATACAAATCCTCTGAGCAAAAAATAAAAATGGCGCAAAATTTCCTGTATATGTTTGAGTTTGTGGTCGATGATCTGCTGGTGACCCGACCAAACTTTTGCGCCCCCGCTGAGTATCCCACCTGCTGTGAGATATCATTCCGTAATAGTGTCTTTGTGTCCATATGTGATCGTGAATTTGGCCAATGTGTCGATCCGTCGTCCACCAAGTGTGGCAAATGCTGTTTGTTCTCTTTGGACACGCCCATAAGTGATGCGGATCGTTTGCTGATCCACATTTATAAAAAGAAAACGGACAAATGTAAATTTTTGGTAGGTTGTACCGATATGCCGATCCGAGGACTATTCGACAAGGTTATGGAGAGTTTCAATATTGAAAACTCCAGCTGGGAAGAAACTTTACGCAAGCATACCCAAACTATGCCAAAGGCGGGAGCACCTAAGGTACCCGAAATTGTGGACAATGATTGTGATGAGGACAGTGATGGTAGACCAGAACAAATGTGTCCAACTTTTGAATTGACAAAGCGCCTGCTGCCACTGTTTAATTTAAAGGGTTGCCAAACAGGAAATGTAGTCTTGATTATACGACTGGTGGCAAATGGGCCATCGATTGTGTCAACATTTCCATTTGGTAGAATTTGCAATGCCGGTTGTGGCAAGAAGCCGCCCACGTGTAATGGTGATTCCAATAAATGTGCCGCCAAGACTTGTGGAGCAGCATCGGGTAGGGTAGGTGGTGGTTATGACCAGACGCTTGTCACGGATAGTTCTCGTTGTGATGGCGGTACTGATTCTCTAGAGCCTACGGGTAATGATGGCCAATCTGGTGGTAGTAAGATACATAAAAGCCACCCGAATCCATGCAATGGCTGTCTACCTTTAAAAGATCCCTGCCTTAAAGTGGTAAAGAAGCATCCGTGCCAGCGTTACTTTGCCTGCAACGCGGACAAGGGATGTCCTTGTGAGGATGTAGAAGATGAGTGTGCCAGATGTAAGTGAGGAAAATATGTTTTCCGTTAATTACTTCACAAGCACTTTATCTTGTTCTATGTTGTTACGCCTTACAGCGCCTATGTGCAAACAACAAAAATGTAACCTGCAAGCATGCAATGCCCCCTCATCGTGTTGTCCACCACCAGCAAGGCAACAATCATCGTGCTGCAATCAAGATCAGTCCCAGTCCAATGGCGACTGTTCATGTGATGATTGTATGGATGAATGCGAAGCAGGTAAGGAAAATGTAAACCTTTACTATAACGACCCCAGTAGGAAAGATAACTAGTTCGAAACTATGTCGGAACTAGTATTTATGTCTAAGGAAAAAATTCTTTATACAAACAATTGTAGAAATGAACATCCCAAAGTTATAGGTTTGTGAGAAATTTTCCAATTATACCTCGTTGGACTAGTTTCGGAGCTAGTGGCACTGTAACTAGTTCGTATTCCACTAGTTCATAATCTAGTTACATTTGCTTTAGTTCATATTTCACCTGTTCACGAATTAGTTTGTTTTGAACTAGTTTAACTGTTTCCTACTGGGACACTTTGAAATGGATCGTACCCTTTTAAGACTCCCGCGCATGTTTTTCATTAATAAAGCACCCCCACTTTGAGTTGGCCTTAGATAACACTAACGATCCGAATTGAATTCTTCAATGGGTGCGATTCTGAAGTTTTGTTACCGGAAGGAAAACCTATTTTTTTCATAACGTTTTCAACTATTTTATAGCAAAATTTAAAGCTTTAAGGAAACTACGCTATCTAATGAAAAAATACAGCGGTGAACATAATTGAAATTCAAAACAATCCAAAAATCAAACTCGAACTAAATACGTTTCTAAATTTCCGTAACTAAATTCAACTTTTCGAAACGATATATAAAAAAAGAGTAAAATAGTAGTTACAACCACCCCGGGACATACTATGACATCAATGAAAACGAAAGGGTATGTTCTATGCCAAAGACTTGTTGTACATCCTTGAAATGTTTGAGATTTATAGCATTCACTTTCAGCACCAGCCAGCTGTTCCGCCGAAACTTGTGATGATAATGTAAGGGACCCGTGTGACCCTTGCGGCCAGTGTATGCAGCCCTGCTTTGTAACGCCACGCCCACCCGAACCCGGACCTGATGCATATGATGAGTTTGAAGCATGCCTCAATGGCAGTGGCCTAGTGATACGGGTGCTCAAAGATAGTCACTGTGTGGAGAATGTATGTGATGGAACTGAAGAGTTTCAGGATGATAATTCCAGTGAGTGCTGCGACCAAAAGTCGCCTGAAAAGGTTTGTTGCTAAATCAATATTGATACCTAAATTTTTGATTTCACCTCTCTCCTACTCTCATTACAACGTATCAGGGGAATGAGCAATATCCCACGTTTGCTCGCAACTATATCAAACGCCGCACTGGCGGTCATATTATCAATCACCCGAAGCTACCGAAAATTCGCGCCAATATCAAATATTCCGGCAACGATTCATGCTGTCCGGACAACTATCATGTACCCTATTCGAAAATCAAGAAATTTTGCAATGAACAAGAGAACAAAGTTGATAGCTATCGCAGTCGGCGTCAACGAAATCACGGTGGTTCATGTTCTCAGGATTGTGGTCCTTCATGTAAACCCCTACATCCAGATGACAATAGGAATTGTTGTATTCAAGTGGATCGTGATGATATACGTAATACACTGCGTGGTATTAATGTGAACAATAGGAAAAAGGGAATTGAGGTAAGGTACTACATCGATAATCGTTGTTATCGATAACTTGGTACATGTATATTTCGGAGGAACGCTAACCGTTATCTGATTAGACCAGCTATCATCTGATAACGATTTTTAATTCATAACACTTCCATCTAAACTGTGTCCAACGAGTGGCTACAAAGCGAACGAATTCATGCTGACATAAGCGAAACACAGACTTGTCCTTCATGCGCATGAGCTTGATCGACAACTTTTTATCCGGCTGATGAATTTGAAAAAATTTTACTAAAAAATGTTGTAAACATTATAGTGATGCGAACAACTTCGATTATATTCTTATTTGGAATTAAGATGGGCGGTAACTTACTTATCCGGTCTCGGACAACCCCGTGGGGGTCAGGGACCTTACAAAGCGAATATAACATATTTCGCCAATCAATTCGATCTTTTGCTTTATTTCTCCAGTTGACAATACCAAGTGTACGCAGGGATTCGTCAACTTGATCCCTCCAGCGGAGTCTTGGTCTTCCAATTTTTGTCTTCCTTCGAGTTCGCTTTCGAAAACCCTTCGTACTGGTTCGTCTTCATCCATTCTACTGACATGGCCTAGCCAGCGCAATCGCATTATCTTGCTGCGCTTAACTATGTCAATGTCAGGATAAAGCTCATACAGCTCATGATTCATGCGTCGTCGATACTCGCCGTTGTGCACTATAGGGCCATACATTTTTCGGAGTATTTTTCCCCCGAAGACTCCTACAGATGTTTCGTTTTTTTGCGATAGGATCCAGGATTCTGCGCCATAAAGCAAGACAGGTTGAATGAGAGTCTGGTACAGCTGGACTTTTGTTACTCGAGAGAGGACTTTATCTCTAAAGTGCTTGCTTAGCCCAAAATAACATATATTCGCAAGCACAATTCTCCGCTTGTTCTCAAGGCTGATGTTGTTGTTTTTGTTCACGGCAGATCCGAGGTATATAAATTCGTCCACCACCTCCAAATTATAACAGTTATCAATGTTCACGCTTTGGTCTAATCGCGTGGAGGCCCTGTTCGTTGAAACCAATAATGTTGTCTTGTCCTCATTTACCGTCAGACCCACTTCTGCTGACTCCTTCTCAATTCTCGAAAAAACCGCAGTAACTTCTCTAATTGTGCGCCCAATGATATCTACATATATCATCAGCATACGCGAGCAGCATGTGACTTTTGCTGCTGATGGTTTTATTCATGTTGACAGCAGCTTTTCTCATAATGAACTCCATTAAGATGTTAAAGAGATCGCACGATAGGGTGTCGCCTTGCCTGAGGCCTCGCTTAGTTTCGAAAGGTTCGGTAAGATCCTTACCAACTTTCACTGCGGATTTGGTGTACGTCAAGGTCATCCTGCAAAGGCGTATGAGTTTTGGAGGAATACCAAGCTCAGACATTGCATCATAGAGTTTCTCCCGTATCGGACTATCGAAGGCCGCCTTATAATCGATAAATATATGATAGGTGTCGATTTGTTTTTCGTGGGTCTTCTCCTGGATTTGGCGTAGCGTGAAAATCTGGTCAGTTGTTTATTTTCCAGGCCTAAAGCCGCACTGGTATGGCCCAATCAGGTCTGCGATAATTGGTTTTAGTCTTTCGCACATTATATTTGATAGAACCTTATATGGCTATGGATAAAACGCTTATTCCACGGTAGTTGGCACAGTTACTCGGGTCACCTTTTTTAAATATGGCACATAGTACACTTAGACTCCAATCGCCGGGCATGCATTCATCTAACCAAATTTTGCTAATGAGCTGATGCATGCACCTTATCAGCTCAACGCCGCCAGCCTTAAACAGTTCCGCCGGTAATTATCGGCTCCTGCGACTTTGTTGTTCTTAAGCCAGGCAATAGCTGTTCTGACCTCGTCTTGGTTAGGAGGGGGCAATCAATGTCATCGTCCAAACTGTGATCGATTGCCTCATCGTCATGGGATATCTCAGGTACCAATACCGCATAGAAATGATTTCTTCGTATTCCCAACATTTTTTGCATATCTGCGATGAGATTTGTCTTTACAGAAGGGGGCCCAGAACCATGTCCATTAGTTCTGTTTTTGAGTTCTTGGTAGAATTTTCGGGCTTCGTTCTTCCTTCTGTATATTCTCTATTTTCCCACTCGTACTTTCTCCTCTGCCGTTTCATACGCCTAAAGAGACGGCTTACCTCCTTTCTTTTTACCTTATACCGCTCAGTCGCAGCATGCGTTAGAATTGACTGAAGCATTGCCATATGTGCAGCGATCTATTCATAATTTGCTATGCGAGGTCCTTCATGGTTCGTTGCGAAGCAGATTTTCAAAACCAAGTACGGTTGCTGCGGCAGTTTTTATAGAGTTGGATGTGTACTTCCACATCGGTTCAGGATCATGAGGCAGAGGTGCGTTCTGCGCCAGTATCTGAGTGAGCTTCTCCACATAGGCCGTGGCTACCTCTGTTCATTGCAGCTTTCCGATATCGATGTCTCTGCGTCTGGTTTCGTACGATTTTCATTCTACTTAATCTTGTGCGTACCTTTGCTGCTACCTGGTAGTGATCGGAACCAATGTTAGCTCTTCTGATCACTTGTACGTCCATTACACTGGATGAGTGACTTCCATCAATTACCACGTGATCAATTTGGTTCTTCGTTCTTTGATACCCAAGTAGCCTTTATGTTGGAATCTTGTACCACTAATGACCATGTTTTTTGCCGCGGCAAAGTCAATCAGTCTCATACCGTTGTCGGAACTGTCAGTATGTAGACTGAAATTGCCAATAGTTGGACGAAACACATTCCCCCAGCCTACTTTAGCATTAAAATATCCTAGTTCAATCTTAATGTCATGGCCAAGGCAGCAATCATACGTTTCCTCTAGGAGCTCATAGAATATGTCTTTGGCATCATCATCTTTATCTTCTATCGGGGCATGCACACAAATTAGGGAAATATAAAAAAATTTCGCTTTTATGCGGATTGTGGCTATACGTTCACTCACAGGATCGAACCTAGAGACTAGATGTCGCTGCCAACTTCAAATCCGCAACCAAATTCATGTTTTTTCTCATGGCAACTGTAGTATACTATATCGCAGATTCTTTTTCTTGTGTAGCCATGTTTTGTCCATCGCATTGCCTGGATAGCGGTAATGTCAGCCTTATAACTTTCGAGGACATCTGCCAGTTGGATACTTGCACCGGATCTATATAGAGTTCTTACATTCCAAGTGCATATCCGTAAATCGTGGTCCTTATAACGTTTGCGGGGGTCGTCAACAAATAGGGGTTGTTTATGTTTTCTTGTTCGTTTACGTAGTTTCACTGCCATTATGAACGGTGGCGGGAGGCAAAACCAGTCCACCGTGTTTTTGCATTTTAACTACTGCCAGGATATTTGATTGCAGCCGCCCATTAAGGATCATACGCTGACCAGGATGCAATATGTCGAACCTGGATTTTCTTCTTTTAGTTTCTATCCGCCGTTGGCCGGTATGTTTGGCTCATCCGCTTCTAAGGACAAACGAATATGCCCGATTGTTTGATGAGCTTCAGTGACATCAGTCACCTACTAAATCTGATTTGCTGGTCATTTGTTTCGCCTTCTCACTCTAGCTAGGTAACGGAGGTTTCCGAAAAACCATTGCCCAGGACATACTGCGTGGAAGTGGTTAGCTGCTTGGACTGCCCAATGAAGGAATCATTTCTGGCCACTCCCAAGTGAATGCCTATCAGAAACTTTAAACCTCCACGAACAGTCCCAGCTTTATTACACTGTGTGTAATTTTTTAAGTCATGGCAAAATAACCATATACGGACACCACTACGTGATAAAAGACTAAAAAAAAAGTGTTTCCCAATTTTTCCCAAAGTCATGCACTTTTTTTTATGGGCCGCCAAAGATTTGGGGCCTCGGTATCATTTTCGTAAAAATGTGATCATTTTCTCAGGCTCATATCTTGCAAACCGTTCAGAATTTCGATTTACTCTCTGAGGCAAAGTTGTAGCTCTTGTCATAAAGAACAAGATTTGCAAGTCCAGGGCCATCAACATTATAAACATAATACGAATACTTTTTTTTAATATTTTTGTAATAGATAGCATAGAATCTCAATGATAAAGTAAATAAAAAACAAATGAAATTAAAAAACCCCAAGAAGTTTATATGTTCTAGAAATTTGTTTATTGTTTATCTTAGGTAAATTTTTGTAGTTGATTGTTTCCTTGAATTTGGAACGGTTTGCTACCTATGGACCTGAACACGGGAAAAAAAGTAAAAAAAAATCGAATTTTTTTAAGTTTTTTGCGATTTTGATCTGGAAGGTGAAGTTTTTTTGATTTTATATGTTCGCAATTTTTGTTTTTTGTGACAAGAGCTACAACTTTGCCTCAAAGAGTAAATCGAAATTCTGAACGGTTTGCAAGATATGAGCCTGAGAAAATGATCACATTTTTACGAAAATGATACCAAGGCCAAAAATCTTTGGCGGCCCATAAAAAAAAAAGTGCATGACTTTGGGAAAAATTGGGAAACACGGGTCTTTTTTTTTTAGTCTTTTATCACGTAGTGGTGTCCGTATATGGTTATTTTTTTTCGTGTTGCACTGTGTTACCGTACATACTATTTTTTAACTGTTTTGGAACGAAGTTTCTTATCGCACGTTGCTGGATGGGGGCTAAATGAAAAAAAATAAACAACTTTTTTTTAACAACTTTATTACAACCCAGTATTATCAATTATATTGGGTACTTTTGCTTTGGTTTGTGTCTAGACTAACATGTGGTGGACAATTTCTTGTTTAATGGGAAGTTTTCTAGGTGGAGCCTGTAACCAATATTTAGTATATATTGTAGTTTTGGACCCAATAAAAAGTAACTTTAGAAAAGCCAAAGTGAAAGAAGTTTAAAAATTAACATATTCTTAAATAAGTGGCTTTTCTTAAAAAAAGTAAATTTTCTCCAAAAAAATAGCTATTCATATACATACTTAACCAAAGTACACTTTCTTAACAAAAAAAACCTTATCTTAAAGAAGTACCTTTGCTTAAAAAAGTACATTTTCTTACAAAAAGTAATTTTTCTTAAAAAAGTAATTATTTTTTAAAAAAGTACCTTTTCTTAAAAAAGTAAAGTTTCTTACAACAAAATGCCTTTTCTTAAAAAACAACCTTTTCTTTAAAGAGTACATTTTTTGTGAAACAATATAACTTTTCTTGAAATAAGTACCTACTCTTAAAAATTTACATATTCTTGAAAAAAGGACCAATTCTAAAAAAATGCCCATTTCTTAAAAAATACTTTTCTTCTTCCCTTCTCTTAAAAATACCTTTTCTTACAAAAAATCCGTTTCTTTGAAACACCTTTTTTTAAAGTAAAATCATACCCTTTCTTTTCTTTTCTGGAGATAAGTAGCCTTTCTGACAATAAGTAAATTTTCTTAAAAAATAATCTTTTCCTAAAAAGACCATCACTTCTTTAAAAAGTACGTGTTGTTAAAAAAAGTACTTCTTTGTAAAAAAATCATACTCTTAGGGATTTTTGTTACAGAGGGTACTTCTTCTTAAAAGTAGTTAATTTTTTTAAAAAAAACATTAGCTTTTAATAAAAGAAGTACCTCTCTTTAGAAAAAGACCTTTTCGGGAAAATATAATACATATTCTTACAAAAAGGACCTAGAAATATACTTAAGAAAAAAATATTCTAAAGTATAAAAAAAAATTTTCATGAAAAAAAGTTTAAGTTTATGAAACTTGGTATCGGGCAATATGTATGTTGTCAAACGCAAGACTGATACTGAAAATGGGTATCAGTGATTCTGGATTCTACACTGATTCTGTAAGCTTTCATTCAAAATCTCCCTTAAAACGCAACAGATCTTATTGAAATTCGGTGTTGGACAATGTTATGCTAAACACCACTCTATACTTGAACGTTAATGATTTTGATGTGCCAATTTCTTTACCTCAATTAAGCGATATACATATCTTCAAAATCATAACTGATCCTAATTACAAAAGTATGATGTTAGACAATATTTGGCAAATGACGCTCTGATGTTGAATATTGTGTGATTTAACATGCCCATTTGGATGACTGAAAATTGGGCGGCAGCAAAAATATATATACTTACGACTTTACAAATTATCATTTAATTCCATGATTCGCTACTATAGGCTATTTATATAGGTAATAACTTCTCGCCAGCCGTTTCTAAATCCACCTAGTAGTAGTAACGCCATCTGTTCTCCATTGTTGCGGATAATTCTGCAGCGACTTAATCGTTGGTGGTGATATCGCATAGTAGCGCCACCTGTTGTCGATTGTTCCAAACGGTACTCGGAGAACTCATCAATTGTTCGTGGTAAGGTCTTATATGTTAGCTTTCAACATCCGTGATTATCATTAGTAAGCTTCGCTAATTAGCTAATCTGTTGAAGTAATAAAGCTGCAACACACACGAAAATCTGTTTGTTGATATTCTAATGTTATTTTGACGTACGCAGATATAACGGGTTTTTCAATAAGAGCGCTACAAAAGTTTTTTTTAAATAAAACAAAACCGGTTTTAGATACCAATGAAATTCTTTATTCCTGTGAAAGTACGTTCGATGCCATTATGTATGGAACTCGATTTCTTTTGCATGGCCACCACGGGCACGATTGCAGAAGTCCAGACGCTGAACCCAATTTTCGACGGTTTTCAAGCACAAATCGGCCGATACTGCTGCAATTTCACGTTCGATATTCGTACGAAGTTCATCAATCATCGCTGGCTTGTTGGCATAGACCATAGACTTGACTTAGCCCCACAGGAAATAATCTAACGGCGTCAAATTGCACGACCGAGGCGGCCAATCGACTGGGCCATTTCGTGAGACAAAACGTTCACCAAATTTGGTTTCGAATAAATTGATTGTGGCATTCGCTGTGGCTTGTGGCGCCGTCCTGTTGGAACCACATGTCCCTATCGATTTACTTTTGTAGCGTCTCTGTTGAAAAACCCTTTAAATGTTAGTTAAGCCAAACAATTTAACGGATTTTTATTGTAAAACTATAAATAAAACATATAATTTATAAAGGGTTATCCATTTTGCTGTGTCAAAAGTAAACGTAAATAAAAGACATATAAAATATTTTTTTTCATGATATTTCTTTTTTATTATAAAGTTTGAACGTTGGCATTATGTGTGAAACACTACATCATTTAAATAACCACCACGCGTAGTGTTGCAAGCATTGATTCTTTTGAGGTAATTTTCGACCACTTCTTGACACATATTGGGCGGTATCTTAGCCATAACTTAACGAATGTTGGTTCTTAAGTACTCAAGTGTTAAAGCTTTATCTGCATAAATACGGTCTTTCGCGTAGCCCCACAAAAAAAAGTCTAATGGTATGTAGCTGTGCCAGAATGAATCACCATTTTTGTAGTAGGTTTTAATAATTTTTATGCGTTGTGTGATAGTTAAGCGATCAATTTTCGTCAATGTCAGACTTTCATACTAAAGATGATTATAGTACCAAAATTTGGAGCAACCATTTGAAAATAAACTTGGACTCAATGAATGACTTCGAGTGAGGGTATATTTAAGTCGGTTCGGTGGTCGGTGGTTTGAATTTAAATCAATATTTTTGTTTTAATTTGAATTATAAATGGTGTGTATTGCTTTGGGAAATCGTACAGCTTCTTACTCCCAGAACTGGTATACTTATCTTCCATTCATTACCAATCAAATGAAACGCAAAGCTCTAGTCGACCCATAATAAGCGTAATAATTGCGATTTATCATAGACATCAAAAGAGACAGTACATGATTCATTTGATTTGCTACAAATATGGTAGGAAGACTACTCGGGATGACTGAATGATAATCAATATTCCAAAGTAAAAACATAAAAACATAAAGAAATACAAAGCGCTGGCATTAACTAATAAATTGCCATAATATAAACTGAACAGGCAAATAATGAATACATGACCTACATTTCTAAAGCACAAAAGCATGACTGACTCTGAGGGTACTCGAACCACCTCATATGATTTGTTTCAATTTTTTCAATGAACATGTCTGCATCAGACTCTGGATTTAAAACGTAATGTAAAGTCTGGTCTAAGATTAATAAATATATGTGCATAATAATTATTGACAATAAATCATAACACAATTATCAATTTCTCTCTTATACAATTTTACAAGGTTTGCTATAAAACCTGCGATGAGACGGACACAGATGTCTTCCTGGTTAAATTGGGTAGCAAACAGAAATGCCAACATAAAAAGAACATCATCGAAGTGGAATTGAAAACGCCAAAAGTGCCAATTGTACTGACAAATCGAAGGGTGACAACGGAGACACAAATCGATGAAGTTGAACTGGATGCCGCCTTGTCTGACGTTTGTAAACCCAAAAAGGGCAAGAAGGGGAAAAAGGGCAAGCAATAAATTTTCAAGTTGTCACAATGTAATAACTAATCAGAATTGTACGTCTATAAATCAGTCATCTCAATGACTTGCGAGTGATTAGCATCGCTTTGATTTACTTATAATTTGTACGAACTTTTTTGTTGAATTGTATTAAAATTTATTCTATATATGATTCAACTGGAAAGATGATAATTTTAAAAATAAAATTTGTATGTTTTGGGGTGGAAGCCCAGAAAAAATTATCTGGTTTTATGTAGACTAATTGATGCTTAAAGTTTTGCGAAACTACATTGACTTTGGCTTTGGAATTTCCAAATTCTGGACTCTGATGTTAAGCTCTGACTCACCAGTCTGACTCCAGCTAAAATACACTCTTTATATATATTATATATAGCAATATGTCAAAAAAAGTGGTTTTTCAAATTTAAAGATATATGTACCAAATTATATGTACTGATTTGGGGATACATTCGGCTATCTGAAATGCTCATTAGGGTGGCCCTCAATTACATGATATGTCATTGATTTTTCAACTGATTACGAATTTTTTCCTGTAATTTGATTAATATCCGAAAAACTGGAATTTTTTAATTTTTTACAATAAACTGGGTTAGTAGCCTTTCATTTAAGATGAATATTTCATTCGTACACTGAGAGAAAAAAAATTATTATAATAATAAGTGGTAAAGGTAGATTTACGACTTTTTCATTTAAAATGGCACAAAAACGGCTAAAGATTTTTGGCCAAAATTTTCTATTTCTCGTTTAGAACCTTAAAATCTTAAATTCTACCAAGGCGCTTCGCAGTACAATGTTTCGTTTGGAAAAAAATTGAAAAAACTTCACGAAAAATGGAAAAAATCCAAAATTTTTAGCTTTTTTACCTTCCTCAACTCATAACGTCCAAACTAAGCTTTGTGACGTGAAGCGCCTTGGTGGAATTTTAGATTTTAAGGTTCTAAACGAGAAATAGAAAATTTTGGCCAAAAATCTTTAGCCGTTTTTGTGCCATTTTAAATGGAAAAGTCGTAAATCTACCTTTACCACTTATTATTATAATAATTTTTTTTCTCTCAGTGTACGAATGAAATATTCATCTTAAATGAAAGGCTACTAACCCAGTTTATTGTAAAAAATTAAAAAATTCCAGTTTTTTTTTTTTTTTTAATTTAATTTTTTAATTTTTAAGCCCACGAAAATGGTTAAACTGTGTTATATTTTGAAATACAACTAATTTAAAAAAAAAAACTCGTGGAATAAATATTGTTTCTGAGTCCCCAAAGATTCATATTCAACAATAAAAAAGTTCTTTTTCGCAAAAAGTCGTTTTTGACATATTGCTAATTATATATATTATATATATGTATCTTTATATATATAATTCTACTGCACGTGTGTTTGTGACTGAACTCCTGCTAAACTTCTGGACCGATTTGAATAAATTTTTTTTGTATGCGTTTGGGTGGATCCCTGGGTGGTTTAGATTTCCTATTCGGTCCCATTGGACAAAGGGGCGTGGTACCTCCCATACAAATCGCTTGAAATATTATGCAGGACAAAGTCTGTCGGGTCAGCTAGTTTTTTATAAATAATTAAATTTTGCAATTTCTATAATTTTTTAAAATATTTGCAATGAAGTTTTCTTTTTGGAACGAAGTTCATTATCGCCCGTTGCGGGATGGAGGCTAATTGACAAAAAATTAACCTTTTTTATTACTATTTATTATGCTACAACCCAGTATTATCAACTATATTGGGTACTTTTGCTTTGGTTTGTGTCTAGACTGACCAATGTTGGCAAATTTCTTGTTTAATGGGAATTGTTAAATGAAAAAGGAGCCTGTAACCAATATCTATATATATAAAAATGAGTTTGTGTTTGTTTGCATGTTTTGGTACCGTGTAGACTCGAAAACGGCTGGACCGATCGTTTTGAAATTTTCACAGAATGTAGCTTTGTGGTGGGTGGTGAAAATAGGGTACTTGCATTTCGGCCGTCGGTGGTGCAATGGTTAGTGTGCGCGGCTCTTGTACATGAGATCCTGGGTTCGAACCCTGCTCTGACCACCTTCAAAAAATTTCTTTCGACGGTGGTCACCTCGCCTTGTGACGGCGACACTATCGAGTATATAGCCATGAAAAAGTTTCTCAAAATACCGTTCGGAATCGGTGTAAAACTGTAGGTCCCAATCAGTGAGTGACAACTGGCAAGCGCACAGCTCAGTGATTGTGAGAAGTTCTCCCCTGTCCCTTCATGGGATGTAATGGGAAACCATTTTTTTTTGCATTTTTGATATATCAAGTGGTCGTGGCCCCTCCCATTGGACATACAACTTGAAATTAAAATTAATATATATCTCATGAACTATCAGAGGTACGAAGATAACTAAGTTTGCCGGGTCAGCTAGTTTAGTATACATATATTGTAGTTTTGAACCCAATAAAAAGTAAATTTAGAAGAGCCAAAGTGAAAGAAGTTTAAAAAAAGGAACATTTTCTTAAATACATAAGTGCCTTTTCTTAAAAAAAATAAATTTTGTCAAAAAAAAAAACCTATTCATATTCTTAAACAAAGTACCTTTTCCTAAAAAAATACCTTATCTTAAAGAAGTACCTTTGCTTAAAAAAATTTAAATTTTCTTACAAAAAGTAAATTTTTTTAAAAAAAGTAAGTAAAAGTAAAAGTATACCTTTTCTTAACAAAGTAAATTTTCTTACAACAAACTGTCTTTTTTAAAAAACTACATTTTTTTAAAGAGTACTTTTTTGGGAAACAAAATAACTTTTCTTTGAAAAATAACTTTTCTACTCTTAAAAATGTACCTATACTTAAAAAAAGGACCAATTCTAAAAAAAAAAATTTCTTCAAAAAAATGCCTCTTAAAAAAAAAAAATTTTCTTACAAAAATTCATTTTCTTGAAAATAAATTATTCAGGTCGATTCCTATAGTCACCTTCACCATTAATACGCGCCTCATTCACTTTTTGATATTCTATAATATGTTGGTGATGTGATTGCTAGAAAACATATGTTTTTAGAGATATGCAAACAGAAACATGTGTTTTCTTTCACACCATATGTATTCTAAAACACTCGTGTCACTAATTTATATGTCATTTTCGTTCGACGCCAATAACCGCGCGTTTACCGTTAATCTTGATCGCGTGGCAACTGGGTTTGAAACATTAAAAATTCGTTTAATAAAAGTGATACAAAGAAATTTAAGTATTAACTAAAAATAAAATGTCATTCATTGAAAATATTCCGGGGCGCCTTTCATAAGTTCTTAAGGACACTTCGTAGATATCCCGAGTTATGAGTAACATAAAACACAATGGCATCCATTTTACATTAAAATATGAGTTTTTGTTTACAAATTTTTTGTTAATGACGAATAATTTTCCCAATCATGTGATTATACCTACAACTGAATTAATTAGTGATGCCAAAAATTTTTCAATTTTTATCGATAAGTCATCACGAGTATTTTAAAATGCATCGAAAACAGAGCGTCGAAAGTGAAACGTTGCCTTCGTCGAAGTGAAGCGCGTATTCAGGAATCGACCTGAATACCTTTTCTTTTATTTTCGTGAGATAAGTAACCTTTCTGAAAATAAGTAAATTTTCTTAAACAAATAACCTTTTCCTAAAAAGTGTACCACTTCTTTAAAAAGTACCTGTTCTTAAAAAAGTAATCTTTGTAAAAAAAATTCATACTCTTATGGCTTTTCATAAAATCATTTTTCAAATCATTAGCTTTTAATAAAAGAAGTACCTCTCTTAAAAAAAAAGACCTTTTCGGGAAAATATAATACACATTCTTGTTAAAAAAAATACATTCTATAAACAAAGTATCTATTCTTAAATATCCTTTTAAATTATCGTATTTTTCAATGTGCGCCTTAGGCGTGTTAGAACTAACTAGTACATAATGTGTGTCTCCTGATACCTCATGTGTTTTTTTTCAAGAGCTTCCTGGGCTCATAACCTATTGTAGTTAATAATTATATTTAGACTAAACAAACAATATAAAGGGTTTTCCAACAAGAGGTGTTATTTTGAATCACCCGGTATTTCCGTAGCTGTCACTTTTGAAGCTTTTATTCTTTGACATTTGATAAGTAGAAACTACGCCATTACTAAAAATGGAACGATACACACTTCAATAACTCATTGAAATTATTAAAATTCACTACAAAAATGGTGAAAATCTTGCAGTCACAGTTCGCAAAACTAAAGCATTTTTGGGTCGTCGTGAAGCACCTTGTCGGACCGTAATACAGAAATTGGTGGAAAAATTCGAGCTGTTGGGACAAGTTAGTGATGTGAAAAATAAAACCCGTGCACGTCGCTCAAGAAAAACTGAGAATATTGCTGCTGTAGCCCAAAGTGTTGAAGAAAACCCAGGTTTGTCCATTCCTCGTCGTTCTTTGGAATTGGAATTTGAGATGATTAATGATTTTTTATGGTCGGAGTTGGATGGTATTGATCTGGACAACGTTTACTTTCAACAAGACGGCGCTATGTGCCACACAAGCAACGAAACCATTGCTCTTTTACGGGAAAAGTTTCCGGACCGTGTTATCTCTCGAAGAGGTGATCACAATTGGCCACCGAGATCTTGTGATTTAACACCTTGCGACTTCTTACTTTGGGGCTACGTGAAAGATAAGGTAATAATGATAAACATAATGAAATAATAATGAAAAACAACATCAGCCAAATGGTCACCACGACCACGCTTACAGGACCATATTCTTTTCATGGAATTTTCCAGAACCAAATCGCAAAGTGGCTGCCGTATGACCTCGATAGCCTCACGAATTCTATCTTTGAAGTCTTGAATCGACGCTGGGCCTTATCTTTCACGTGGCCCCAAAGGAAGAAGTCGCAAGGTGCTAAAGACAATGGCCAATTGTGATCACCTCTTCGAGAGATAACACGGTTCGGAAACTTTCCCATAAAAGAGCAATGGTTTCGTTGCTTGTGTGGCACGTAGTATGCCTCTTTGCTATGAAATAAACATCCGATCATTTATCTCAAAATATGGAATTTTTCTTTGAATACCAAAATAACACCTCTTATTGGAAACCCCTTTACAAAAGAGTATTGAAAAAGTAAATCAAATAATCTAGATTTCAATCATAATATATAAAACAAGTATAACAAAAGCTACTTCAACATTTGTGAGATATTTCTGGGTACAGCTACCTTTACTTCGCTGACTTCACCCAATCGGAAGATGCTATAATGTTTGCAAATGGCGGCGCGGTGACTGTCAGTTTTGTTTTGATATTTGTAAGTAAACAGATAAAAAATACACGTTGACATGCCATGGAAGTCCATACTCTTCAAGAGCACGGTGTAACTTAAGTCGTCTTACGGCAATTGGTCCAACACAAAGGCGTTAAGACACTTGCCTCGAAGGCACTGCAACAACATATGTCAGAAGAAGCGTCGGAAGTTCTCAGCAGTCCATCAGCCTACAGAAAGTCAATCGCGTCTGAACTATGCTCACGCCTCAAGACGCATTGAACGATTTTCTGTCGAAATTTATTATGAGTGACGAGGACCGTTTCATCTGCACGGATACGTAAACAATATTTGCGCTGTGAGACATTGCGAAGAGACATTACTGCACGCTTCGTCATTTACGCCGGTGGTGTTATCGAGACTTATTTTTTCGTGTGTAACATGGTTACTGTGACTGGTGAACAGTAGGGTCTCCCATCAATAAAAATGTATTTTGCTCCAACCTTTATTTGAAAGCTTATAGTGTAAAGTATTTTTGAGATTTTTTCAGATTTTTTCAGATTTTCAAAACGGGTATTCCGAACGTTTTTTAATTTTACGAAAAACTCGGTCAAATACCCCGAATTTACTTAGTTTCTAAGGCAACATTTTTGAAGCTAAACGTCCAAACATTGTATGTGCATAAACCACCAGTTTTGACAATCATTTTGCTCAATACGATATCATGTATTAATTTTTTTTTTGTAAATTTTGTAAATAACGGTTTACAACTTTTAAAATTTCTAGCAATATTTACAAATCTTCATAAAGCTTAGGCATAAATGCTAACCACCGATTAAGTCAAAGGTGATTTTGCCACGCCCATTTTGGTACCTCCCTTACAAAAGTTGTTTGGTCTTCTGGTTTTTCGGCACCAGAAGTCCCGCAAAACCGAACCAATCTTAATGAAATTTTATTCTGGACAATATTTGGTCAAATGCCACTCTTCTATGGAACATGAGCGGATTTGCCACAACCATTCTGGTACCTCCCATACAAAAGTTGCGCGGATGACCGGTTGATCGACACAATAACTCTCATAAACCACAACCTATCTTAATCAAATTCGGTAGTAGTCAATACTTTGCTAAAAGCTACTATGTAATTACCAATTCACTACGGTGCCACGTCCAGTTTCGTACCTCCCATATAGATGGACGTATTTCCGGTTGACCGACTCGATATCTCCAGCAAACCACAGCCGATCTTAATAAAATTTGGTACTGGTCAATATTTTGGCAAAAGCTACTGTGCAATAAAAAATTAACAACTTTTGCATGCCCATTTTTGTACCTCCCACATAAATATTGGGCGGACAATTGGTTTGTGGTCAGACAAATTATGGCTAGTTTTTCAGTCGGAGATCATCTTCCGATATGAGTTAAACTACGTTTAAACCAGATTTTCATTTTTTCAGTCAAAGGTAAAACTACGTTTAAACGCCGTGACTCACTATCCTAGATAGTGGTGCGATTTCTTCAAAAAATATTCTGACAGAGTCTTATCACACTTGAAGAAAATCGCACCACACTTGAAAAAATCCGGTCCAAGTGTGTTGTGGATGCCAGACCATCACACAAAAATGATGCAAAACCATATGTTTTCAACATCACGTTGGTTCTTTGGATTGCTTTTGATGATATTTTGATTTCGTTTGTATTTACAACATACTCACTTTAATATTTTTCGACATATTCATTTATTTATTCTTTGGCGCAACTATTATTTATTCTTTTGCACAACTACCTCACGAAAACTGAAATAATTTTAACAGAATAATAGCGCGTCTACTTTTGTATCAGCTGGCGTTGTTGTTATTCTTATCAGCTGTCTCCCAAAACACAACCCTGATCGCAGAGAAAATATAAATTTTTTGCAACTTTTCAAAACATGAGCAAATCTAACAGACCTGTCAAAATTATTTTCATTTCTCTTTCATACTTATTCGCATACAATCCACACTATCCTATTTTTTCAGCACACATACGATTTTTGACAGATCCAAAGACTAAATCTGATAGTGAGTCATGGCCTTAACTCTCCAATTTGTGCGGGTTAAACTAAGTTTAGATTGTGTTGGCTTTTGACAGCTGCAATGAAAAACAAGAAGAAGAATTTTGTGTATGTAAACAATAAAACATTTTGTTGATATTTTTATTGGAGTTTTAAAAATGAGTTTTTCCTCGGATCTAGAAGACATTAGTGACCAAGAAATGTGCGAAGAATTTTGTTATGAGGTTACAAGAAAACAACGCACAATAATGACCCGGACAAATCACTTCAATTTGCTTGGCGATAATGACTTCTATGCAAGATTTATATTAATGCAAATTACTTACCTCAGTTGAAGAAAAGAAGCTGCAAACACATAGAACAATTACCAAAACAAAAAAAAAGACAAATAACAACAAACAACTGTTGATATATTTGACAATTGCACAAGGTTGCCATGACAGAGTAAACAAATTGTGATGTACTTAATTGTGCACTGAAAAACAGAATGGACAGTTAAACTAAAATTAAATCTAATCTCAGTTTTAGTAATCCACGGTTTATACTCGCTCTGAAAAACTGACCATTAGGATCCTAATTAAGTTGCTTATTGGACAATGTTTTGCGCAATATCATTCTGCGATAGAATATGGGCGAATTTGTCACGCCCATTCTTTTAATATAAAAGTGAATATAGACGTGTTTTAACAGAACTCGGACGCAATGGTATGTTTAAGTCGGTTCACCCGACTGAAATTTATGTGCTGGATTTCTTTCGACGGCGGTCACATCGCTTAGTGATGGCGACACTATCGGGTATTTAGCAATGAAAAAGCTTCTCAAAATACCTTTTGTAACCGGAGTAAAACTGTAGGTCGTAATCAGTGAGTATAAAACTAGAAAGCGCACAGCTCACACGTGGAGAGAAGCTCTCCCCGATCCATTTATGGGATGTAATGGGAACCATTTTTTTAGTCAATATGGCCTTCAATTAACAATTAAGGTCTTAGCTTTTTGTTCGGATGGGATCAATATATCCCGTCACGGGCTTTCTATTTCCTGAGATTTGGACCCACATTTTTGTACCTATTCCTAACTGTTTTAATTTAAAGATGCCTTAAGATAAATTGTGTAATATCTTACTAAAATGTTTGCGGCTGGGGTGAACCGTCTTACATGTTTTTCCGATTTCATTTTAGAATATTAACTTTCTGTTGCTAACTAATCTGTTGCCAAAACAATTCGAATTAGAGTCAACAACATTTACCACCCAATAGATATGAGACATTTGCAATGTTTATGTTCAAAATGCTACAACACATCCACCATGCAATCTAACTAGGACTCCATGAAATGATATGAGTGTTTCGTTGTTAAAATATTCCATTGTTTTATAAGGAATTCTGGTGTTTTGTATTCCAGTACGAGTATCCGTCTCTCTTGTCTTAGCTGTTTGTGTCTAAGTATGTGCGCTATCATTTCGGAATTTTACGCATCTCTGCATTAAGGTCATATATCATTTCACTATCGAGTGTTACAATAGTTTGGCATCATATATCATTGTGGTAACGAACTTTAGTAGTTCCAGCTTCAGCTTCAGCAGCATCATCATCAGCATCTGTAGTGTCTTCATCTGAATCTCTAGCATCATTATCATCATCATTAGCATTTTCGTTGTTGTTGCCATTGAGTAATTCTAGAGTTGTTTGTTTTTTTCAGTATCTGGTTTTAGTTTTCATTCCTTCAAAAAAAAGTGAAAAATAAAAATGTAAATCGCAAATTGCACATTAAATTTTTAACGTAAGTGCTTGTTAAATGCTTGTAAAATTCATCCAAGCTGAACAGAGTGGTCAAGACACAACAATCCTAATACATACATATACATACATACGTATGTAGACCTCACATCCATATGCATGAGGATGATAAGGAGAAGGTGGTTCATTATTCATTTTTGAAATTCTGTTCAGACTTAGAGCCACACTTACATTTTCCACAAACGCACAGTGGTTCAAAATTACTTTAAAATTTTATTATATATTTTCCCATATTGTTGTTGGGGTCAAGGCGAATTTTTCTTAAGTAAATTAAGAGAAGATTCGGCTCAGTTTATTCCTATAGTGAAATGATATTTTTTTGTAAATATTACAAATTGTTTGGTTAATGTAATTAATTTATACATTACTATTCAGGCCAATTAAACGACTTAAAAAATTTATACAACATAGTACGGACAGCGCTCTTTTTCTGCTCGCTCGCTAATGAATAAATCGCGAGCGAACGCAATTTTCAATTCACTCACGATTTTACTTCACCTCGATCACGATTTTAAGAAGTGAAACTCGCGAGCGAGTTTACAATTTAAAGATCTAAAAATATAACTCGCTCACGATTTTAGCAGGCAGATATCGGGAGCGAGTTTAAAAATTAAAGAGCACAATATACGCATCGCTCGCGAGAGATAGGGAAAAGATCGAATCGCGAGCCCCAATCTTTAAGTTGTTTTCTTCTCTACCAGCACTGACAGTGTGGGTGGACAATTTCTGATTGCTTTGTTACGAGTGGATTTTGATTTTATTTTCGAATTTCTATGTTTGAGGAAATTGGGAAACATGATCAACATTATGTTGCGTGATAATGATGATAAAAAATGTGATAATTAGTTTCTATGATGCTTTTGGGAATCTCATAATGAAATATTATATTCCTTGTAAATGTTACAATTTCCTTCATAATAAACATAAGGTATTTTTCATATTCATAATTTTGGAGACCCGGTTTTGAATTTATCGACCGTCACAATCAATCAACATGTTAAATGAAGCTGACTACAGTCAGTTTTACTTATTTTTTGTTTGTAACAGACTCTGGCTCTTTTTGCAACAGATTCTTTGACAGACGTCGCTCGCTCTCCGCTCGCTACCAAATATGGTCGGTTCGTTTCCGATCGAGCGCACTGAATGAAAAATATTTAGAGCTCGATCGTTTATACGAGTTCGAATCTTTCTGACTCGGATTTCGAGTTATGAAACGATCGAGATATTGAAGAATCGGATCGCGAGTTGAATTTTTCCCTACCTTGGTATAAAACGATTATGTTCGTCATATACAAGGTGGGGCAAAAGTAAGCACCCAATGTTATTTTGCTGTAATTTTTTTTTTAATAAAAAGCTTAGGTTCTGCTTGTGAAATTTGTTTATTTAACACATTAGAATTTAATCCAACAAGTAGAGAAAATTATATCGGCCAAGTTTTATGGCATTTTCATCACTCTTGACAGAATTTCGAGCGACCGGTTCTCTCATTATTGTCGAAGAGTCTTCTTAAGGGTTTCAAGAGTCTGCGACTTCAGAAAACCCCATAAAAAGATGGCTGGAACGGTTAAATCGGGTGATTTGGCCGGCCAGTGCAAATCACCAAAATGAGAGATTAAGCGACCCGGAAATGCATCTTTCAGAATATCGGTTGTGGCTCGAGCAGTGTGCGCCGTTGCAACGTTCTGTTAGAACCACATGTTCTCCAGTCCCAATTCATCCAACTGAGGAAGAAAAACTTCTGTAATCTATTTTTTGTTTCCAACAGACTCTTTGAGTCTTTTTGCAACAGATTCTTTGACAGATGTCGCTCGCTCTCCGCTCGCCACTAAATATGTTCGGCTCGTTTGCGATCGAGCGCACTGAATGAAAAATATTAAATATTTAGAGCTCGATCGTTTTTACGAGGCTCTGTAGCTCGCGCCATCCACAGTCGTCGTTTCGCAAACGGCGTTCTAAAAAAAAAATGATCCGATGACTCCTCCAGCGTAAACAGCACACCACGCAGTAATTTTGAGCGGGTGTAAAGGTTCTTCGTGGGTGATACACGGATTATCGGTGCCCCAGTAACGATTATTTTGTTTATTCACGTAACCGCTAAGATGGAAATGAGCCAATAGCTCATGATAATTTTCGATGAAAAATCGTCCACCTCTTCGTTGAGATTCAGGATGGCTTGAGCGTAGGTTAAACGCGTTTGGCGATCAACAGCTAACAGCTGATGCACTTTCTGCACTTTGTAAGGAAACATCTTTAAATCTTTCACCACAATTTTGTGTAGGGACCGCCGGGTAATGCCCAATCGCATGGTACGTCGTCTTGTGAAGATATTGTCTTGTCCCAGTCTCTTCAAGGCGAGTGACCAAACGAATCAGTGTTTGTCCAGTTGGTGTCGGACGGCCACGAAATCTGCGAAATTTTTTCGAATTTTGTAATTATTCGTCTTAACGGTTATTTTATTTCCCGTTAATAAAATAAGCTTCTTTTTACAATATTTATAATATTTACACAAACTTGAAATTCACAATTAATCTTTACTAGGGTAACCATTCAATTAATCATTATTCGGTTAATCGATTAATCGTGTTATAAAATTAACCGAACATTTTAATAATTAAATTTTTCGATTAACGATTAACTCGAACAAATCATAGCGATTAATCGATTAATAAAATATAAGTACGTGTTTATGGCAAGCAGTCCGTCTTGAAACACTTCCACAATGTGGCAACTCATATGACAACGATTTGCGAACAAATTTCATAACTTTCCACACGTTTCGAACAGATTTGATAGTTTGTTGAGAGAACGCGTCGCACAGTGCTTTGGCTCATAGCCACAAATAAAAAAAATTGTCTCAAAATTGGTTCATTAAATTGGGTGTAATAGCCTGATGAAATTTCAAGATTCACTGGTAACTTTGTATGGGGGTATCAAAATACCTGGTCCTATTCTGCTCAAACTATATACAATAAGGATAATAGCCCGAAAATTACGTTTTGCAAAATTTTTGTAAAATTTCATTAATCCAATAGGGTGTGATATAGTTTCAGAGCAATCCTACCCTTTGTAAGGGATGTACCGGAAAGCGTGGCACTTTTGGGTCCAAACTTTGAGATTTGTTTAAATTTTGGCTTGGTACCAAAAATCACTAATTTTCATGTTGCTGCAACTTCGATTTGTGAATCTACATATATTCTATACTTTATAATGAAGTTGCTTTTGTTACATTTTGTTTTATTTTGATAAATGTGCCTAGTACAATGTTTGAACACTGTTTTCTTTTTTTGTTTTATTTTATTCGAATAATCGATTAATCGAATAATTTTATTGCGTTTTGTTCGGTTAATTGTCAGATTGAAATTTACGATTAATGATTAACCGATTAATCAAAAAACCCGATTAAATGGATACCCTAAACTTTACTCAATAAAACTGCAGCTACACGTACCAAGATTATTGCTTTTTCGGTATTATAAATGCCAAACTCCATAAGAAAAATACATCGATAATCCAGAAAATGCGATAATCTTGGTGTAAATTCCGCTTTGGTACCCAAACGGCTATTTGTAGCAGTTATAGCTTATTGACAGTCATTTCCAAAACCATCTCAAAGTACTGCCATCTGTTGTCGTATATTCGAGATAATACTGGTGGTGGTGAGATCGCAGAGTAGCGCCACCTGTAGTATTGTCTAGAAAGTTATTTTGAGGGCTAGCAAGGATGATAGAAAAACTCGAGATGGTGAATATATGTGGTGGATTTGAAAATCAAGGGAAATATTCTGGATGGCGCAACAATGGTGGAAATGGGAAAATTTTAATGTAAGCAAAAACTATTGAAAAAACCATGCATTTTTGTTTTTTTTTTACTGTCAAACATTATTTAAAGCGGTTTTATTGTCTATATTTTATTTTCAAATTCAAACAACAGACTCAAAATAAAAATGATTTTTGAGTGTTTTTTTCTTACTATCCGAGTGAAAATTGTCGCACGGAAAAAGTCTTTGCCATCTGGTGAAAATGGTGTATAATCGAATACACCATTTATGGTACGATCTTTCTATCGCCTTTGGCGATAGCTACAAACATTCATTGTGAGTGGAGGTGGTGATGCAGCCTTTCGACTTCTATCGACAACATAGGTTTTGGCGTAAGTAATTAAATACCAATATAGCCCACCCAGTTTTTTTGACATTCTAATGTTATTTTGACATAAATGTTCGTTATGCCAAACATGTAAAGCATTTATCGTAACAATACGATTCGATCTGTATTGAAATTCTGTAACTTTTTATGGATAAAAAGTGGTAGCTAACTTTTCAAAATTCATAATAGTCATAGATAAATAACAACCATATATGATTCATTTGGTTAATCACCATTTTCACCAGAGGGCACATGCTGTTTCCGTACGACCATTTTCCACTCGGATGCGACGAAAAAGCACTTAAATATCATTTTTATTTCGATTCTGTGGTTTAAATTTCAAAATAGACTATAAATAATAGAAAAGCATATCGCTTTTGATATTTGTTCACAATACAAACGGTTATATAGTTTTTGGCGTAGAATACGTCTTACCTTACGGTATAGGGAGTCATGTCAGATTGTTATTGTTGTAATCTTTATTTCATTGATTATGAGCAAAACGGCGAGATAACTTTTTTTAAAAATTTTTTTGTAGGTAAATGAAGATGTTATCTTTCGTTTGATATACATGTCATATTGGTTGATATCTTCCTAATATTTAAATTTCTCAAATGAAAATTGTTTAAACACATACACTCAAACATATGTGTGGTGTTTTGTTGAGTGTTTGAGTTTGTAGCGTGAACACAAACTATCCTGCTGTTTCAGTGTGGACACAAACCTTCGGCTGTTGTTTTGATTGATGAAATATTGAAATTTCGTATATTTACTTATGTATTTAAATGAAACAAAATGTTAAATGTGAATTTGAATTTAACATGGATATATAATTATAAAAAATATATGAAAAAATTAATTCATACATTTTTATGTTAAATGAAAGTGCTGCCAAGTAAGCAAAATAACAATGCTGCTTGATGCTGTTTGACAGCAGCTGACAGTTGACGTTTAGTAAATTAAAATAAATAACTTTCAAATAATCAAATTGATTTGCGTCTGTTACTTATCATTTATCCTTACTCTTTTAATTTAAAAACATATTTATCCTATTTTTCCTACCATAAGCTTATGTATATTATCAAAAGTAACTATCAAATAAATAAATTCATTTGCTTATGTTATTTATCATTTATTTTTATATATGTTTTCTGTCTTATCGGATGGCGTATTCTACGTCAAACTTAGTGGTCGTGTCTCTGACACAGCCTGCAGGGACAGTCCGTGGCCGCAGGCCTCGGACAACTGTCTGCTGTTTTTTTCACTAGTTTTTGATTCCAGGGAAATTTGCACATATTCACTACTCCGGCGCCATCTAGAAAATTTCCCTTTACTTTCAAATCCAACACTTATCTTTCACCATCTATGGTTTTTATGGTGCCCCACAACATCTCATGAAGGGATTGAGGAGAGCTTCTCACAATCAGTGAGATGTGCGCTTTCTAGTTTTTCACTCACTGATTGGAACCTACAGTTTAATACCGGTTCCGAACGGTATTTTGAGAAGCTTTTTCATGTCTAAGTACTCGATAGTGTCGCCATCACTGAGCGAGGTGATCGTCGTCGAAACAAATTTAAGGTGTTCTGAGTAGGGATTGAACCCACGTTCTCATGGGTTGCACTACCAACAGTTTCTATTAAAATGTTTTAATTTCTTATAAGCAAACTGATCAGGGTCTTCCTCCTATAATGACAAGTTCTTCGTTTCTTACTTAAATTGCGGTTAAACATAGAATTGTGTCTTCAGTCTATGGTTAACAATAGTGGTTTTCGTGAAAGCTCGAAAGAACTTCGTAAACTCGAAAACATTGTTGTATTGAAAAAAAGAAAGGGTTTTTGATTTATGTGAAAAAAATAAAATAATGGAATAGCTAAAGCATATACTTTCAATTTTACTTTGTTTATTTAATTTATCAGCATGTTTTTGACAATTGTTGCATAGATACACTGCGCAACTTTATTTGGTGCCTCATGAAACGCTTCGGGACAAAACGCTTCGGGACGCTTAACAAAAGTTGTAGGCTTTCTTGTTTGCATGAATACCACTAACGATTTATCCACCCATTGTTGGTTGGCTAACCTGTAGTCGGAACCATATGATTTTGACAATCAAATTACCGATTGTGTAAGATTGTATAAAATACAGGGTGGCGCACCAATTGTGCTAAAATTAGAAATTCAAAAAAATGTTTTTGATCAGTGCATTTCATTTCTTATTTTTGTTTTGTATAGAAAATTACATTTTATTCTATATAACTAATTGGTTTTGAAGATGATAGACCGTAAATGATCTCCATGATCATCCATGCATATGCGACATCTGATCGGAAAATTATTCAATGCCGCCTGAAGGGTTGAAGTCGCCTCAATTATTGTCTTAATGGACTGCTTCAATTCAGTAAAATTTTCTTGGTTTCGTTTTGTACACCTCTTGCTTGACATAACCCCATAAAAAAAGTCCGGTGCTGTCAGCACTGGTGACCTTGGGGACCAGCGGAAAGTGGATATTAAATTGTTGGGGAATTTTCGTTTTGGAGGTCCGCCATAACCGGTCTGGCTATGTGCACTCACAGAAAAATTCGGTTGAGGCTGACGAATTAGCCGTAACCGAATTTAGAGGATGTCACAACCTCATTTGAAGTTGTCACAAACTCATTAAAGGTTGACACAACCTCATTAGAGGTTGACACGACCTCATTAAAGGTTGGTTGACACAACTTCATTAGAAGTTGACACAACTGATTTTAGATACGTAGCGTCACAAATGCATTTTTAAAGTTTTTTTTTATTGTAAATAAAGATTTATTTTTCTGTATTCTTATAAAAAAAATTAGAAAGAAAGAAACTAAAGTCATTTATATAGGGTAATCTTTGGGGTAACACATTTGTGTTACATGTCACGGCCATCGTGGGTCACCGCACCAATTCTGGCGTGTTGAATCTCCTGATTTAGGTCCTAAACCGTTTCAATTACAGATGATTGAGGTATATCTCAAACGACCGACCTTGAAATACTTCAAAATTATTGATATTTTTTCCGCAAAATAAGAAAAACCATAAATACAATATTATTACTTACCTTTCTTAATAAGCAAAAAAAATTCTTGATATCGCTGCGACAGGAACAATTATATATTATTTAATTTTTTTTAATATAATATTTGTTTATAGAAATTTAAAAGTGGCAACCAAATTGAAAATGGACTTCGAATGTACCTACAGAATTCATGAGAAATTCGGTTACATCTACCGAATTGACTCCGAATTCGTTCGTTGCAACCGACTTAAGGGTTACTACGGTTATTGCCACCGAATTGATACCAAATTCGGCTGTTGCATCTGAATTATTTCCAAATTCGGTTGTTCTAATCAACATTTTAGAAAATTTGCCTGAGAGAAGAATATAATTAGTTGCCGCAGAATCAGAATCAGTTGCCACAACCGAATCAATTATGACACGAGATTGCTTCAACCGAACTTCAGTTGTGAGGACTAAATTCGGTCGTGACAACCGCAATTCGGTTGTGGCAACCCCAATTCGGTGGAAATAGCCGAATTTGCGGTTCAGTTGTGAGGAATAAATTCTGTCGTGACAACCGCAACTCAGTTATGGCAACCCCAATTCGGTGGTAATAGCCGAATTTGCGGTTGCTACAACCTCTTCTCAACCAATTAGTTCTCTGGGTGTGTGCATTTGCTGGAACTAAGTGCTGTTGAAACGGATACGACTTAGGCGCAGTTCTAAGTAAAAAAATCCTTCAACATCTTTGAATAACTGTTCCCATTGACAGCTACTATTACACCGTTTCCTACAAAGAAGTATGTATGGCCACAGAATGCACCTTGACGAAACTGCGCACCGCACAGTTACTCGTTCTGAGTGCAGTTCCGTCTCATGGAGTATTTCTGGATTAGATTCATTCCATATACGGCAATTTTGCTTGTTTACATTGCCGTTTAGACCAAAATGGGTATCGTCAGGCATAAAGAAGCAAGTTATGAAGTTGTTGTCTTCTTCGGCCATTTCAATAATTTTTTGGCAAAATTCTAGCCGAATAGGTAAACCCAAAGGGTTTAACTTGCTTGTAATTTGGACTTTGTAGGGCAACAAGTTTAAGTCATCATGAAATATCCGTTGTAAAGACCGTCTGCTAACTTCAATTTGCACCGATAAGTTTTGAGTCAAAACGCTTAGATTTGAACGAATTGACGATGATACAGGCGCGATTGTGTCTTGAACCCAAACATAGGGATCTTGATGGTACGGTCTTCGTGCGATGCTTCCAGATTCGGCAAACATTTTTACCCACCTTATAATGGTCCATTTACTTTGGACGGAAATGAAGGACTGCAAAGCATGGCACCGCTGCACTATCCAAATCCTCTTTTCGATTTCCCGAGCATTCATTTTAATAAATCTAATAGTAAGCTTGTTTTTTATTCCCTGGTAAACTAATTTTTCGACGACTTTGTATGGAGTGCCGCTTAAAATCGCTTAGTTCCCTATACAAAGTCGTCGAAAAATTAGTTTAGCATGGAATAAAAAAACACGCTTAATGTTTTCGTTTATAAAAAATAATGTCGCCCTTGTATGAGGTGGCATTTAAAAAATATTGCCATCGCCCCCCCCCCTTTTTGGGGTGAGAAAAGAATATAGAAATGTTACATTAAGCGTGTTTTTTTTTTTAAATTCCCACTAATATAATTTTTTGACAAGTTTGTATGGGGAGCCGCTTAAAATCGCTTAACTTTCCATACAAAGTGGTCGAAAAATTGGTTGACCAGGGAATAAAAAAAGGGCTATATTTTTATACAACTATATTCTTCCGCTGGCTTTCTTAGCATTATTTATTTACCTTGATTATCTACAATAACCGACCAGTATATATGGATACCTAAGCGATATGAAGCCATTTGAAGCGACTCTTCATACAAACTTGTCGAAAGTGTACGAGGGTTGAATTTCATATTTCGGGATTAGAGAACAAAAACAAATATTAATCATCGAAAATCACTTTATTGTTTTTCAAAATATTCCCCATGAAGATTTATACACTTTTGCATGCGTTTGAACCAATTGTCGAAACACTTTTGCCACTCTGATTGAGGTATCTCCAAAACATGCATTCTGAATGCAGCAACCGCTTCTTCAGGTGTCGAAAAACGTTGGCTTCTCAGTTTGTTTTTTACGTACGGGAATATAAAGAAGTCATTCGGTGCAAGTCAGGACTATACGGCGGATGACCCATCAAATCGATGTTTTGGGTGCTCAAAAATGTAGTTGTTTCAGCCGATGTGTGAGAGCTCGCATTGACGTGGTGAAGAGTGATCCGTCTTCGGCGGTTGATTTTTCTGATTTCTTGGAAGACTACTGGCAAACAAATGGTTGTGTACCACTCCGAATTCACTGTTCTGCGTTGTTCTAGTCGTACGGTTGCGACATGTCCGGTTTTTCCGAAAAAACAGGCGACCATTTGCTTGGAAGTGCTTCGGGCGCGAACAACTTTTGTTGGATTTGGCTCATCTTGAAACACCCAAACAGTTGACTGCTGTTTACTTTCGGGCTCATACGCGTAAATCCAGGATTCATCACCTGTCATGATGTCATACACGTGTATCGAATCACCGCGATCATATTTTTGGAGCATTTCTTTCGACCAATCGACACGAGCCGTTTTTGAGCGATTGACAAACGCCAGTCAGTCAGTCAAATGTCAAATGTTTATGCAATATTGAATGTATGCTGGTCCCACTAATGCCTAAGGTTGTCTCAATCTCACGATAGGTCACATGACGATCTTGCAAAATCAGTTCGGGCACAGCATCAATGGTTTTCGGAACAACAGCTGATTTTCGACGACCTTCACGAAATTCGTATTGGAGTGAACTAAGACCACGATGGAATTCGCTATACCATCGATAAAGACTGGTCCTTGATGGAGCTTCAGCGCCAAAAATTGAATTAAGTTCATCCATGCACTGTTGCTGAGTTAATCCACGTCGAAAGTTGTAAAAAATAATCGCACGAAAATGTTCACGAATAATAATTTTCAGTTACTGTAAACAACACAAATAGCGCATGTATGTCAAAACGTTCTGAGTACGCATAACGTCAAAAATGCCTAACTTTACGATAGAGCTGTCAGTTGCCAGATTGCAACACTAGGGTTGCCAAATCCCGAAACATAAATTTCACTCGTACCAATACAATTGGTATTTATTTTTATTTCCGATTAACTGAATATTCGACCACTTTGTTTGAGAAGGTCAGCGATTTTAACTGGAGCCGCTTAAATTAGCTTAGCGCCCCACATAAAAGGTAGACAAATTAGCTTAGCGAGGGCAAATAACAGAAAGTTTGCCTTTTTATCGGCAACATTTTTTCCCGTGACTCGCTGAGAGGGCAGAAAATTGAAATTTTTTTCACTTTTTGAGTGCAACATTCTCAGAAACGAACACAAAACAAAAGTGAGAAAAAAAGCTTAATTTTTTCTCAGAAATAAAATCGCCATAAATGTAACCTGCAAAATAAAAGAATAAACCGATTTCTTACACAGAAAAACAGTTATTGCGTTTTGTTTTTTAACACGATTCGCGCCACCCTGTACATGTTTCTGTTTTGAGTATTTGTACAGAAATGTTCAGACTAGACTATTAAATCGTTGCTCGTACATAGTTTTTTATACATTTTTGTTAAAATGACTTCGATTTTAGGCATTTATTACTTATTTTACATACCATTTGGTTGTTCATCTTTTCTCTTTTGGTATTTAGCCGAAACCAGATATTCGTTCTAATAAGAATAAAATGGTTGGAATAATCGTCGTCTAATAAGAATAAAATGGTTGGAATAAATGACGGCTTACTTTAACTTTCCATTGAAAACAAAGTACAAAGTTAATCCCTAGTTAACGTGCAATTACGACAGTTAACCACTCACTTAAAAACCAGCCGTTAGTTAGAAACAAATTGAAACAATCGGAAGTAGGGCTTGAAGTCACATACTCGTATTCGTTCTTGTTGTTGATGGTTGTAAAAATCTTGACACATGAATACGAGTGGTAAAACTATTTAACACTTCAAATTTATAGCAAATCCTATAATATTTTTGAAAATGATTTCTTATTAGTTAGAACCACTGTGCCCAATACAACAAGTTTTCAATTGAATGCTTCCAAATGTACTACTAAAGTACTAGCTTCTGTCGAAAGCAGATAGATAGATAATTATTACCAGTATGTGAGCTGGTAAATTTTAGTAATTTACTAACTGTGTCAGATATGCAATATGTATTGTTGTAAAACACACAAAGAACCAATTCAAAATGTTATCGAATCGTATAGAAATTGAAGAATACAATCAAATACCTATGTACTGCATTGTTTTCTTTGATATGACCTTCAATGTCATCACCACCGGCCAACATTAGCAGCATCCTCTTACAGCGTCAGCATCATCATCATCATCAGCCTCATCAACATCAAGCAGACAATAAGCAACTTGTGCGTCGAAGTGTAATCTGGAGATTAGTAGGTACATACATACATACATTCATGTAACAATTGGATTTCGCAATAAATTAACGCCCATTTGAAGATTTAATAAACATTGATATTTACACTGCACAACACAACATTAAAACAAGTTAAGCTAATTTTATTCAATCTAATTATATTTTACTCCATTTTTAATTGAATTTGTATAGGGTGACTCAAAATATTTGTCACGTACACAGATACAGAATACACGTCGACAAACCATTGAACCAGAGTTCGTATATCATGGGTAATGGATTACCCTGGGTTGGCCAGGGCCAGGAATCGCCAAAATAAGAAAATCGCTAAAATAAAAAAGTAGCTATAACTCGGAAATGCTGCGTCCATATATGGCATGACTTTTTTTTAAAAAAATCGCTGAAACGCCCTCATGTTTATATCTCGGAAACGGAGCGTCCAATCGAAAAAATAACCAATGTTTGGAAGTTTCTAAGGGGGTTTTATACAATGGTCTAATTCGTATAGAAGAATTTTTTGTTAAAAATCGCCAAAATAAAAAAAATCGCTAAAATAAAAAAGGGGCTAAACAGGGTGATTCAGGAAGTTCCGGAAAAATTTCTCCAGCGTTTTCCTTGGCTCATTTCATGAAGGAAAGTCCACTAGGACCATGTCCGAAAATGCAAGGGTGCGAAATGGCAGCGGGTTAAACATTTTCGGATTGATGGTCGGAGGGTAGTAGGGTAAAGTTGCTAACTTCTGAGCCAGTGGTTTTTGGGCTTGTTGGAAAGGTCTTTAAGAGGCCTTTTAGAATCAATAAAAAAAGTAGAAAAAAGTCGAATCGCCGAGATACAGAGCATTCGGAAAAAAATGAAAAAAAAATTTCACATAACCTCAATTTGCTCAGCCAGATGGCAGGTAACTTATTTTGAAAGATAGCCATACCTCTTACCTTTCCAAAATGACCTAAACGAATTCCAGAGGTCTTACCGACCTTTCCAACAAGCCCAAAAACAAAAAAATCTACCCTCGGAAATCGAAATAGAAATCGGAAAAATTGGTTATATATTTTCGATTGGACGCTCCGTTTCCGAGATATAGAAATGAGGGCGTTTTAGCGATTTTTATATTCGAAAAAATTTAGTTTTAGCGATTTAAAAAAAAGTGATACCATATTGAAGACCTCCATTAGTTAAAGCCTCTGTTAGAGATAAAATTTGTACTATTTTTTCGATTGGACGCTCCGTTTCGGAGATATAGACATGAGGGCGTTTTAGAGATTTTTATATTCGAAAAATTGTAATTTTAGCGATTTTTTTTAAAAAAAGTGATGCTATATTGAAGACTCCCATTAGTTAAAGCCGCTGTTAGAGATAAAATTTGTACTATTTTTTCGATTGGACGCACCCGTCTCCGAGTTATAGCCACTTTTTTATTTTAGCGATTTTGTTATTTTGGTGATTTTTCGAAAAAAATTCCATACGAATTGGCCCGCTTTATGAAAAACCCTTAGAAACTCGCAAAAATTGGTTATTTTTTCGATTGGACGCTCCGAAATCAAAAACGGGGATGAGTTACCCTGGGTATCCCATTACCCATCGTCGTGAGTAGCTACCCATTATTTTCCCCATTTCCCTGAGGGTAAAGGGTAATAGTGATGAGTAATTCTCCATCGTCGTGGGTAGCTACCCATTATTTTCGCCATTACCCTGAGGGTAATGGGAAATCGTAGTTTGATTTTCGTGGGTAGTTACTCATTATTTTCCACATACCCTTTGGGTAATTTAGTTCATTACACATTACCCAGGACGATGTGTATGGGTTACACTTGTGGGGGGGGGGGAGGAAATACGACCTCTGCATGGAACGCTATGCTCCTCAAGAACGCGGAATACTCGTGACAATTTTTTAACGGAATAATTCGTAAGTGACTTTGGTGCGACGTAGATTTTGACGCATATTTGCCGGCATATATTAGGCGCTCGCTTCGAAGAGACTAAAACAACAAGTGGCAAAAGAGACGCCGCAAGGCCTCGTTGTGATCGCTCTGAGAAGAATATCCCCAATGTGGCAGAATATGTCTCGGATGAGTCATCAACGACGACCAGACGACTTTCCAAGCAGTTCGTCTCTTTAGCGCATTTCGGTGAGGAACTTGAAGATGTTTCTTTACAAAGTGCAAGTTGTCCAGCAGCCACACAGAACAAATTATTGAAAAAAAATATCAATTAACACTTTGTTTAGACACAACAATCCAATCCAATTACTTATTAATTGAGTCAATTACTCGAGTAATTGACTGATCAAATTTACGCAAAAATCATGAAATAAATACATGCAATTTTCACCAATTACCATTTCACTTGAGCCAAATTATTTGTTTACTTAAAATTACAAAATAGACTTTAATCAAATTTAGTTGGAAAGTGTTTCGAAAATTCTCGAACTAGTATGTGTTGAAACAATTCTCATTATATTGAGCTTTGTTTATCCCTATAAAGTGTGACGATATACCCCAATACTTGTAGAGAAGGCACCTGATCAGATGTCTGTGTGCATCGAAATAGCGACATACTTATTGATTTGCTATTATCATCGTAATCGTGTTGATTATGCAAGTAATTGAAAATATATTTAAAACGTTGATTAATTTCCAAATATAAAAGTAATTGAGTTGACAAATTTCGTGTTTGATTTGAGTATTAATTTTTTTTCTGTGTACTGCCTGAGACGCGTCTAATATACGCTTAAGATCTTTAAACCTCGACGACGCAGTGGCCGAAATTTATCATGAGCGACGGGCCCATTTTCATATGAATGGATTCGTAAACAAGCTCGAGCTCCTGGGTCACGTGTAATTTACAAATAGAAATTACATCCATCTATTGTCAATGCATGGTGTGTAGAGTGTTCAAAACAGAAACCAAAAAAGCGGCGAAACCCGTTAACCTGGGTTAACCGGGTTTTACTCAATTTGTGTTAAATATCCAAAAATTTAATAATTAAACAAATAAGGATGTAATTATCAAATATTAATGCAATTTTTGAGTTAAATAGCACGATATCCTATTTAAAATATAATTTTATAGCTTCAATAAGTTCTACAAAGGATTTATTTTTTTTCTAAATTTCAAAACGATTTTATTATTTGGATAAAAATCAAAAAAACCACTGTTAGACAAATTGTAGGGGTCAGTGATCGGCGGGGATTCTGACTACTGGGAAAAGTTATATCTGTCAAAAACAAGTCATACGTGTCCCTGCGTTTCGTTGGGTCACGTCTAGGAATCGAGATATATCGATTTGAAGTTAATAAATATCATGTAGGGGATTTTGTCACGTTTGGGCCCTTTTGTTTGACATAACTCAAGGACGACTAGTCCGATTTTGCTGCAACAAACTTTGGAAAATTAAGAATTACAATTGCTTTAATCTATTGGTGTACTGATTCTCCACAGAATCAACAGTTTTGCAGTTATAAATAAATTTATAAAGAAAAACAATAATTTTTTTTCCTAAAAAATTAAATTTTTTTATTTTTAAAAATCATGAAAAATCTAAAACGGGGAAAAGTGTCAAGTCTTATTACTTTCATGTAAAGTCACATGAAACAAATGAGACATAGATCATAAAAGTCGATGAACGCATACATTTATTTTCGTTTGTTTTTTACTCCCTTTACTTTTTTGCGTGGCGGTTCGCATTCTTGTTCGTAGTATGTGTTGGATGGGGATCTATTTTGATCTGGAAAAAATCAATTGTTTTTAATCAGGCAGTTAATTTAAATTTTGTGACCTACCCTCGGAGGTAACTCCCAATGTATATTATTCTTATTCATCTTCATTGTCGGGATCGTACGTCTTTTGCGGCCAGCAAAAAATTTCAGCCACCAGCGAGTCTAGCCTTTTGCCTTTATATCTTTCCATGGGAATGGCCACTTGATGAAAGCGGTCGCCATGTTCATCCGACTCTGAGGCTAGCTGCTTGCTGAAGTATTCGAGATGGTGATGCAAGAGAGAGACATGTTCACTTCAATTTTCTGGAAGTATTGCAACATCTTGGTCACAAGAGCGAGGTAATTGTGTGCTCGCTTACTTTCCAAAAAATTTCGTATGACTTTCTTCAATGCCCTCCACGCAAGGTAATCATTACCGACTAAAGCGTCTTTAAATTCTTTTGATTTCATGAGCTTCCGTATATGGGGTCCATTCAGAGCATCTTCCCTCAATTTTGCTTCGCTGATTCGTGGGAAAATATATTTCAAACAATCGAGAATTTTCGGTTGATTCACAATGGCCTTGATGAAATTTTTGATGATTCCCAGTTTGCTATGGAGAGGGGCAATGAGGACGTTCTCCATTGGCCCGAATGGATCATTTGGTAATGGTTTCCTTTAAATCGGGTATCCCACAAGCACAAGAAAGGCATGTATTTCGAATAACCTCTTTGGAGATCTCTTAGCATCGCCACGACTATCAGAACACAACTGATCCGCCACACGTGATCAAGTAGGAAACTTTATCCAAAATTATTTTCATGGAATCGTATGTTTCACTCATATATGCGCTGTAGCCAATGCGAAGGATTGGTTTTTTATTATGTTTATGTAGCAAACGACTTCAAAGCTTGATTTCGAAGTATCGATGAATATTCGCCAATCACCTGCGACGTAATTAATGCCCATCGCCTCCATCAGTCCCTTTATATCGTGGTAATAAATAAATGTGTTCCCGTCGTTGAGTGTGAAGTAACGTTTGAATAGCAATTATCGGCGGCCGGAAGACGGAAATGGAATAGCCTCCCAAGCAATAATGAAGGCCCCCAAAAAATTGTGAAGCACGACCCCAAATATTTGAATGTGGGCCGCTTTCATTTTTTTGTTTTAAACCGTTTAAAAATAAGGCCCCAATAAGCGCAA